>OY292359.1:11028442-11501221 GCA_958496195.1 Timandra comae
CGTATTATCGGTCGCGTAACGCCAGAACAGACAAATGTATAGAAAAACAGTTGACCGTTCACACTCAACCGATTAGGTATACGTTAGTGCGACCGATGATACGCTCGACGTATTTTACCACAGATATGAACCTTCCCATAGATGTCTAGTAGGTCGGAAATGAAATTAGATCAGACTTATAATAATAATTAGAAATAGCACATATAATAGGGATTTTTTTATCTCAAAGAATTCCCATAGTAGATATAAGGAAAAGACTCGCAAATACTGCGAAGCATAGCTTGTTCCAAAATAAAATAGATGCCATTATCAATAAGACCTACCAAGATGGTATTGCCTTACCTAACCTAGTATGTATTTCTTAAATCAAACGTTTAAGTAGATCATCTTTGCGTCACTATTCAACACTTGATAACTGTTAATAAACTTCCAAACTCTTACAACTACGTGATTTATAGAAAATAGAAGACCAACTGTATTGTCACTTTTCAGTCAATATAACTAATAGCCACAGTAACATTCTATTATAGAAATCAATTCATTAGTCAAGGAAATGATGTAAAAACAATCTTCTTCTTCCGAACCTATATTAAGGTTGCTTGGAAGAGACAGCAATAAGGCCGCCCATTGTTCTTTCTATATGTAATATATCATATTGGTACTGTGTTTTTTATATCTGTGTTATATTTGTGGAAGGTATTAAAGAGTTCATCTATCTATCTATCTTTATCCAATGTCTGATTGGAGTCAGTTATATATAGTACTAGCTGTGCCTCACGGTTTCACCCGCGTAGTCCCCGTTCCCGTAGGAATTCCGGGATAAAACATAGCCTATGTTCTTCCCCGGAAAATAAGCTACCCCTGTACCAAATTTAAAGACAATTGGTTCAGTAGTTTAGCCGTGAAAAGGTAACAGACAGAGTTACTTTCGCATTTATAATATTACTAGCGGTCCGCCCCGGCTTCGCACGGGTCCAATTTTCCCGTTGTTTTTCCAGATTTTTTTTACATAAGAACCTTCTCCTGACAATAACAAACACAACAAAAAAAGAATTGGCCAAATTGTTCCAGGCGTTGTTGAGTTATGCGCTTACCAACACATTTTGCGATTCATTTTTATATTATAGATAGATTAGTAAGAATAACCAGATTAGCCAGAAAGTCAGTATTTTGCGTAATGCGACTGTAATCAGACCTTAACTTAAAAGGCGATATGATAAAGTGGTGTAAAAAACATTTTACATTTTTGCATTACATATCCTTGGGCTATCTCTCTTCTTAACGATGTCTATAATAGAACGTTACTCGGCTAAACCCGAGGGTAAAAAGTTTAATGTAATAAGTACGCTGTAACAAAGTTGTCTATTTATTTGTACCTAAAATTAAATCATTTCTCATGTTTCAAAAATAATTCAGAAAATAAATAAAAAGCAAATAAGTACTAAGTTTATATCTCCATTTGGAATGTCTATTGCTTTTCAAATGTTCATTTTATTTTAATCCGCGATATACTCTCACATACAAACAAACTCTTAAAATTTAAATTTGTAAAATTTATGACAATTTTTAATATATTAATTTAATTTAATCAACCTTTAAGAGTAGATAAAAACTATGAACGAACATACTTTTGGCAGTTGAACACGTTAAATAATGTTTAAAATTAGTTTTTTTATTAATAAATAATTTTAATACCGCCTTGGACAATGTTAATTTTGATATTAAATACCGAATTAGCACCGAATCGAAAATAAAATTTGTCATTTACGGCACCTCACAAATTAAGTTTTATTAAATTTCGTAATCTCGTTATTGTTTAAACATTTAAGCTAAATCGATATAATTTTGCACCCTCACTTAAAGATATAAGTATCTTAGCAATACTTAAGAAATACTGTTTCTTTCTTTCTCATAATTCGTGTGATAAATCTCATTTTAAACAATTTCTACATGAGACTGAGTACATACCGAATTTCGTAAAAACTTTCGACCAATTTCGGTCAAAGCTAACCAATTGCACACGTATAAGTGAGGGTGTTGTTCAATAAGTGACCGTATCACCTTGCAATAAGGGTGATATTCGTGTGATGTATCCCGGGGTAGTCCGGCGGCGCGACTAGTGCGTGCGCGCGTCGTCACGCGGGGGACAGACACCCGACACGACGCCCGCTGCCGCTGCTGATTTTACTCTCATCGTCTGTTGGATATACAACATTAAGTAAATAAAAAAAAACTAAATACCCATACAAAAAAGTGAAAAAAAAAAATGCTACCAATATTTATAATACTGGCAGCAATCTTTTTTCAAAAATACATAAGATTATTTTATAATTTGTTTTTCTTATTATTGAATTTGTCGCAATGTTCCACTAACTTGAATTGAATAAACTTTTCACATTTTTATAGTAACCATTAATCTATGGTCAGTTTGGCATTACGACAATTTTAAAAGTACATAATACAAAAACTGACCTACCTTTAAAAAGCACAGTGTAAGCAATAACTAAAAAATATATTAAATACCAAAACCAAACCTTTGTTAAACGGTTAAAACACACCATTATTTAATATAAAATATATATATACATTTATTGTAAATAAATAAATAAACGTTTATTTGACACACAGATACACAATACAGTGTGAAGTTTCAAGTGAGTGTGATAGACCAAATACAAAACTACAAAGAAATATATAAATCGAAACTTACTTGAAAATTCACCCTGTACATTAAAAAACGCAAGCATTTAAACGAATTAAATATATACAAACATCCTACTTTATCTATTTACTGTAAAAAATAATAAAAAAAATGATTCTTAAAAATAAACTTTAATTTAAAATCATAATAAAATTAATTAATCTAAAAATATTTAATTAACATTCTTAGTATAAAAATATCACATCGCTTCAATATTCATAGCGTTTCATGGATATCATCATAATTAATCTTTATTTTTTAATTTCTGAAAATATAAGTACAGAAAATATTATCTGTTTTTTTTTTTATTGAAAAGATTTTGTTTAAGTAAATCATAATTAACTTTAATCAGCAGATAATATGAAAATTGGATAAAATTATATTTCACTTTAATTAACGGCTAGAAAATTCAGCGAAAAATTTCAAAGGCTGGGAGGAGACTTGTGTCCAGCAGTGGGACATTGCAATCCAATAGGAAAAGGGAAAAAAGCAAAATAAATAATTTACAGAAAAATGAAACAAGAAGAAAATATAATGAAAAATGGCCGCCAAAAACTTTACAAACGTAAAGTACAGTGAGTGTCAGATAAAACGTACACTCCCTTGGTAACGCTCACTTTGGTATTGCCAACCAAGGACGTACCTTTGATCTGACACTGACTGTACGACACAATCCAAGCTACATTTCCATACACCATGTACACCACGCCCACACTTAAACCCGACCGCACACGAGCAACAAATGTTTCTAAGTCACAATTACCTACAAAAACATTTACCAAACATTTACCTACATTACACGCAAACAGTGTCGAACACGCCGCCAGAAGATGCCGCTGTTTCGATCCCATACAAAACTGCGTTATCGTATAGTTAACTTTTCGAAAATAAAACGCGCACTAGGCACACAGAAGACATTTGCTTCTTGGTAAATGGTAAATGTAGGGGGCAAATGATCCCAAAGTGTAACGCGGTCTGAAGTCGCTGAGGTCTAAGTGGATATGTCTCGCCCTTCTAGCGGGGAGAGCTTCACACAAATGGGATCTTCCCTTCAATTCCCGGTTAGACGGCAATGTCTTTCCCCAGTGGAAAGAAAAAAACGTGTGGCACTCGGGGACTGCCGCGGTAAAGCTATTGCATAGCAATTTTATCAACTAATTGTTTTTTTTATTTTTGTATTGCAATCCTAACCTTCGAAATTTTGATGTCGTACTTGGGACTTCATACAATAAAAACTTTGTCTACATTACTATAAAAACTTTTTGGAAAATTTAAAAAAAAAAGTTTTCGATAAAAAAATAATAAAAACGTGAGGTTTTTATTCATTACGGAATTTCTGGATTCGGTCCCCGCGTTCAAGGCCCTCGATAGAAGCTATGCAATAGCTTCAAATATAAGTCGAATAGAGAAGGTTCTTTATAGCTCCTGTGTTTTGGAAGTCGGTTAAAAGAGGCAAATGGTTGCTTGGAAGCAATTTGTTTCGGTGTGCGGCCGTTAAAGATCAACCTCCCCCCTCCCCCACCTCAACCCCCTGTTAGTACGTTAGTGACTCACAGCGGCGTCACCTGAGCCGTCGTCGTGCAGCGGGCACACCAGGTCTCCCAGATCCAGGTCGTCCTTACTCTTCTTACGTTTTAGGGAGAACTGGCTCTTCTTTGGTACCTGGTTTGGATGGTCGGATTAGAAATACGCAAAGATATATTACTATCGTCGTATTTAATCAGCATTACTTTACGTATACAGTGGAAATATTACAATAAAATATGTCTACATTACAATACAGTAATTTCTTTACATGTTATAAAAAAATACCGGCAAATTAGGATCAGTCTAAGATATAATAATTATTGTCAAAACATATGACGGCGCGAGCGGTAAATATTGTCGAGGTGACAAAGTTCAAAAGCGGAAAGAGAACATCGTGGTTGGATCATGTTCTAATTATGAGAGAACTTAAAAATAAAATATAAATAATTCATCTTCATTATATTATAACAGTACCTTATATTTAGTAGTAGCCGTGAGCGGTTGATATCCGAGCGTCTGTTCCGCGTTTCGTTTCTGTTGTATCACATCACGCCCTAGTAAGTCGTTAAACCTGTAGGAGTAAACAAATGTGTCCCTTATTACCGGTGGCTAAGGTTTATTTTAAGTTAAATAAAGCAGAAATATAAGTTCAAGTTCCTACCTTTGTGTGAGATGCCGCCGCAGCAAAGTTTTATTGGCAGGAATGTTGAGTAACGCGGCTAAAAGTTCGGCAGTGAATCTCGGCTCGAGTAGCATCAGGCCGCCGTGGACACCTACAATGAAAAGACCGTGAAATAGAAAAAAATACTCTGTACTGTCAGGGAACTGGCTACGAAAAATAGTTCCGTAGCCCGTCGTAGCGATCGTAGCACTAGCGTACCTGCTCCGCGTAGGTTGGGCGCGTACTCGGCGAGGTCGATGGCCTTGAGCCACTGCATGACGCGGTGCGAGGACCAGCGCGCCACGTCGGGCTCGCCCTCGCCCTCCGCGCCGCCCGCGCCGCCCGCGCCCTCGCCCTCCGCCGCGCGCCGGATCATCGTCTCCGGGTCGAACCGGTTCTGGCGGAGCACCTGGATGCCTGGTTGACAACATTGGCATGGATGACTATGTCTGAATCGAAACAAAAGAAGATTCATCTGGTGAGCGAAGCGCATACCTCGTTTGATGGAGAGGGCGTGCAGCGCGTGCGTGACGCGCAGGTGGTGGTGCAGGTCGTGGTGCGTGAGGCGGTGCAGCAGGCGGCCGTCCAGCGCCGCCTCCGCCGCCGCGCCGCGCACGCCGCCCGCGCCCGCGTCCTCCAGCCAGCGCAGCGCCCACCACACGTCCAGCCGCCCCGCCGCGCCCAGCAGCGGGTCGCCCGCCGCGCCCTACACACACACACACGTCCAGCGGGTCGCCCGCCGCGCCCTACACACACACACACGTCCAGCGGGTCGCCCGCCGCGCCCTACACACACACACACGTCCAGCGGGTCGCCCGCCGCGCCCTACACACACACACACGTCCAGCGGGTCGCCCGCCGCGCCCTACACACACACACACGTCCAGCGGGTCGCCCGCCGCGCCCTACACACACACACACGTCCAGCGGGTCGCCCGCCGCGCCCTACACACACACACACGTCCAGCGGGTCGCCCGCCGCGCCCTACACACACACACACGTCCAGCGGGTCGCCCGCCGCGCCCTACACACACACACACGTCCAGCGGGTCGCCCGCCGCGCCCTACACACACACACACGTCCAGCGGGTCGCCCGCCGCGCCCTACACACACACACACGTCCAGCGGGTCGCCCGCCGCGCCCTACACACACACACACGTCCAGCGGGTCGCCCGCCGCGCCCGACACACACACACACGTCCAGCGGGTCGCCCGCCGCGCCCTACACACACACACACGTCCAGCGGGTCGCCCGCCGCGCCCTACACACACACACACGTCCAGCGGGTCGCCCGCCGCGCCCTACACACACACACACGTCCAGCGGGTCGCCCGCCGCGCCCTACACACACACACACGTCCAGCGGGTCGCCCGCCGCGCCCTACACACACACACACGTCCAGCGGGTCGCCCGCCGCGCCCTACACACACACACACGTCCAGCGGGTCGCCCGCCGCGCCCTACACACACACACACGTCCAGCGGGTCGCCCGCCGCGCCCTACACACACACACACGTCCAGCGGGTCGCCCGCCGCGCCCTACACACACACACACGTCCAGCGGGTCGCCCGCCGCGCCCTACACACACACACTAGTCGGTTACTCACCATGAAGTCAGTGAGCGCGAGCATGATCTTCTTCTTGTGCATGGGGTG
This sequence comes from Timandra comae, assembly GCA_958496195.1. NCBI lineage: Eukaryota > Metazoa > Arthropoda > Insecta > Lepidoptera > Geometridae > Timandra > Timandra comae. The sequence continues at coordinate 11,034,995 of OY292359.1, forward strand.
CTTGATGGCGAGCTCCTTCTCGATGGCCTGCGGGCTGGCGGCGGCGAGCGCGCCGGGCGGGGCGGCGGCCAGCCAGGCGCGCGCCGCGGGCCCGTAGGCCTGCAGCCCCGCCGCCGCCAGCCACCCGCACGTCGTCTCCGCGTCCCACGAACGGACGTCCGTCGTTTCCCTGGGGCACACGCACCGTCACACGACACGCTCTGACGTATCTATTTGTTTTATTCCGTCATTCATACCCCCAAAGTGTTATGTCCTTTTCTTGCCCCCGCACATTAAAATAATCACCGTCGCGTATATTAAAACTTTCAAAGAATATTCTGAATTTAGTTACGCTTTGAACGAACATTCACTTTGGATAAAACAAAATCTTGTAAAAGTCAAAATCGTACCACGTCCTGTCCTCCGGCCGTCCCCTCCGCAGACTGGCCCGCATGTCGTCCCCGTCGAGCCTGTCCCCCCTGAGCTCGTCCCCTTCCAGTCGAACCCCCCTTAATTCGTCCCCCTCGAGCCGGACCCCCCTCGCCCGAACTTCTCTTAAGGATGGGGACGGACTGCCACGAGATAGCACTTCTTCTTTCTCCGCTGTAATGACGAGTTAACGGATCATATAGTGCCACTAACTTATCTGACCCGGCGAAAATAATTGAAACTAAAACTGTTATTTTGTTTTGAAAGTGACACTTTAACCGGAACAGATATGTATATGTGGCAAAATACTGAATTTTCCGACTCCACATTAGAACTGATTCAGAATAGTTAAATGGACCCGACGTCGAGATTCAAGTGTCTTTAAAATATGTCACAATGTGCGGTATAAATCGTACGATTGTACTTTGTAAACATTTTTTTTTTATTCTAGTCAAATTATTTCCATATTACTACTTGTTCGTTGTACCAAATATAAAGATAAACATATAAATAATTAGGATTCCAATCTTAAATAATAAGTAACATCACAAGTTCACAACATTTAAAGCTAAAGCTGCGAACATTCTCGTCTTATTTGAACTTCACAACTTTGTTTTTTTCTACAAGGTTTGACGAGGTAACTGAACAAAGGCAGCAATAAAAAAGTCAAAAAAGAAAGAAAAATAACAAGACTTCATGACCTCAAGAAGTTTGAGTTACTTCGCCTAACCTCGAAGAGAATAAACGCACTATAACAGGAATTGCAGAAACATTCTAGGTAAAAGCTGTAAATAAAACGATCTAGTTTTATCGGGTAAAATCTTTGGAATAGAACGCTTGTTGGGTAATCTATAAACATAAAATAAAGGCAGGTTATTTACACAATCTACAACTTAAGAACAGCTGGACTGATTTAAGTGATATTTAGTACAGATGTTTCTTATACTTAATTGGGACTTTTACAGGAATATTTTTTGCAATTTTATTTTTTTATCCTGAATTGATAAATGGGATAAACAAAAGCTAGTGGAACCGCGGGGGCTAGTATTATACAGCTCGTAACACAAAAGCGGGGGTATATTCGAAGCGCGTGTAGCGGTCAGCATGCGAGAGGCCACCGCCAGAGACCTAGATTGGGCACGGAGTGTCCGCGGCCGCGCGCCACCACCATATTGTTGACGGGGAGTTTACCGAACGCCACGCGCGCCTCGCTCGACAGCACCGACGAGCGCGGCAGCGACGAGTACATGTGCGTGTTGCGCTCGATCTGACGACCGTAGTTCGCGGGGGGCGTCTGAAACATAGAACATCCGCCATCTTTGAGGGTCGGCCATATTGGATAACGTTAAATGTGTTTGCAAAATTTTAACAGTTGTTTTGAATGTATTCACTAAAAGAGCTGATTTATTAATAAAACTTGTAAGCTGTATTCTTATTCAAAAAACTTCAAAAGTATTTGATTTTGACCACCTATTTTAGTAAGCCTAGTTCACAGAACCATCGAAGAATTCTGTTAGTGTTTAGTTTACATATGAATGAATAGAGAACATGAATAATTTATTAATTATCTTACCCTAGGCGGCGCAGGCCTGGTGAGTGGCATAGCTACCACAGTGCCTTCTGGAGGTGGCGACCGCTCCAACAGTCCTCTCTCCGCGACTCGAAGTCTCACCTCGCTCAATTTGGACAACAACTCCAGTTTCTGAGTCTCTAGTGACGATCTTTGTAACATTTCCTGGAAATAAAATCATCATCATAAGCCAATTATGTTCTTAATCGTGGAAAAAATATGTTTCCGTTGCTAGAGCACTAAGCTATGGCACAGTATAATTAGGTCCTGTACTTATTTATTTATTTATTTATTTATTTATTTTAGGAACATCAACAACATGTATATTGAGCATTGATAAGTTACAGAGGATATAGTAGAGAAAGTTCTGATACACATGTAGATTATAGATGTCCACAACATTTGTAACAATAAAAAGGCAACTACGACAACAGTTTACAATAAAAAATTAAAAAATTAAAATTAAGAGATAAAAAAAAAAAAAAAAAACTTAAAGTAAAAAGACACAAAATAGGGTACATACATAAAAAATTACAAATTGGTCAGTGGTTATTACAAAGGTGATCTATAAGTTTATTTTTATAAGTTCGAGCAGAGTTGAAAAATATGTCGAGATCGGTTATCATGTTGTTTAATTCGTTATATGTGCGACAAATTCGTGGGATGGGAGCATGTTTGCCAACATTGGTTCTGTTAAACGGTAAGCTGAATATTTTGGTTATGGGCTTACGGGGTAGATTAAAGGGAACTGAGATGGAGATGTTGTCAGTTAAGTTTTCACAAATCTTTGGTATGTGAAGACATTTATGGAGAAACATTAAATCTTGAATTTTCCGTCTATCTCGCAACGTCATTAGTTTGAAGTGTCCTCGTCGTTGATCATAAGGACATCTATGAGATATACCTTCGCTGTAATAAGCTAGGTGTTTCGTAAACGAGCGTTGAATTGATTCGATGCGTTGAGAGTGTACGACATATTCAGGGTTCCAGACAACGCTGGCATATTCGAGTTTACTTCGCACTAGAGCATTGTATAAAACAAGTTTGGTACCTGTACTGAGGCCTTTGGTGTTTCTTTTAATAAAACCAATCATTCTGGACGATTCAGTGGTAATGTTATTAATGTGCGAAGTAAACTTGAGCCTACTGTCCATACGGACTCCCAAGTCCCTAACTTCACTTAGCTCTTGAACAACTTGACCATCAATATAATAGTTAAAATCGAGGATTTCTTTTTTACGAGTGTATTTAATAACTGAACATTTTTGAGGGTTAATTACCATTGCATTATTATTACACCACTCAAAAATGGCAGTGAGATCACTTTGTATTAAAGCCGCGTCTAAATGTGATGAAACTGTTCGGTATATTTTAAGGTCATCCGCGAATAGACTATAGTTGCAGTGATTTATATGCTGAGATATATCATTAATATAAGTCAAGAACAACAGGGGACCCAGGTGAGAACCTTGGGGAACGCCTGATTTAGCAACTACTTCTGTCAAATATCCTACTCTTTCGGTATTTTTTTATATTCCGAAATATTTATCTCCTTTCCAAAACAAAAATAACCATTCGTATTCACATAGAAAATTTCTGGAGTTTTATGTTTAGAAATACATTTTTATTAATAGATTGTGACTATTGCAGACTTGTGTACACCACACTTGTAGTTGTAGTATTTTCACCAACGTCCTTGTAATGCCAATTTAAAAGAATTTGATAAACAAAAAAGCAATTTAGGTTATTATAACATTTCGCAGACACTACGAGTAACTGTGATTCATTCGCTAGACGTACTTTTAAAATTGTAGGTACGTTTGAGAGCAATTGTATTTGAACGATGAATACATACTCGTACAACATTTCGTATAGTTTGATAAACGCAGTAAATAAATAATTTATTTTCATTTCATTTAGATTTCCACGATTTACTCGAATACTACCTATTGAAGTACGTATTGTTAACAATTCTACAGTGAAACTATCGTCGTATAAATACCTACTGCAAGCCAAAGACCTCTCTCTCTCCTTAATAATAATAGTCCAGTAAAGAATAGGGGTATCATCACGCTTGACTATAGCGATGGTTTAATCTACAATCAAATTCAAAAGCTGATAAAACCACAAGCCACAGCCCGTATACAATAAAATGTTTTGAATACGTAACGCAGAAGCCAGAGATAAATAAACCGAGTGTTCAAATATGTAAAAGCTTTTAGTCTTGTATTAACAAAAATATCTATGGAATTGTCTAAACAAAATTAAGCATATTATATTAATAGAATTTCTAACTTGCTGCTATTCGAATTAGAACCTTCGTCTAATAGATATATGGTTTGAAATTGAATGTTATCAATGTTTTATTAAACATTTCTGTGTTGGTTTGTATCGTTTGTTTGAAAGAACGCACATCTGGCACGTTGTTAGAGTAACACGTACAAAGAACATGAACAGTAAATGGATCACAGATTTAGATATCGAATGGATTTTTTTGGCATCTGTTTCCATTGAAAATGTTTTAAATGATTTGTGGTTTCTATCAATAGATAATACTATGTTTTGTAGTTTGAATGTCTAATAACATTAAATCAGCGATTCCCAACTAACTAAGTTCAACCGCTGCCCTTTAATTACCGAAAAAAATTTTTAGGGCGCCCTGCTCAATCAAACAAATAGCTGATGTTTAAAAAACTAACATTACATCCAAATTCCTACAGCACTAGTTCAATAAAAAAAAATGCATATTATTCACATCAATTCATAACCCACACTTTAGGTGTCAGTGTTATTATTACAAACGCGAAACAAACAACGTTGGCTGTTCCCAGAGTGATTGCATTAACCACTCATAGTTCGCATAAAGAAGCGGAGTCCCGTACGGAGTAGCAGGCGACAACCATCATGATTATTCAATAGTCCCCGAGTCCCCATTCCAACGGGATTGTGTGACGAGCTGAATGTTAAACAGCTTTACCACCTTACCAAGTGCTAATGTAATAACTATCAAAGGAATGTTGAGTTGGTGATTTATCTAGGTGACAGAAGCTGAGTAGGGTTTTTGCTAATACATGTAAGGAACTGGATTTTTAACAATCAATAGTAGGTTTTTAAATTAGGGTTTCTTACGCCATAGCTTGACTGTGAGGTAATGGATTTTTAATACATATTTTTCTTCTAAATCCACATATTTTATTGTTTTATAGATATGCAGTAGATCTACTTATATCATGTCCATAAATATCAATTATACAATCAAGTACACATACATTTGTACACTACCATTGCAATAACCTTATATACTTCATCGAGAAAATATAATAGGAAACTTGATAGAGGCAGTGTACTCGTAACTTGGAGTACAAGTTTGATCGCTACTGTAATAGCTAATGTGAAACTGATGGTTATAATCTAGAACAACCTAAATATCTACATTAACATCTTAGAAGTTGGTATCTTGTCCAGCGTTCGGAACCGTACGATAATTATCGTACACATACGATAATTTTGTGCCTACGTACGATGTACGATAGCATATTATTATCGTACGCAGATTGTACGATAATTTCTATCATGATGCAAAATTTGAGAATTTATATTATTTCATTCATGCGTTGATAGTCTAAATCGCAGTAGCATGATTTTATTTTGTCCAATAAAATCTTGGGAAAATACCGGGAAATACAAGTTCTCTATTCCTATTGGTCCTTACGATCCGCTCTACTAAGTTTCACCACTGCCGATACTGTAACTTTATCCAGCGCCTGCTGTACACGCTTTCTTATTGGTTAGTATAAGTGTATATTGATATATAAAAGAAATTCTTTCATTTTTTATTTCACTACCCATTCATATCCATTTCTTCTTTATAAATACAAATTTTTTTCGTGTTTCATACCCAACTTGCATGGGAACAGTGAAATTTTGTCTGAGTGAATTTTAAGCTTGGCGCGTTTATTGAACTTAAAGTGGAAAGGGAATCAGTTCAGGTCTGTATACCACGTGTAAAACATTTGGGTTTCAGTGTTCTGTTGATTTGACAGCGGTGGTTTAAAAAAGATAAACTATAGAATACTTGCATGCATATCAATATTACAATTTATATGATTTATTTATCTATAATAGACATTATCCTAAAATGTACGATAATTTTACGCCATATAATAGACATGTACGATAATTTTACGCCCCTGGTACGATAGTTAGTCCACTTCAAGTTCCGAACGCTGATCTTGTCTATTTTATTTACGTGTATGATGAAATTAAACTAAAAGTGTGCCATTTTTTTTAATTACCCTAAGTATATTGATATCATTGATTTACACGAACACTACACATTGAAATAAAACACTTAAACGGTTTTTTTTCGTGGTTGTATTTTGTTTTACATTTTCTGTAAAGAATCCGAAACGTCAGAAAATGTAAAACAAAATACAACCACGACAAAAATCCGTTTAAGTGTTTTATCCTAAGTATTTTTTATTGCTCTGTGCACTAACAAAATAGAGTAAATTATTGTCCATCCCTCTGGTTTCACCCATTTAATTTAAACCAAATAACATTATAAACATCTATGACAGGGTGCCGGAATATTGGACGTACCGGATAACTGAAGCATGGGTTAGGAAGAGCGTTCTGTAGTAGTTTCAATTTAGGCTTTCAAAGTAAGTTACCATATATAACATTTTGATAACTAAAGAGTCAAAACACAATACCTGTTGCAATCTCTGATCGGCGTCATCCAGTCTCTGCCTTGTATCGTGTAGTGCCCGCTCCAGGTCTGTCATCTTCTCAGTCTGTGCCGCGATCTGTTCCGATAGCACCTGCACTTGTAGCTGCAGGCTCTCTTTGTCGGCTTCAAGGCGACGCACTCTCTCTTCTGCATCGTTCTGCAATGTGGAATGAATTTTTAAGATGGGAAAAGAAATTTGAATTAAATTGTGTTTTTTTAGATAAGATTTAGTTCATCGGGATGTAGGTTGTTATTAAGATAATAGTTTCTTGTTTTTGTGTGCTTGAGTGCGTGTATGTACACAGTAATGTTTCCAGATCGTAGAATTAACATAATTGTATTTGAAATGGTCAATAAAATGTAGTCCTAAGAGATCTAATTTATTAATCGTAAAGAAAATTAAGTAGTATTACAATACATAATTGTGAGTGACTATATGTTAAAATCAAACCGTACCAAAACTTAAATGTAATAGGTTTTTGTTACACATAAACATACACTAACGTGGTCAAAGTCGTGTGCAGACCATAAAGTTGTTGTTATTGATACGTTAACGCATTCATAAACACAACGCATATTCTATCTATACGACAAATGAAACTCATTGATACATAACGTGAATGGAATACGAGTTCAATAAGTCCTTGGCCGCAATGTAGAGCGAGTCCATACCTTGTAGCCTCTGGAGGGTGTCACTGGGAGAGAGGGATGTGAGGGCCAGCTGCGGTCGTGCATGCAGCAGGGGGGCGGCGCGGGCGGCCCGTGGCACCAGCACATTGGGGGCCACCAACCACCCTCCGGCGGCCATCGGAAGTGCTCATAAGAGTTCCACCGTCTCTGTAGTTCAGGAGGCGTCTCCTCTTTCGGAATTTTCTGCCGATCTCGAGGTCGTGGTGAAGCACGGACGCTAGTCGGGTGCTGAGGTGGCTTCGACGACAAAGATGATCGCGTCTTACGATCCCGGTCGCTCCTATCTGACGGAGTACGACGTCGTCTGTCGAGGCTCGCCGCCGAGAACTCCTCGGTCTTGGAATCCATGGACGCCGGTTCTGTGACGTCGTCGTCCACTATACTTCCAGTAGGCATCCATTTAAAATCATCATCTCGCCGAGTAGAATTATCCAATCGTCTACTCGGCGTCAGCGTCTGGTAATTATCCCGATCAGTCCGATGAGCAAATTCTCGTGGATCTGAATCTTCATCACTCGATGAACTCGATTTTGTATCCGAGGAGTCAGCTCGACTGGCTACCGCGATGTCGGACCAAGCCGTGCACTTCACTGTGGCCTCGTCGGGACTATCCGAGTCGCTGCCTGTTACAACATAAACGATCAAAACGCGTATAAACACACTCGACATTGAATAGCCTCATGTTCGACGCGCACTCACCCATCGGCGAGTACAAGTAGGATCGCACGGCGGGTCGCTTGTGGCCCTCCGCCGTGCGATCCTCTTGATCCTCGTCAAACGGCTCCGTTAAGTATTCGCAGTCGGACATGGGGCTCTGCGAGTGCGACACTGCGCGACAAGCTCGGTACGAGTCACCTGCGTGTCTCTATTTTCGTGTTTGGCTAAGTTCCATAGACTACGTCAGTGACTCGTCCGCAAACGCGAATTACGTACTTTCCCGAGGGGGCGGCTCCTCGCTGGACTGAACAGAAGCTGAGTCGCGTTCGGACGCTTCCGACGCCGTAGATAAGGGTCGCTCACTGTATCCGGACGTCCGTTGTGACCGATCGTCGCACTGATTCTCTTCGTTTATAGATTGCACATTTTTATTTTGGCGCGATTTGTTCGACCTTGGTTTGTCTTCGGCACCGGTGCGACTGTTCAACGCCGCTATGGTGGCGGCCACGAGTGAGCCTCCGCGGCCGAGCTCACGCATGTTTTCGTTTAGAATGAGTTGAGCTTATACGAATAGGGCCGACGCCCGCGCCCGGAAATAGATCGCAGTACACATGCTCGATGCATTCTGAACACCCCTCTCGTTTAGATCCATTTATAAAATGGGGATATAAAATTAATAATCAAACAACACATTTTAAGATAAACATCTACTGTTAGAACTTCACATCTAAGTTATTTACAACATCTTGTTATGTTTTAACAAACAGTAGTTGAACGTGCGATGAGACGCGAGGCACACTGACTGGCGCACTTACCGGTACAAAATTAACGCCTTCATACACTGAACAACGCCGCCGCCCCCACTCACTGTACTCATAGTTTTCGAAAGTATTCTCTGTGTTCATGACATTATCCTGGACTCCCCAAGCGTACAGAGCTCCTAGGTTATCCGACACATTTATAATGTGTTCAATGAAACTAGGATTGTAGGGCAACTGAGGCGGGTAATAAGGTGGAGCGCTAGGTTCCAACAAATCAGAATCTCTGTTGCTCTTTTTAGGCCCTAAACAGTTCATATTCATATACTTTTATTCACTGATAATCATTTGATAACGTAATTGTTGTCTTGTATCTGTAATTATCAAATGAAAGTACAAGTTAATAAGGTAGTGTGTTGTGAATAACGTAGTAAGTACTTGTAATGCGAGACTACATTATTATTTAAGCTTTATCCGGGATAAGTTTCCTACAGTTCGGATATAGACAGACAGCTGTTCCGCTGGAGTCAGTTATATCTCGAATAAGGAGGGGCGCACGTGTTAAACTCCTTCTAAAAATAGAGGCCAATATTTAGACAATAGCCGCTTGAGATGTTGAAAACGCAAGCGTGAACGCAACAGTTGTATACAGATGCAATAACCAGTGCCTAAATAAACACTGATTTTCATTCATAAACGTTTTGTTTACATATTTACTTTAGACTATTTCTAAAGTGATTTTCAGCTAGCGAGGAGGAGAATATAAACTAAAAACTTTGCACAGCTCTAAAGCAATAATTGAATCATTTATGATTGCGACATAAAAATGTATTCCTAATTAATCAAACACATATTAAGTAATAAGATTATTAACATCTACTTAACTGACAGTTTTCTATTAAAATTAAACGCCAGGAATGCTAATAACATGATTTTACGGTTTTCATTGCGTGCTCACTGAAATGGCAAATTGATAATTAATATCATAAATATTTAATGTTATAATGCGCGGTTTTGAAGTGTGGAGTGAATGTTTAATTGGAAATCTGTTCTGTCATGCATATACTATCGGTTACCGCTAAAGTGAGGAGAGCAGGAGAGCTACGCTAAATGTCACAGTCACAGCAAAACACATAGGAACGGAAAGGGATTGTCACCGTACAGCCTTGCTACTGCAGCTTGTTTCGAAGCGAGGCAATTACGATACGATTCCGATAAGTGCGTTGCAGTAGGGAATATAATACTGAAAGTACTGGCCGGCTCTACTTGTTACGGTGAAGTATGACCGCAAAGATGATGCATCTGCCAAGTTATAGAAGGTACAACTGGCAAAACATCTACTTATCGAACATAATAAAACTTTTAGTGTGACTTTTATGACTAGAATGAATGAGCAGATTTAGAAGAAGTGATATTCTTAATAAAAAGATAAGCAATAATAGAAAAGTTAGTTTGCTATTCAATTTTCATATTCAAAAGCGGAACACTGTCAAATATGAAAAAAAAACTTCAATAAATTCACGGCAATTGATGACCGAAAACGCATTACGACCGAATATGTTGTTAAAACAGAATATTTAATGGATATAAACCACAATAATGGTTTAATTCTGTCAATTTTTTGGCTACGAAACAATGAAAAACACTTTTAACTTTTTAAAATGAAATACATTTTCATATTTCTGACCAATATTCACACGTCAACTAACTCAAACAGGAAAATTGATGACAGAATAAACAAAACCCATTTTTTAATACGATTTTCGGACATTGTATAACGATATTCTAACGCCAGTTCGCAATATTTTTCGATAATTCGGACTAATATTTTTATAGGAGTTATTTAATGTAGTGACGGAGCGTAATATTATAAAAAGACGCCACGGTTTCTATGTATGTGCTAATCTTTTTTTAATAATTAAAATAAATCATTAGATCTGCCTCTTTACTCAAGAAAGTTTAACAAAAACCGGTGAAGAACATTATAGCATAAGTACTAAAACTACAATACATTACAAAATCGCAAATGTATTACTGAGATCGAAACATAATCCCAGATTTATAAGGGTACGCCGCCATATTGCGATATATCCAAACAATATCAATATAAAGTTAAATCAAACATTATACATACGCTGTTTATATACAATGGGTTTAGCGGACCTTCATGAATAATATAATATCTCCGACGCTGCTTTTGTTGGATATGTAAGTACTTGATTTACTACTCTACTGTAATATATTGATATCTTATACATGTGTATGGATTTTAGTCATATTAGTCCAAAAGGAGCCCATTAAAATGAACATATATGTAGTTAAATTCGATATTGTATGTAATGTACAATTGTACATGATTTGTACATCATACTGTCTCTTACTGTATAATAATATTAATGATATAGGTTATGATGTATTAAGATTTTAATACTTGTGGAAATACTAATAAACCCAGATGTATTTTATTCTAACGATCAAGGCAAATATATAACCACAACATCCTACCAGCTACAACATTATACTAGTAAAATTAACTCGCAAAATTCCTTATGGGACACAGATGTTTCTTACGGTCTCATTCTTTTAGAAACTGCAACGTTTAAACGGAAAAATTTAATGTCGCATGTGCAACTACAAAATAAAACACAATATGGAGTTAGGCCTGAAGTTGACAGCGACTGACTGCCCCCATACTCCCTCCTTGAATACAACTTCAACATACTCGTACATAATACTCTCAAACTTTTATCTATTGGATAGTTAAGAAACTATTAGTGTAAGGATACGTTTGTTTGGTAACAGATACATTGTTCGATTTATCAGTAAAGAATTTGCCCAGACAGCAAGATTAAATATAAAATAACTATAAATTATGAAACGAAAACTATTAGACATACTTTACAGCAGGGATGATACTTTCTTTACTTTTCGCAAACACTGTAAATCTATCACCGATTCCGAAAATCATTGAATTAGTAGTTGCAAAGATTCTTTCGCAAATAATCTGTTTATAATAAGATAAAAGTGTACGTACATATTTACCTTATCCAATCCAATAATAAATATCCCAATGAACCACGCGGCACACACAAAACTTCCCAAAACCTGAACGATAAGAACTTCACGACCGAATAATTTGTTACAAACTGATGCTGGTGAAATTTCGTGAGTTTCGTGTCTTCGTATTGTACTATTATTAGTGAAAGAGGCAATTTTTTTTTATTTCAAAACAAAACATCGTCGCTACATTTAGCTGTTGGGAGGGAGCGGTGTCAGAACCAAACGATACAATTAATTTTGACACGAGAGACTATCATGACCGCATAGTTTGGAAACTATGTAAGCAAACGAATGAAATTTCGAATTGATTACTCGTGTGTAGCTATAGTCATTAGTTTATAACATTTCAATTACATATTAAAGCAAATGTTTGTTTTTTTTTTAAAGTGAAGTAAAAGTATACAGGGCAAAGACCTATCTCTTACTTACTGATGGTTTTAGTGCAGTGAGGAGGAATAAGCGTAAGCAATTCGCTTGACTAATACATTTTTTTTCAAGAGAGCATTAGATTTTTAAAATGGTAATCGCAGAAATTTATAAAAATATCATTATTTTACTTGACGACCGAGTTATTACATTAATTTTTAGCTTCTACGGCCATAAAATATTAGATAACACAATCACATTTCAGCGATGAATAAAGTAATAAACAGAGTTTTGTCTCGAAATGTTTTCATTAACATAACAAACCTCGGGCACAATGGGATGACTGGCATTTTTATTCGAAAAACCTATATTCTAGAGTGAAAGGACAATGAGCGGAATGGCGGGTCGACACCCTTCGGCCCGATGGGCGGTAAAATGGACTCATGGAACACTACACTATAAATAAAACGTGTTAACGATAATAATAACACCGCTCCATTTAATTATTGCCTGTTGAAATAGAGAAACCATAATGTTTTCCGCGTGAACGAGATATAAATTAGGTTAACTTTTTATGCGGTTTCGGCTATGGAAGCTGTTTCGTCATATCGAGTTTGTGGGGTATTTGTTAACCCATTTCTCTATTTAACTGTGAGTACAAATAACGAGAACTGTGGTTTTATGTAGAACACTTTTATAAAATTTAATATTTTTATTTACTAGTAAACGTTTTATTACGTGAGTGAACAAGTTTTTCTCGTTTATAAAGTTTATTACTTACTTATAAACATGGAGTCAATGGCAAAATTTTAACTTCATAATTTTTCTGTGCCTGTTCATAAATAATACCTATAAAGATAAAAGACTACAACATTTTCTGAAAAATGCTGTCGACCCGCCAATTCTAGTTTCTAAAGTGCTCGAAGGATACTTTTTCAGAGTATCCATTCATTGCAATTTGACAAGCAAGTACTAGCAAGTAAAGATTATTATAGTTAAAGAGAAATTACATGTTATAAGCATAATTATGATCCACAATCACAATATCATACGATACAAATTATTACCAGACAAGGCCAAAAAAATCTTAAAACAGTAAAACTTCATCATAAAAACAAGCCAAATTTTCATGCAGACTCAGATGCAGTCTATTTTTTATTCTAAATAAAAAGTGGAGAAGCAATAATAATGAGCGGTACTGCGGCACTGAAACGTTCTGAATTTTAAATTACTCTTTGCACAGAGACTCGCTGAGGCAGCTGGCAAACAGACGATGTCAATGAGTACGCGACACTACGTGCGTACGAACGTAACTATAGCAAAACTTTTTATAGTTATCATTTTCATGGTTATAAGCACAGATCAGGGAGTCATCTTAGGACTTCCGTAAAGAGATGCCTAGTTCTCTTTTCCGTGGTGTAAGCAATAAAATCAGTATCCTATTCTTTTGCCTGTCCATTTCTCAAGGTATGTGTGGTCGGCACAACATCTTTTCTTCTTCCACTCATGATTGATTCTTATCAGCCATCAAAATTAAAAACCATTTCAATCAAAGAAGCACTTATGAATGTCAAAAAACATTAATTCAATTTGGGCTTTAAAGAAGTACTTGTCATATATAAATCTACCGCCGATTCGGAAATTACATCAGCCCGAAAAGAATCGGAAAGAACCTTGGGATGGGAGTTCTTTCTTAAACTAAATATTCAACTCTGCATTCACCTTTCACATTTAATTTAATGTTTATCCTTTTTCACTTCCATCCATCTCCTTTTAGATCTTTCTCTACTCACAAAACCTTCTATATTCATACTCATTACCTTCATAGTTATTTCATTCATCCCTCCCCATAACATGATCTTACCAAGCTAATCTGTTACGCAAAAACTATTATCATGTCTACTTTATGTTGCTGCGGTAATCTTACGGATTCGCGTAGATTCTCTTTGTTAGGGAAAATCTCAGAAACAACGCTAACGCTTCGAAATGTAAACGTATAAGCAAGATCCTATTATGGAGCGGAGGTGTAGCTGGTTTTTAGACAGGAAAAGTAGTTATTGTTTATTTTTAAATATATTTATTTTGTGGCTATTAACTATACAGAAGAAGAACAGGGAGGTGATGTATGTACATCATACAATAAACAAGGCGCATTCCTAATGTCAGTGATCACAATTCACAAAGCAGTGCTTGATCCAGGAATCTATCTCCGAACCGCCAACTTGGCGTCTTGGCAGGAATTTGGACAAAATACCCATTAAACCGCGGAGCCTTTTAAAATGCAAAGAAAATTTAACTAAACAAACGGTTAATATACAACTTGAAAATGCGATAATTAAGAATCTCATTTAATTTTTAATTATGTTTACAAAATTGACGCTTAGGGGGAAGTAATATAAATTTGACAAGGATTTCGTCCCTTGTGTTTTAAATACGTTATACTTAAGTTAGTCAATTTAACTTGGCCTATATATACAGAGGCGTTTCCATCCTCGCAACGACTGCATGACTTTAATGTAGCACCGGCTTATAATATTAGATGAAAATTATATTCCAGTATAAAATTTAACAAATATCAAAGGCTTAGGGGTCGTAATCCTTAATTTAGGAGCAATCCCTTTTTAGTGTTTACAGAGTTGTATTGATTTTCTGCTAACAGCTTTGCCTGCGTGAGATATATGAAATCCTACTCTCTAAAAAGAACTTGACAATAGATAGATGTGCCTAGTTTTATCAGCTACACTATTTGTCTTTGTTACTACTTTTCATAAGCTCCTACTCAAATCTCTCGTTCTTATTGTATACACAGTCTTCGCTGCGCTAATTCCTTTCCTGCCAGAACGGAGCTTCAATAAAATAGTTCTGACTTATAATCTACTACATACCAAAACTGCCTTACACACGAAATTAGACCTTATTCGCTTATAATAGAGTAGCTAAATAGTGTTAAAATGAAAAAAGTTGCAGGATAACTTCCCAGACTGCATTGTTAGTTACGTAAAAATATACTCCGAAGCACTTGTAAGCGTTGGAAATGTGCAAATTGAAAGTTTGTAATAGTACGCAAATGGATACTACATGCCAGGCGTTTTAAAACGAATCCACTATGCGGATTTACAAACTTCGATACGGGCATACAACATGAGGAACCTACGTGTTTTATTAAAAGAGTAAAAGTTATGTTATTTGGTTTTATTTTTTATATTGATCATTAACAATTTTATACCGCTTAGTACTGCATAAAAGATACAAAAAATGATACTGACAATGCCAAAACCTATTGCCAAGTTTCTTATACTAGAAGATTATATTTTTTTTACAGAATAATACCGTAAAATATACGATAACATTTTGGTATAGCTAATATAACATTTAAAAATCCTTGTGTATGTAGGATGTTGACCCAAAATTGATTTGTTGAAATTCAATATCTGCAATATGCAATAACAATTCGCATTCCATTTCGAACGCGGTTGTTCTCGTACAACCGCGCACCGCGTACGCGAGAGGTCGGATCAGCAAATCCGTACAGTACAAACACACATTTATTTCGAATGATATTTGTTTTCCGCATACACGTTTCTTCTTTACTTTACATAACGTTTAGGTTAGCGTTTATAAAATACTAATTAATAATGCCTAGAAATCGGGTTGATATTAATTAATGAAATCTTAATCCTTATCAAAGTGTGGGCGAAAGTAAGGATTTTTTGTATTTGATTTGTGCACTGTTGCTGTGCCTATAAATAAATAAATAAAGTATATTTACTAATTTTTTTTACCAACCAAGATTTGAATCTTCGCTGAAGTAACTTGTAAGAAAAAGCATGCTATGTAATCCTGTTCTGATTCGAAGCAACCACTATACAAAGTTTCATCTATAAGCATCTAATTTAAACTATATCATAATATAACGTTGACCTCAAAAATTTGCCACCACAACAATGACTATTAGTGTGTAAAGTAAGCAGCCAACGTAACATTACATTATATCGAGAAAATTGTTGGGCGGAAGCGAATGGCAGGGCGGAAACGTGGCGAAGCCTACTTTCACGCCCGTCGAGCTGATGAGCGCACCGCCGAGGGCGTAAAACGACCCTATCTATCTACCACCAAGTACTCACATTTTAATTATCTCCGTAAAAGCATTATTACTTAAAAATGTATTAAGTGAAAATCACTTGCAAGAACCAAACCAAGATTTTCTTTGTACTTTAATTTATTCGGTAATGTATTTTTTCTTTTAATTTAATATTTTCGTCTTTCGTCCTTTAATAATAATTTTGTCTTATTCTTTAATTCATGTTATGCCTTCTTTTGCAAGCTCTTTGAAATTCTTAAGTGCGTCTTTGACACCTAAATTGAATAAATGAATTTGAATTTGAGAGAAATGAACTCGAAACTCGATTGCGACAGGCGATCCAAATGGAATGGCCCAAATGCCAGACAATCCGAGGGTTGCAGGTTTCATTCCCATCCGAGACAAATCGATATTGAATTTGTTTAGAAGCTAGTATACGAAGGTTTATAAACCTTTGAAATATCACTATTATACAAAACAAATATGTATGTAAAATATACTAAGATACAAAATAAATCCCAAATCCTATTCACAACCCTTCACAACTATGTTACCAACAGTCAAACAGAGTTATTGGATTTCAAACAATGTAACACACCAATAACTTATATCATATATGTAATGGCAACCAGAGGTATTCATCAGCTATCGGCGGTGGCAGGACATTGCATGACCAATATTGGTATCGAAACCGGCCATCCTCAAATCAAATTAAGCTCTCGCTACGAACAATCCGTCAATTTATGTCAATGGAATTCAGATGAACATATTCATTGTAAAATTGGTTACAAAAGCTAGTTATCGTAGCAATAGTGTTATAATGCACTTGTGGTTTTTAATTGTGAATTTTATATGTGCACTTTTATAAATACTAGCTAGTCTAAAGAGTCTAGTTTAATAGTTAAAGAATTATGGATAACTCGTTTTTTTTTAAGATACTTTGACATCCAACCCACTTTAAAAAGTTTGATCTTACAATACCCTATTTATAACACTATTTTAAATATTCACTCCATCATCTCATTATAGTAACTAACCTGTAATTAAATTTGCCACTTCTGTCTAGGGTATCAGAAGCTACGCGTACACTCCAGGCCTAAATAAACATTAGGTAGCAAAAAGCGAAGCCTATACTAGAAAATGATTGGTGGGTCGTTTCAGTTGTTGGCACTAGCATCAGTCAAAAGTCTTTTAATAGTGTTGTGTATCACAAAAAGCATTTGATTTCAAAAATATACAGAATACAATTTAATAGTTTATTTTTTTGTTACATTTTTTGAATCCTTTTCCATAATAACTTCGCTTTTTTGTTAAATCACCAACAAAACAATTCTAATTAAGTAATTGCCAAATCGTCAAACTTTTAAAGAATAAAGTTTGAATCGTGAGAGGGTTGACGAAAATGAACCTTTGTTTCGTAATTAAAGACTGGAAGTTAACAAATAGCGACACTTTCAAAAGAAATTAATAAGGAACAGCTACATGAAGCTACTTATTTCCAATAGATGTTTCGTTGTGTGTGATGGCACTCACTTTTTGCAACCTTTCAAAATTTGACCCCTCGTAATGAATAGCCTTGGATATGATCTATCCTTTCCTAAGATGTAATAAATCGTTCCCTGGAATATATTCTATAACTACATAAATTAATCTTCCAGATGCTACTACAATCATTTCGTATTTCATAGAAATATTTATTTTATGCATATTTTTCTCTCGAATTTCAAAAGTAATATAAAAAATTAATACTATCTGATATTAATAGTGTCAGAGTTTAAAATCCCATGAATGTAGTTTTAAAAATGTGACTATTAAATTCAACAAAATGTTTCAACTGCAGCGTTAGTTGGGGAGTTGAATTCAATATCAAAATTCCTTGTTTGCGCAGACTGTAGAGTATGCGAATTGAACTAAATATTCGCAATAACTGAATGTACCTAAGTTTCAGGTAGGCACGAGGGGAAGAGAGGCTAAGAGAAATTCTAATTAGCGCTAATGGAACGCTGGCTCTGGTTAAAACTAGGCTGCGGTGAGCACGGCTTGTAAAATTTATTTAAACTTTATATATATCTATTTATTCACTTAACAAACTAGGTCAGGATCGGCGTGTGTGGAATGTGATGGAACAATTTATAATGTCTGCTAAATATGTGAAACTTATACAACGAACACTGATACTGTAGGTTTTTGGTCATATTCGCAGCCTTACTCATTTAATAACAGTCATAAGCACGTTGACAAGTACCTTTCACAAATTAAATTGCTACTATTTTTAGAAAAGGTTGGTAAAGAACTCCTAATAAGAAAATTTGAAGTATATAGGCAAATAGTTATAGTTGATTAAAATATTCAAATCGAACATTCCGATTACGAGCGAGGGTCGTTCAATTTAATAAATTCGTTAGAGAGCACTAGAGCGGAGGCTTCGAGCGACGCGCTCCTCAATCGATTTAGAACAACTTACAGGAACGTTAAAATCATTTCAAAATAGTCGTTGAAAGCAAGTTTTGGTTTAATGAAGTTTTGAAACAAGAAGGCGTTTTAGAGGAAGCATAATGGAGTATTCAGAGCGAGGTTAGTTACCCCGTGTGGGGAGGCGGTCGACGGAGCGGCAATGAATGCCTAAGTGGTGCATGTACATATGCCACATGCTATCCTTTCATTCACGCCGCTATCCTGGTCAGTAAAAGGAGCTTTTCATACTGTATGTGTCACCTGGTACCCCATAAATATACACGACAAAGGTTTCCGACGAAAAACATGCGATGTTTGATAAACAGGCACTAATGTGTGGTAAATTTGCAAAGAGTTTACGGAAAGAAATCACATCCTTGTTGTAGCTAAAATTTTAATTTCGTAATTAACTAATTAAAGTCTTCTTTTGCAGTCTCTTTGATATTCATTAGCGCGTCTTTGAGGGCCAAACTGAATTAATAATTTCGAATTTGCAATTAAAGTAAACAGCGAACACGGAAGGTGAGTTTGTATGCAGTACCTACCTGAATGTATTACAAACTGAAGAATTGAAGATACTTGTGCAAATTGCATTGTACGTGTACGTGTGTTTGTTCGTGTAGGCGTTGTTGATCATTGATAAGAAGACACCCACGTCTTGGGCCGGAATAGCGGATGTCGCACTCGGATCCGTCGTTTGAGGACAAACGTCATTCACCGGTGTACGATATGGATCACTAACATTAGAAATTGAGTTCAATCATCGCGTTCTATTTTATGTTTTAGTGTGTTGTGTTATGTGTGGTATTCGCGTGATGCAATTTTAATGATGATTACTTGATCAGGGATTATGGTGATTGCTGATTGATGTGGATTTCCATAGTTTCCGATACTATAGTAATAAGGTATAAGTAGATACGATGAGAGTTGAATTTAAATAATAACATTCCTACTTATAATAAAACGATAGAGTGAATATGTATCCTTATTTGTTTTTGTATTATTATTAACAAAAATGTTATCTTCATAACACATAAAATTAAATCGAAATAAAAAATACATATAAATAAATTATCCTCGTAAGCACATAAGTCACGAACGGCTGGACCGAGTGAGAGAGATTACATTTATTTTATTTAAATGTTCGTAATTTTTCGAGAATGGTAAGTATTTGCAAAGAGTAAAAAAAAAAAAACCAAGAGAAATTCCATTCTTTTTCGAATAAGTTAAAAAATAAATAGAACTAAGTATTTGGTTACGCGATATTAAAAAGATGTGATAAACTAACATAATTAATTAAGAAACAAAATAATTATTGTCAATTGAATCATAATTATATACAAAATATCGACTCAATCCTTCGGGTAAAACTGCTATAAAATTCAGTTGCAACTGTTGTATGATTGTCACACAAATACACAACTCAATATTACCTCGTAAAAGAAGACATTTTACTACCACAGTGTAATTGGGTCAGTAAATAACATAACATTATCAATGACTCAATCATCTCATCTCATTATAGCAACTAGCCCATATCTAGGGCATCAAAAATTACGCACACACGCATACACCCACAGACCCAGATAAACATTCATGGTTCACATAAACATTTCTTCTCATGGAAATCTAAATTCTTCTCTTTTTCCAACCTTTATCCCATTTCTATTTGGGGTCGGTTTTCAGTTAACCAGATTTGGCGGAATGTCAGTATTTTACGTGAAGCGACTGCCATCAGACCTTTACAACCCAGAGGGCTATACGACATTTTATTGGTTAAACCAAATGTTAGACTTTTGAGGGCTCTAACTACCCGTAAGGATTGTCGATAATGTTAGTACGACAGCTGGGACCGACGTGCCCTCCGAGCACGGAAACGCTCATGAAATTAAAAGTCATTTTTAGTAACGACCCATCACAGTCTACAGATCACAAAATCTAAATTGAAATAGCAAAATAAAAAGGTAAAAGGCAGTACACACCGTCGTGTATTCGAAGTTTAATCCCTGGAGCCAAACCAATTGTTCGAAAGTGAAATCCCATTAATTGAATCTGTTGTTAACAAGTTTCGTATATCGCACTTCAATAGTATTCCCAGTTCTGAATCCTGTAGAGTGTAGACAACAGGAATGCGGAGGCCTCTATAATCAATTTCAACCACACCCACAATCGTCAGTCGTCCTACTTCAATTATCCAGAGTATCTTCAACTTAGTTCAATATTTTTTGAGCTTCAAAGTAATCAATCGATATCTATACTAATATCATAAAGAGGAAATATTTGATTGCTTGTTTGTTTGTAACGAAAAGGCTCCGAAACTACTGAACCGATTTCAAAAAATCTTTCACTAATGGAAAGTTATATTACATCAGCGAGTGACATAGACTATTTCTTTTTTATTTTATTCCTGTATTTCCACGGGAATGGGAACTAGAAAGAAAGAAAGAAAGAAAAATTTATTCAACACCACGACAACAACAACACAAAGAACAAAAAAAAACAATAAGGAACGCATGTACTAAACTACGCGAGTGAACACTGCAATTTATTTATATTTTGCATAATTACACGCCTTTATGTAAAGTTTCGTGTCTAGTTAGTCTAAGATTCTGTTGATTATTGGAGAAGTTCTCTCATCAAACCAACTCTGGGTATAGAATCAAGTCATGCTTATGAGTGTTGCACTGTCACTGAAGTTACAGTATTTCAAATTGCCAGCACAACTATAGCAAGTGGTTGAAATTTTTGATATCAGTTTTACACACACCAAAATTTAATATAAAACTTTTGTATAGCTATTTCCTGTTCCCTACAGTATAACATGCGAGACACATTAAAGCCTTTAACTGTCACAATAGAATGGCAACAAACGTCCAATAAATCCGAAAGACAACTATGATTCTTCCAATAAATATTGCACAAACTGAACAATATTATCTGACACATTAATGTTATTCGGTATCTACAGGTTTGAATTATAGACCTGTAAAAGTATTTTAATATTGTTAGGCTCTTTCAGATATGAATTATTGGGGCAACAAAGCTTTATGAATTCAGTATTTCCAATAGTGAACGTACGTTTGCGAATGAATCCACGTCAGCGAGCATACTCATGCGGGGTGAGCAATTAGAGCTCTCCTACCAAAGGCTTTCACGGACCGAGGAGTTTTAAACGTAAGCCGAACGTACAAGACCTCCCCACACACCTGACACTTATTTGCATAGGTTTATGTAAACGATGTTGTAAGCATTTGTTTGTTATAAATAAATATATGTAGTAAACAAATAGTATGACTGAATAGATCTGATTAGAAAGGCACAAGAAATGGGTGCTAAAATATATGATTTCTTCATGTTTTTTGTATAGAAATATAAATATGTAATTACTTAAAATCCCGTTGAATTCCTATTTATGTATAAGAAGTAGAAGTTTTGTTTACAGTTAGATGATAAATTAATTATACTTAGCTACGACGACGAGGCTAGGCTACGATTATCTTTTCTGTGACAAGCGCATATTCAAACAATTTTAATAATCAACTTAAACATTTAAATGATGGTTTTCTAAAAACAAAACCATAATACCAAGTTATGATCAAACTTTATTTCCGCGGAGGAAATACGACGACCGTCATTTTAAAATTGTGAAAGTCCATAAACATAAAGTTGCTCACCTGCGCCGCGCTACAAACTTGGACCGACTTGACACCAGATAAATTGTATCAAAGTAGAGAAATTTAATTGATTTTGAATAAAGTTCCTTTAATTTCGAACATTCATTTCTGACGCTTTGTTATAACTGTCAATCTTTCGTATCCTGAGTTTGGAAGTTTGACATTATCAATAATGTTCAAAAAGAGAACTTGTCATAGGAAAGTAAGAGTTGAAGATACATAGAAGAAGACAAAGCTAAAAAAGTCTTGATTTTCATCATAGAATACGTTTTTTTAACGTCTTATTTGATAATGCTTTGTCTAATATACCAAAGGTTCTGGCTTCGTTTAGTCGAATCCACTAATTTCAACCTCATACTGTGTCCTTCATCAAGAAGATGATCAGATCCGCTCAAGTCATCATACAATAACAAATACAAAGAGACTCACCAAAGCCACAGAGTTGTTATTCTGTTGAAGCCACCGGAGTATAGCGCTGGCGGTTGTGAAGTCCGGTCTGGGGGGTGGTGGTATCGCGTGCTGGAGGGACGAGGCTAGCTGTTGGGCCAGCTCGAGGGCGCGGGCGCGGGCCGCTCGCCCAGGGCCCGAATTCGTGCCTGTACCACCTGCTTCTGTAATAAGAGAAAGATGATGTTACTTATAAGAAGCTCATTGCAGGATCAGTGGTGTTTAAGTTATGAGAACTTAATGTAAATCAGATGTATTTTATTCACTGACAAGTTTATTTCTTCAGTTTTACACTCGTCAAATCCAGTCTCATGGAAGCTGAATAAAAAATATCATGTAGTCCTGGTAATTAGGAACATCTATGACGAATTTCAAATCCTCCATCTACATATCTATAAACAAACTTTTGTGTTTAGAATTTCAGTAGGACGTAGAATTAAATGAAGTACCATTTAAGAAACACTGCCAGATCTTAGGCACACTCATCATGAATCACGTTACTTGTACACAAACATTAGTCAACACCATATTTTTACAACAACACAGATATAATTGAACCGCTTATAGATAGGCTTTAATATCGACTGAGCACCGTTGAAGCACGTTCATGTCGAGTGAAATCAGACTCCATATCAATATCAGGTGTTAATTTACGGAAGCGGGTTTCTGCTATTCGATCTTGTTTGCTTCAATGATCATTGTATTTTCTACAAATCAATTGTAATAAATACTCATCAGATCTAAAGCATGTTACGTTGGCGTACGATTGTCTGTTACTTGACTTCGTGTAAAGGGAAATTAGTAAAGGGAAGGAAATAGGAAGTTATCCATCTCGTCTAAATTGGTTGGCTTTTGGCGGAACCTCTTTTTTCACCATTCACCATTTACTAAACTGTAATATAATTTAGGTAATATGTCGAGAGTAATATTATTATTTACTACACAAAATGCTACCATATCCATACTTTAGAAAGACCATAAGTTATTAAAGTAAATTAAACGACATTTTCATCCGTCCGTATGAAACATAAGTATAAGCGAGTATACGATACAAATCTCTTCGAAATTACTCCACTCGCGCAAATTGCGCGGAGACCGAGTGAATTGCATCCGCATAGGAACAATGACGGCTCTGCTTCGAGTACAAAGAGCGAAAAAAATCTCCCTTCGTTATAAAACTATGTTGGGATACCTTCTAAATAAGAACGGTTACCAACCCATTGTGGCTCGTGGCCTTACATCGGATTTATCTGGGTAATCTTTATTTATTGTGATCTATTTCATTCATTATTAAATACTTTTCAAATAAAATAGCGTTACATAAATAACGATACATTATTATGTTTGCATGAAATGTGAGCAGCTATTTCAAGAGTTGCATGAAAACACATAGGTAGGTAGTAAAAAGTAAACCTTCTTTTATGGTTTTTGGCATCTCGAGAACAAGTACTTGGGTATTTCGACGGGAGATCAAAGCTGGGACCTCTTTTGGTTTTTATGGCCTCTTGAGGAGTCTGCGATTGGGACTTTATAATCGAGCTGCTGTTGGATCCGTGTGAGTCTTTATTGTCTAATCCCTTAGGACGTATCGAGGTAAAATGGATGTATTCTAAAGACACTGGCAGTTATTTGTGGATTTTAAAGAAACAATCCAAGCGATTCGAGCATCGATTTTAATAAAATAACTGTTTGAACGTTTAAGTTTCGAACGACAAATGGCTTATTTGACTTGACGACTATACCAAAGATTACAGGTTCGTTTCCCACTCAAAGCATATCCTGTTCTAAATATTTACACTGTTGTCTGGTACTCATAGCAGATTAGTTAGAAGGTACCCGGTACAAGCTTCGCTTTGATGTGTCCTAATTTCTTTAATCTTCTAAACAACTTAATAATCTAAAGCGCTATTTACTACTCAATATTACCTGTCTGTGTTGGAATCTGCGACTCCTGCGCATCGACGTCACCAAACAACCGTTGTGTACAAACATCTAACAACCACCACCTTGTCACATGTTCCGGTAGATGCCAACACCCCGGCATTTTGAACTTTATCACATTTCAATCACTCACTCACTTATAGTAACTTTTAAATATTTATTTAAGTCCAATGTTATTTTAGTTTTTCTTTCTTATACACGAAGATACTAAATAAAATCCACAATAACACTTTCGGAAAGTGGAATTATTTACATTTCGAAGACATTAGGAAAATCGAATTTATCAAAAGAAAATGGTACGTCTCGTAAAGATGGCCGGAGTACGTTTAAATTAATCCTTTGTCCGACAACAATACCTATAGGCCGGGACGTGGTAGTATGCGTAGAGGAATGGTAAATACAGGTGTAGAGTGACAGTATTTGATGGATCTTTAATGGGACGCGCGAGCATGTGAATGAAGTATATTTGGGAAAGTATACAAGGCGGTTTTTTTCAAATGTGTGTGGTAGAACAAATCTGTAGCTATGAAGAATAGCGAAAAATATATGGAGTCTCGAAGACTATTGTAATGAAAACTAAGAGTACATTAGAGTTGAATAATGTGGACAGTATATGCCAGCTTCACACGGATCAAATTTTTCCGTAAATTTTCCAATATTTTCGTAAAACTTTTCTGTCCGGACAGCAACCAAATTTTACCAAGTCATGTTAAAGCATAGTTTAAAGTCATCCACAATCTTACTCGTGCCACTGTTCACCATTAGAACTACTCGCTCTATACCTTTAATCATACGAGTTTAACCCCTACATTTCTATACATCCAAAGGACGGAGCATTCAATAAGTAGAGTACATAATAGGACTACCTGAGGTATATTATGTTCGATTGGCATAATAGGTAGTCCTAGGAATAATTAATTAGATAACCTTTATAAAGGTTTTTGGGGAGATCAATGGGGAAAGTTCACGTTTAAATTCAAATTCAAGCTCAAATAGTTTAGCACGTACGAACGAGATCAAAGATCTTACAAAAGAAGACTCTTAATTAATTTATAAATTAATCAATGAAAATATATTATTGAAAGTAAAATCTTCGTAGCAACCTTTGTAGTCTTCCTTTGTAAGCTACTTTCTTTGATCTACCACCTATGCGGAAATCACATCAGAAGAAAAGTAACAAGAAAAAGAGAATACAAAGAGCAATAAGTTTCATAGGCTGAAATGATAACGATGTATGAGGTAATGTTTAACTTGCTGTCTACAAGTTATTTCAAGTTTGAGACAGTTAAAATATTTAAACAAAGACTGTGATAATACCTCATCTAATAATATCAGATATAAATGTATTTTTTTAAAGTAAAAAAAGTCAGAATAAATCTCACTGATTATGATATGAGTACAGTAAAGAGGAATAGGCGCAATCATAACGCTTGCCTAATGCGTGTTGATCTCAAACGAATTATTAATTCGTATTATACTATAACACTCGTAAAAGGCAGCTGATAATGACTGACTGATCTATCACACAGCTCTTACTGACCGTTTTGCTCTGAAAAACACGATGATACTTAAAATGAAGCCTCCTTCATATAAGTGTCGTGCCTTTCAGCCATTTCTTACCGGATGTAGGCATCCGCTTAGAAACAAGGATAAAACTAAAAAAAACAGGTTAATCCGCAGGCTCACTAATAGTCTATGTAAATAACTTTTAACTTTCGCTAAAATGTATGTAGACCCATAACATGATAACTGAATTTATATGAAAAAGAACATTTCGGAAAATGCACAGGAAAGCGTCCATGCGAAACCGGGTCCGCCTCGCTAGTAATAATATATTTTCGCTCATTTCAGAAAACAAAAATATATTAGACCTGTTGAACAAAGGTTTCTAGTTAAACGCGAGCCCCCGTACACCCGCTGTGGAGTGGACCCCAACGCAGACGGAATGGTAATTACGAAACTTTACCCGCTCGTTACTTGCCAACAAACAAATATAAATGAAGTCTGCCGGGAGGAATCTCTTCTAACATTTACACTCATTTGTTTCACTAATGTACTCGCTTTTTCTATATATTTTTAACTGAGTACGAAAAAGGAGAAGGTTTTTAGTGCGGTTGTATTGTTTTATGTCTGTTATTTTGTATTTTCTCTTATTTAAATGAATCGATTTGTTAAATGCTTGCTTCTTTTTTTCTGCTTACTTAATCGTAAAAGATGTGTTAATGTTTTGTGTGTATACTCGTACTGTTGGTGTGTCAATAAATAAATAAATAAGATTTTTGAGACGGTCACGCAAAAACGTCTGAATTGATTTAGAACAAATAGTAGTCAGCATTACAACACGGTACTCTATTATGTGTACTATCAGATATGATAGCTAATTCCCAAGATCATAATTCAGAACCGTGGAGTTTAATTCGTAAGTTTATAATACGTAAGAATTCACTATTAAAAAACCTTATTTAGCCTTTCCAGCTCCATACATCGAAACGTCGAAACTGCCATTTCTTCCTTCCAATACGATGTAATGAAATAAATATTTGTAACAACAAAAATGTTGTATCAATGTCTTGGAAGACGTTTCAGTCGACACCATCTGTTCCTTATTACATTTTTTATTAATTTTGCAAACAACCCGTTTTATTTTCAATAACGGATCCAATAACGGGTGAACGCAAATCAATTTATGAATTTTATAATCTCTGAAGCTCTCGTACATATTATTTTCTGGTCAATAATTTATTGTTATCAGGACAAGGTTTGCGTAAAAGATAAATCCACGCGAAAATTCGAGCCGTGCGAAAGTAAAACTACATAATCGAAGAAAGAAGTTGGTTCACGGACTTTGGTGACTTCGTGTGCTAATAACAAAATTATATATTTAAAAATAAATAGAAGTCAAAATAAGTGTTGCAACATATATAATTCTATAGTGATATAAACAGTGAAGTTGTGGTGTTATTATCTGAACAAGTGACTTAGTGTTTTACGAAATATTTCGATTACAATTATAAACATAATTGTTGTTTAATACAACTACCCTACTTTTGGATTTAACGACCATATCATAATTATTCTGATTGATTCAGTAAATGTTTTTCTTTTTCTTTTCCTGAACTGATAAAGCGTCATTTGTCCCGTCTTATCTTGGTGATAAATTAACGTTACTGGAGTTAATTTACATAATTAATTCGACTAGTGACGCCATCTACCAGTGAGCTTGTAAACTCTTACAAATAACAGTCAGTGGACAGTGGTGCCATCTATGGTTTTGTTGCCGAGGCTTGTAGTTGTGATCAATATCTGTCACAATGGTCAATCAGTGCATTGCATGCGGGAAGTTCATGGCAAATAAGGCAGATGGCGTTACGTGTCCGAAATGTAAATCAAGATGTCACTACGGATGCGCTCGTATTCCAGTTGGATCTAAAGTGGCTGAGACATGGTCATGCGGAGAGTGCCAAATGAGGACCCCCAAGGGTAGGGATCCCTCTACTCCTGTACGTGGCATTCAGGATACAATTGTGGAAGAAAAACATAGTAACCGTAGCCCATTTGAAACTCTGATATCGACTCAACCTGAAAGTTCGTGTGAACCGATGTCACTAAGTGAAACGGCACATATTATGACTGTCGAGTTTAGTGAAATGGAATTTAAATTGCAACAGCGTCCACTTAGGGATGAAATGGTTGCTGAGATCTCAAAACTGCATAGTAGTTTTACTTCGGACATGTCTTCTTTGGCCCAGGAGTTACGTGATTTTATGAAAGAAATGAGAAATTTCCGTACAGACCTTCAAAATGAAGTTTCAGAAATAAGGTCATGCTTGAAAAACTGCAACGAAAGAATGGACGCTTTCGACAAGAGGATTACCGCAGTGGAACACGTTTGCAGTGAGAGGTCATCATCAAATCAAACTGAAACAATTTCCGCGCTACAGCAAACCATAAACGAACTTAAAATGGACATTAATGACCGAGAACAAGCCTCACTGTTGAACGACATCGAAATCACAGGCATGCCTGAACTAGCTGGTGAAAACCCAATACACATTGTGTCCACACTCGCCTCTAAAATTGGACTGTCATTGGATGAGCGTGATATTGTTTCAGCAGAAAGACAGGGGCCACCACAACATTCGTCATCTTTGTCCACTGGGCCCACTAGACCACGACGCATAGTGGTCAGGTTCACGAGACGTTCAATCAGGACTGAGTATATTCAAGCTGCGAGGGTGCGCCGTGGTCTAACTTCTTCCGACGTCGGCTATCAAGGAGCTTCAACCCGTATATACATTAACGAACGCCTCACTAAATTAAATAGGCAATTGTTTACGCAAGTGAGAAACGAATGTAAACATCAGGAATGGAACTATTGCTGGACCAGGGAAGGTCGTGTATATGTTCGAAAAAGATCTGGCTTACCATCTTCACGTGTGCGTACTTCCGAAGATATCAAACAAATTTTTGGTTCGCGTTCAGTTTGATTTTAAGTTATGTAATTAATGTTCTACGGGTGTCAGTTGTTTATTTGCATGTAAGTAGCCTGCTTTATGTTAACTTGAGTATTTGTTTACTTTTATTTTGTGTAAAAAATAAAAACGTATTATGTTATTTTCTGTTACAATCTTTATGTCATGTGTTAATGTTAAAGTATTTAAACAAATATTGCTTTATCGAAAAATCTACAGAGATCATGCGTCTGCAAGCCTCTATACAAATAAAAAAAGTTATCATTTTGATTAATGCTAAAATGTTGAGTGTGTCATTAATACTAACTTATTTTAATAATTATTTTTTCAACAATGTTAACAAAAGTGTGCATTTGATACTTGTGTATTTTACTCATAATAGAATATATTACTTTGTTATAAAGAAAAGATGTGTGGATTTGATAGTAAGACAAAATTACTGTCTATCAACTTATTTAAATAATGAATTTAATGCATGTCAAATTAAATTATATTTTGTAGTTGTATATTTTCTTGTTTCTGGCGCGTTACTAAATATTTTGCTAATCTTATCTATATTATTTACAAATATTATCATACATTTTATATTAAAATTATTTTTTTATTATTCTAATTTTACCTTCACAAATCTGGAGCTAGATATCAGTTTCAATGTAAATTACAAGGTCCGCTTTTCATTGAGTAAAGTGCCCCCCTTTTTAAATTTATTTATTGAGTTTTTATTTTTTCATAATACTACTTATAAAAATATATTTATAAAAAATGATTTTAATTATACTTTTCAATGACTAAGACAAAGAATCTTAAGTTTGGTTTTCTTAATGCTGGTTCCCTTAATACCGATCATGATAATTTTATTGTCTTTATGCAACAAAACTCAGTAGACATTATGGCAGTAAATGAGACGTGGTTAAGGCCTGGACAAGAAAGTTGCGCGCCCCGTGTGCCGCTCTATAGAATGGTACACACTCCGCGTCCAGATCATATGAAAGGTGGAAGGGGCGGTGGAGTAGCTTTTTACATAAGAAAAGGCCTAAATGCCAAATGTTGTAGCTACCCTGTACATAGCTCAGTGGAGCAAATGTGGCTCAGGTTAACCATCAATACGATGAAAATAGCAATAGGTACGGCTTATAGACCTAACTGGGTAGATTATAACGTTTTTTTCGAAGCCCTCACTGACTCCGTTGCATCTCTTTCAAGTTGTGACAAGATTATCTTAATGGGTGATTTTAATATTGATTTATTTAAAACACAGGATATTAAAGTAGACGCCTTTTATGAATTTCTTAATTGTACTGATATGAAACAAAAAATAACATCAGCTACACACTTTACAGATGATAGTCAAACGCTAATAGATCTTGTTTGCACGAACATTGAAACCAATACTGTAACAGTTCAATTGATAGGTTCACATATAGGTCATGCATATATTACTTGTGAGGTTGTAATAAAAAAACCAAAAATGACGCCCAAAGTTGTTACTTATCGTCCTCTTAAGGAAATATGTATGAACAAGTTTAATGAAGACTTAAACTTAATAAATTGGAATTATATACAGAGTTGTGATTCCGCAGATGATATGATACGTTTATTGAACAGTTCACTTTTGCTTTTATTTGACTTACATGCACCGTTAAAAAATATAACATTGAAAGAATTGCCTAGCCCATGGATTACAGATGTTATTAAGCTCATGATGCGGCTACGGGATTCAGCTCTGCTTAGGTACCGTCATTCAAAACAGGATACTCACAAATCATACTACAAGGAAATTAAAAAATTCTGTAACGATGCATTGAGCCGGGAAAAACAAGCGTTTTTCGATCATTATATAAATAAAAACATCAACAATCCAAAAGTACTATGGAAAAATTTAAAAAGTAAAGTCTTGTTTCCTAAATCATCTGAGCTTCCAAGTTTTTTTGACAATCCTAATTCTATAAATAATCATTTCCTTACAATCCCAGTAAAATCTGATGTTACCATATCCAACTTAACTTATTATGAATATAACTCGTTTGGATCAAATAATACATTCTCTTTAAAACCTGTTAACTCCTCACAAGTCCTAAAATATATAAAAGAAATCAAATCGAACGCAATAGGTGCTGATGGCATTTCTTTGGATATGCTACTTATGTCTCTTCCGCAAAGTCTTGATACCATTACTTCCATAGTTAATGTTTCTATTACCACTGCTGAATTTCCGTCTACATGGAAAACTGCAAAAGTTCGACCATTACAAAAGATAAGCAACCCAATCCAATTTAAAGATTTAAGGCCGATTAGCATTTTGCCGTGTGTTTCAAAAATTCTCGAAAAAATCGTTTGCCACCAGCTAACAGAATTTCTTGTAAGCAACCGTATTTTACCAGATTTGCAATCGGGTTTCAGGAAGGGTAGAAGTACGACTACTGCGTTACTCGATGTCACCGATAATATTCTGAGTGCGCAAGATAAAGGCATGAGCACCATTCTTGTGTTATTGGATTTTTCCCGTGCGTTTGACTCCATCAACATTACGCTCCTTCTCTCGAAGCTAAAATACTATGGGTTTGATTATGAGGCAATCCGTTGGTTCAACTCTTACCTCAGTGATCGCAAGCAGTTCGTAGAGATCAATAAAGCCAATGGAAATACCTTTCAGTCAGAAGTTCTCAGTGTTAATCGCGGAGTGCCTCAGGGATCAATACTTGGACCTATTTTGTTTAATTTGTATTGTGCCGACATCACAACAAGCATAAAAAACTGTCAATACCATATTTATGCGGACGATACACAAGTGTATCTGTCTTTTCATCCTGATGAAACGATAAATGCAGTGAAACTGATAAATGACGACTTAAATAGAATATATTCTTGGGCTGATCGTAACTGTTTGCTTCTGAATGCAACTAAGACAAAATTTATCATTCTGGGCACTAAGCATAATATTGACAAAGTCACACGATTACATCCTACTATTGTTATTAATGGAGAGAATATTGAACGCGTCCTAGAGGCCCGGAATCTTGGAATCACTATGGATGATAAATTGCGTTATGAGAAGTACATACTAGATACAGCAAGAAACTGTTTTTATCGTTTAAAAATACTTTACAAGATAAGAGAACATCTCAATGTTAATCTTCGTATTAGACTAGTAGACTCGTTAGTTTTGTCAAAATTCAATTATGTAGATGCAGTATACGGTCCGAGACTGCTTTCTCACTCCATTAATCTTATACAGCGAGTCCAAAACGCATGTGCTCGTTTTTGTTTCAATATTCCACCAAGACATCATGTTACCCCCTTTCTAAATAAATATCAAATTTTAAATATGAAACACCGACGAGACCTTCATTTAGCTACCCTACTCTTTGGCGTTGTTAAGTACAATAATCCAGATTATCTTTTTTCAAAATTAAAATGGGGCCGCGATCATAATTTATATTCAAAGAGAGTTTCAGCTACCTACGCATTACGCACCCACAAACATTTTACTGCTGCATTCCGTGGATCTTTCAAATACTGTGCTACCAAGTGTTGGAATAACATTCCTCCACCAATACGCGATGTTCAAACCGTTGGCCTTTTCAGAATTAAATACAAAAAAGTCTTACTCGATAGCCAATTACTTGGTAGTAGCAAAATAAAAAAATAAAAGCAAAATAGAAATAATAACATTAAGAGTAAAATATTTGGTAGTAAACGTGCATAATAGAAACATTATGTCCATAAATTATGTTGTATGTGTACCTATATTATAAATTTGAATATGTAACTATAATAGTGTATTGTTATTACTTAAAATTATATATACATTGCATTTTGTGTCCTTATATGGTGTGTGTACTTATGTATAAATTTAAAGATATATGTGTAAGTTGTATTGTTATTGTCAAGAAATGTTCACCATGCGTCCGTGAAATCCAATCAGTGGTTATCGTTGAAAACCAGCGCTGCAGCCTAGCTGCAGCAAATGCTGAGCGTGAACCATTTTTTGATCTCGATGTACACATGGTTTTATTTCGTTTGTTATGAAATTGTTTTGTAATTCAGTGTACAGTTATCAAAAATAAATATTTTTTCTTTCTTTCTTTCTTCTTTTCTAATCTACATATGTTAATCAAACATTAATATCTTTGAATATTCTTTATAAATTACTTTAAGAATAAGGGGGATGGCGAGTTTATGTAAAAGTAGTGTTAAAAAGCATAGGACAAGCATGGCACATAGACAGCTAGATAGTAAAACAGCTATGCATTTTACATTATATTTTAATTGTTAGCAGAAAACCTTTATTTATTATCATTAAATTTTCTGTTAATAATATTTATTTAAAATCACAACTAAATCCCTAATTTTATTTTCGAATTTATGTTTAATAACGAGTACAAAACATAATCATAATGAGCTCTTAATTATCACCTCACAATCCAATCAATTTTCGACTTTTTCTAAAAACAAACCGATTTTCCTCGAACAATAAACTACATAAAAACTTATAAAAATAATCACGTTATCACAATACCGCGTGCGATAAATTCCGCGTGGTTTTCAGGATAATGTGACAAGTACGATCGTAGGGGAGCGCGCGCGGCCGACTGGCGCCGACTTACCCCGAGCCACCCCTGTTCAACAGTTAGCACCCTCCGTACCTCACCCCTAACATATATACTGTTATATTATAATGCTACCGGGCGGCAATTCTGCGCAAATCTCAAACTTTATGACTCACGCCTATTTTATGAAGACACCATGCTATTACAGTACTGCGATTGTTTACCGTGTTATGTCAAACTTTATTATGTTGAGTGAGTTAGATTTACTTGTGCCAACTCTTTCCTATTTTGAATGTTAAGGTGGTTTTATTTTGTAGGTGCTACTTTAAAATAAACACATTTTTATATAGTTAGTTTCGAACTTAATTAGGGGTCAGTTACTATAATGAGATGATGTAGTGAATTATGTTATGTTATATCAATTTTACTATAGTAAATTAGTATCAATAGCTTTACTAATTAAGCATACAAATACTGCTTCCTATGAGTAGTTTTTAATTTCATAGTTTTGATATACATTTTAGATACTTTAATAAGTGTTACTTTATATTTTAAGTTTCTTAGTTTTGGCAACCAGTCAGAGATATTTTGTTTTTGTAAGTATTTTATAAATATTAGTATTTAGGTAAATAACTAATTAAAATTTGAATTCAATAACAAACATTTCAATTTGAATTCCAATGAAGGTTCAGTACATTATATATTTGTATGTAAGTGTATAGACATATGTTTGTTTTTGAAGTATTTTTTCTTCATTTTTGAGTAATTTTCATCAATAGCTGCATCCATTTGTATCTTAGAATTAAGTTATCCTAACACAAAATTTTACCAAGTTCAGTTTAGTAGTTAATATTCAAATATTTGATATACATTTATGTTTAAAAAATCAGATTAAAAAATATAATATAACATTATCACAATATTCTGTAAAATATTACAACAGTTTGCAACAGTCACTACTAAATATTAATTGTTTTTAAATAGGAGAAAGTTAATTCAAAACTTACTTGTCATTATCACAGCATAAATCAAAAGTTTTCAAAACACAACACCATCTAACAATAGCAATTATGTAAATAAATGGTAAATTAGTTACTTATTTTCTAGTTACAAGAATAAAACTGAAAAATTACGTCAAGTTCACATATTTCATATATGTAGTTCACCTTGTCAAGATAATCTAACAGATAAGGATTGCCAAATAAAAGTTGGTATGTGTACTCAGTTACGAAATCAACTTCATACTTACAACATCTTTAAGAATGACCATAGTTAAAAAAAAAATAGATTTAAACTGGTTTTAATACACAAATATACGTAGACTATCCAAATATAATAGTTCTATGGAATGTTTAAAGTAATTAAGGAAATGGAGACCTCGATATGCAACCAACCATGAAATTGTCATTTAATATCGGAATTTCCGTACTAACTTACTTTTAATGGTTTGCATCAGATAAATTGATATTTTTTTAATATTTCAGGATACTTACCGGCTATAATACCATCCATTTGAAGCAAAGCAGCCTCTAATAACTTCGCAGGATCGGAGTCCGACAAAGTTGGATTGTTATCGCCATCAACCTCCGTGCTTTTACCCATTACACTGTAAAACTTGACCACCGAATTCAACTAATAATATACCAATATTGATTTAAATCAATAAAACTTTTAGAAAACTAATAGTAAAACTTTTACAAAAGTTAACTTTTGTCAACAAAACTTAGTTTGACAACTGTGATGATGCGACCAATGCAGTGACATGACATCGTTATGGCGACTGACAGTGACAGTTTTAAGAAATTATCATTGTATTTTTTTACTTCCGTGGTGCAGTTTTTTGACTGACTTCAAAAAAGGAGGTTTTCTATAGGATGGCTAAAAACTAAAAAAATATGAAAGTTACGAACGGACGGTTAAGAGTACTTTACATTAAGGGTACATTTACTATCAAGTAAGGGGGAGAGGTCCACCTACCTACGCCAGGCAGGATAAAACCTCCAACCTAATTATAGCCACTAGGATACCGCGGTTCAAGTCTTTTTTAAGCTTATAGCCCACAAAATCCATTTTCATCAGCATACTTAATAGAATACGTTGTAAAACGTGGGCTCATTAGTTAGAATAACAACTAGGGTAGGATATAAAGGATAAAAAAAACACCAATGTGCATGTCAAAGTTTATTATTCATTAGACCCTTTACCAAATTATTAAAAAGTAAATAAATATAACTACATACTCGGTAGTAAGTACTATTTGTAATTTCCAATCGTCTCTGAGGACGATACACAAACAAATATTACATATCAACTGCAAATAAACTTTTTTCACAAAAACAAACAGCCATAATGCATACATATTCATATAACGTCTAATATTCTGAATGTAGGTATGTATATTAATAAAAATATTTGAACTAGATATAAATATATAGTATACTATAATGTCTTTGTGTATATTCTATGATGTGACTAATGATATGATCAAAACGCACACATCTATAAAATCCCCAATCATAAATTGCTATTGTTCTAAGGCACAATCAGATAATTCTAATATCCTAACACTCTGATATAATAATAGTTCCTTGAAAATATTTTAGGAGCTTGCAATAGGTAAATATTATTAGTATTTGTTAATTTCCTTAATAAACGACAACATGATAAAGTTAACAGTAAATATCAACGATTCTCTCAATATTAATTTAAGTATAATGATATCTTTCAACCATGTTAATTCGCCTATCTTACAAAGTAAGTACATACATATAACAACTTAAATACAATAACATATATATGGTAAGCTGTGTTTTGGTATAAAGGTGAGGACCGCTACTCTACAATGTCAATAATATTACATTAAATCTGAAAGTTTTGAACATTATGTGTGTTTAACACTCAGTGGATATCTATCTAAATATTAATTAATAATTGAACAATTTCCAACATGTATTATTCAATACTGTTATTTTTAATATCCAATGAAAAATATTTCTCTTTTATTTCACAATTAATTTGGAACTTTCAATACTTTCATCAATTATTATTTTACTTATTAACTAATATACATAAAATATTTATTTAAAACTGCAACAATTAACAATGTTTGTTGACGTGAGGTACAGATTCACAAAGTGTTGACAGGACGGCTGAGGTATAACATACCACAGTGCTATACAAACTGTATTATCCCTACATCTGATACAAGTATCTACTTGGTTGCGACTCTGTACTCACAAGTTGTTTGTATGTTAATTATCTTGTAGAGACGTTAACAGACACGAACAATCCCCATTAATATTGTAAATGCTAAAGTATCACCATCTGTTACATTTAAGGCTCTCGATTTAATTATCGATCTATGTTTATTTGTCTTTCTAAACTAGGGATGTTCGGCTGTTTAACATAACAACAAACTGTTAACTTGTTCCAACTGTTTAGTCAACAGTGTTGGACCATAGTGTCAACTCTACAAATAAACACCATCACAAACAACGCCCACCTAACTATTAAATACAACTACAACTAAATACTCTACTCAATTGTATTTCAATAAATAATATTAAAATTTGAAAACACTTCAATTTTTATACTTATTAACTCTATTTACTTAAAACTAAACTCTAAAAAATATATTACTCTATTAAATATTAAAGGCAATATCTATTTATTAGATATGGACGGATTAAGTAAAGGCGCCCAACGGGGTTACCAGTTAATAGTAAACATTAATAGCTCTTATTTATAATTAATCTTACAACTAGCATCGGCGCTACGCAAGGACAATATAATAATTAAAAATTCATGTTGCACAAACAACGAACAACGAAACAGAATAATAAAACAATCTCTATAAATAATAAAATAAATAATAAAATGTTTCATCTCTCAGGTAACTCACTAGGTCCATGCCCATGGTCTCACGGACGGAATACCGCGCGCGCCGACATCATACCTTACATTACATCTAATACCAATTTAAATTTTTAGTAAGTAATAACAAAACAAGATATATGAACTTCGTTGGTAAACATAATTTCAGTTCCATCTAAGTCGTTTTTCGTTAACTTATCAGGCAAGACCACAACCGATATTAAGTACTTAAATAACTAAAGGAATGTCAATCTCAGGTTTAAACAATAATGGAATGAACCGACCAACAAACAAACGTAAGAACAAGGAATGTATCAAATAAATAAACACTTACAATACCGTATCTAATAAAAAAATCTTTAACCAAATAAAAACTCCCCATGGAATATGTTTTCATAATTGGAAATAATAATTAAGTAATTATAATTCAAGTGTAAGTACACAATAATGTTTGAACATTTCACCGTCCATTGAGCACATAGTTTTATTATTCTAAAATATATTTTCGTCATTAATTCTTACACGTTTTTAAAAGAGATCTGATTGTGTTACAATTACTTTGTATTAGTCGACGTATCGTATGATAAAGGCACCAATATAAGCACACGCATCGTATAATGTGTAGAGCGGACTGTGTCATTACAGTTTGGAACATTTATTATGCTTTGTGCGAACAACACGCGCGTGACACGTGCCCAATGCTTGAGCTTCATTGAGCGAAGTGCGCGTCACACTCCTACCACACACCACTACAATTACATATTTACATCACCTCGACTCCACTCAACTAACCAACACTCCAAACGGAATAGTGCTATAAAACTATCAATAAATTGAATATTAAGTACATCGTGTTTGATAAGGCGTGAGTACGTACGCGCGTACACACATTTAAACAAGTAATAACAACGAAATAAAATTTAAACTTGTACATTAAGTATTAGTCGTGGACTTGCATCACATGCATTAAAAAAAGAAAATAAGTAAGTATTTATATAAATAAATAAAATAAAACGGAATGTAGAATTTATAATTCCTGTCTGTACACAATCACAATAATTAAACAATCACGGATATGTAGGCTTTGCCTTTCAATAAATTGTCAACAGCGAAATGTAAAAATATATTAATTTGTACACTCTCTATAATAACTTTTAATAAACATTTTGTATAATTCACTATCGCACCAAAATACTCTAATATTTCCATTTTAAAATCACGGTCGTATTGTATACAGTTAAGTACCACAAGGCAAATAAATTAATAATCATCTCAAGGACAGTAAGTAGGTCGTCACTCTATCCCCCACCAGAGGCGGCACAAGTTACGGTACGGCCAATCTCAATACATGGAATGTTTATTTACGTTCGGAATGTACCGATACAATTATAACATTTCAAAACTAAGCCAATATTTTAAAATTAAATCAGATTGTTAATCACCACAAGATAGTTTCAGTTTATAATAACATTCTTATCGCACCCATGTTTAATTTTAATACTAAATTACTCAATATAATTATAAATATCCTCGCACGGCAATTTGCACTTTTCAAAACGGCTTCGGGGGGACGTTCGGCGCAGAGCGTATCGAAGCACTTCAGTCGTCACACGCCACGCTTACAACTAGAGGGAGAACGAGAGGCGAGACGAAACAACAGCGATAACTGATAACGAGAGGGCGAAGTACCTTCGAAGCGCTTGCAGCGGGGCGCGCGGATCACCGCGCGCGGGCGAACGCCCCGCACGACAGTCATTGGTGGCTCTTGCTGAGCAGGTGCGAGTTGAACTCGTACACGTTGCAGCACTGCTCGCCGCAGATGTTGCACTTCCAGGGGTTGGAGTCGCAGTGGCAGCCCTTGTGCAGGAAGTACAGCGTGGAGTCGGGGAACGTGATGCAGCAGAACGCGCACACCAGCGACGTCGGCGCGCCGCCGGCCTCGCCGCCCGCGCCCGCCTCGCCCGCCGCGCCCGCCGCGCGCGCCGCCTGCAACACGCACCGTTATACCACACACGCCACATGTAGCCGACGCTATGGTAGCGACAGACTGCGCCGACGCGCCCGACACCAGCACTTCTATTGAATACAAGCGGTTGCGGAATTACATTAATAAAACAAAGGTTAGCGCGAATAGTAAACGTATGAGATGCGAGTAGAAGACGAGGCGGGTCGAGATGATGATGAGGGATGACCAGTATTTGTGTCGATGACGTGTGTGGTGTGTCGCGGTGTGATTGTGTGTGTCGTCAATGTGTTTTTTGTTAGTAGAGTGTATCATCGGAGAGTAGTGTGTCGTTGAAAGGTAACGTCTGATGATGTATCATGTATGGTCTCACATAAGTCAATGTGGTATTGATTGGTGTCGTACATTGCGTCGTCATCAAGTCGTTGGATGTAGTAGAAGTCATATGTCATTGTGTGTTTTCTGACGGTATCGGGTGTCATGTGTTGTCGTATCGTCCTATATCGTCGAGTCTAGTCGTGGCGTTCTATGACGTCGAGTCCCATCGTATCGTCGTGTGATGCATGTCGTATCGTCGTGTGGTGTGGTGACGTACGTGGTTGTTGCGCCGGCCGCGGGCGTTAATGCGGCGGCGCAGATCTTCCCGCAATAAGCTCTTAAGCGGAGACACCTTGATCAGAGAGGAGAGCGACGACGACACGCCGCGCGCCTCGCCCGCCTCGCCGCCCTCGCCGCCCGCCACCGCCTCCTATACACGAACACACATACAGTAAATTACATTACATACATATACATACACACATGCACACAGCGCGAGATCTATTGTATCGGGCTAGACTATTACGACGACGGCATATCCCAAAAATACAAAAAAATAGAATCCCAAAAATAAAATTGACATTTTAACCTGCATTTTTGGGATATAATATACACTAATGGAAAAAATTAAGGGATCAAAAAAATATTCCAAATTTTTCGGTACTTTTCAACAGGCCGTAACTTTGAGAGAAATGGTCGTACAGGAAATAAAAAAAAAGGAAATTGTAGCTCCAAGTGTCTAGTTTTTGGATTAGAACTTCAAAATTTTGTAGCCTCCGCGGTTTTTGAGTAATCGTAGAAAAACCAGCAACAAAAAAAATCTCAATTTTTTTTTATTTTTTTTTTTTTGGTCTACGAGCGTGGAAAATTTTTTTTAGCTTAACCACCATAAGGATCTGATACTTTGTTCATTTAGCTTTAATTTCTTTTTTTAAACACCCTGATACGTCCACTCCTCGCTGAGATATCGGTCTTCAAATGGAAAAGGATCTTTTTGTCTTTGATTATCGATATCTCAGCAACCAATGATCGCACAGAAAGTTAAAGGTGGGTTTCAAGAACTTGAATGAATTCCCCTTAAATTGAAAATTTAAGCACTTTCTGGAACAAAAATGTGGAAAAAGCTCGAAAAAAACAATTTTTTTTCTCATTTTTAAAAATTGCAAAAAAACGTGATCCTTTAATTTTTTCAAATTTCGATCAAGTGAAACAAAAAAACGGCTGGCTGGATTAATTTGATTCTTTGTAGGGTTTTTGTGGACATATTGAACTCTAAAAGGCACACTTAACATTAGTGGTTTCCTCAATATTTTCGATCCAGCGCTTGATTTTCCAAAAAACCACTAACTGCCCTTTTTTTGTTGCAATTTCAAATTCATGTGACAGAACGAAAAATTTTTTTTTTCGAAAAAACAATGGACAGTCGTTAAGGGGAATTCATTCAAGTTCTTGAAACCCACCTTTAACTTTCTGTGCGATCATTGGTTGCTGAGATATCGATGATCAAAGACAAAAAGATCCTTTTCCATTTGAAGACCGATATCTCAGCGAGGAGTGGACGTATCAGGGTGATTAAAAAAAGAAATTAAAGCTAAATGAACAAAGTATCCGATCCTTATGGTGGTTAAGCTAAAAAAAAAATTTCCACGCTCGTAGACCAAAAAAAAAAAATAAAAAAAAATTGAGATTTTTTTTGTTGCTGGTTTTTCTACGATTACTCAAAAACCGCGGAGGCTACAAAATTTTGAAGTTCTAATCCAAAAACTAGACACTTGGAGCTACAATTTCCTTTTTTTTATTTCCTGTACGACCATTTCTCTCAAAGTTACGGCCTGTTGAAAAGTACCGAAAAATTTGGAATATTTTTTGATCCCTTAATTTTTTCCATTAGTGTAATTTGTCTGCATTTTTTTTTAAATGCAGTCAAATTAGAGGATTTTGGCATTAATTAAAGTGTCAGGTCATATGGTTGGGTTTTGTTAGTTAATTTTTTACCCTCTACGCTAATTTAGGACTCTTTCTATATACTTATTTAAAGTAAAAATAACTTAATGTGATCCATTATAACTTTTAACTCTTATAACAGGTAAAGGTTAGGTAACAATAGCTTATCAAATAAACAAGATTACAAATAAGTTAAATTATCGTGACATAAAATCCATTAACTTCTTCATAAGTTTATTAAAGATCTAGCTGTGCCCCGCGGTTTCACGCGCTTAGTTCCCGATCCCGTGGGAATTTCGGAATAAAACGTAGCCTATGTTCTTTCCCGGACCATAAGCTACCCCTGTACCAAATTTCAAGTCAATCAGTTCAGTAGTTTAGCCATGAAAAGGTAACAGACAGAGTTACTTTCGCATTTATAATATTAGTTAGGGTTAGTTAGGATATCTCTTATTGGTAGCAATCAATTAAATAAAATATGGTTGAATAAATCCAAGGTAAGAAACTTGTCACCTAATTTGTAAATGAATCAGCGAAATCGTATATCGGATACTAGGTCAAACGCAAAATATAATTACGAAACACCAACTTCAATATTAGAACAGAAACAAGCAAGTAAGCATCTTACAAAGTACAGTCGTGGTAGGAAAAGGTTCGTCACCTTAAGGTCTATTTTCGTTTGCTCAATCTAAGCGATAATCTTTTACCCTCGGGTTTTACCAATTCAATTCAATTTATTTATAACTTATTGTTACAATCCTAATCCTAATTAATATTATAAATGCGAAAGTAACTCTGTCTGTCTGTCTGTTACCTTTTCACGGCTAAACTACTGAACCAATTGACTTGAAATTTGGTACAGGGGTAGCTTATGGTCCGGGAAAGAACATAGGCTACGTTTTATCCCGAAATTCCCACGGGATCGGGAACTACGCGGGTGAAACCGCGGGGCACAGCTAGTAATAATATATTTTGTTACAATAATTGAGTATGACATATTACATCGCTAGTCAAAGGTTACACAATTTTCAACCTAGTTTTCATATTATGTCAGTATAATTTTACATGCATTTGTCTGCTTAGTGTTTAGTTTCAAAAAGTACTAAATTACGAAATACATCGGAATAAATTTAAAAACTGACGAAGGTTTTCCTACCATGACTATACGTAAGAACGTATTATGTAAGAATGTGGGACTCAGAAGACTTACAAATAACTATTGTCTTGCAAATGGTATAGTAATTTTGATTAACTACTGTTAACAATTACATGAATATAATGTTTTTCTATTATTGTTAACCTTGCCTTTGATATTTGTCCTATGAAAATTGGAATTCTATGAAATGAAACTCAAGGATGAAATAGTTTTGTAAGGTCATTACTTAGTTCCAAATGTTCAGTATAGTTCTTTAATTAATATTGGCATAAAATATGGTCAGGGATAAGTATTAATTAACTTATTTAGTGTCTTAATACTAAAATATGTTCAAATATTCATAAGTCCAGTGGTGAGTGTGTTCAATCATGCAAAAATAAAACCTATCTAGCCTTAAAGTATTTCACTGCCAATCATAGGCTTCTATATATCCTTACTAGCAGCGCCCCGCGGTTTCACCCGCGTAGTTCCCGTTCCCGTGTGAATACAGGGATAAGATGTCACATGCCTATGGTCACGCACTGATAAATTAGTTTTCCATGAGTGAAAGAAGTTTTGAAATCGGTTCAGTAGATCCCTTACAATTTAACAAATATACAAACACACAAACTTTACTTCTTAATAATATTAATATAGATAATATGAAGATACGAGTAAATAGATCATTAAACTATGAATAGATTGTATTAAGAATATTAAATAGGAACACAGGTAAAACCCCACAGAACAACTAGTCTAATTTAATCAAAATTTAAAAAAAACAGTATAATACCAAATGATTTTGTAAGTGTCCATTTCAGGAAAACTATTAAAAAAAACATGCTATGACGTCAAGTAATCTATTAACATACAAAATGTATGTTTTCAACATATATTTTTAAATATCCTTCACTGAAATCTACATGTGAGATAACAGTATTAATATGTATGAAACTTATTAAATTAAATTAACCGTGAAATATCAACACTATTGTTATAATACGCAGTTAAGTGATACTTCTTGTCTTGTATGTAAAGTTTTTATTGTTATACCAACTGTGTCCTTCAAGTTTTATTCCTGTGGGATTACTCGAATAAAAATATCATTGTTGTATTTTTAGGGCATTTTTGGGAATACAAAAAAAATATATTGAAATATTTTATAGTCAATCGATTCAATAACCATATTTCACGCCGTTAAAACCAAATTGTAAATCTTTATAAATATCCCCACAGGACAGGCATAGCCTAGTGTGGGGGTCTGTGTAATTTACAAATATTGTGAAATGCTTTTTATGGTAACAAATAAAATTATAATTATA
This sequence comes from Timandra comae, assembly GCA_958496195.1. NCBI lineage: Eukaryota > Metazoa > Arthropoda > Insecta > Lepidoptera > Geometridae > Timandra > Timandra comae. Next base: position 11,079,410 of record OY292359.1, read on the forward strand.
AAAATTATTATCTTTATATTAATAGCCTATAGTGTCCCACTACTGAGATAAGACCTTTCATTCATGGCTACATGAATAAAATTAATAAATACATATAAGCTGCTTTCAATTGAACTAATATAACTTTCCTCTAACCCAAACCTACAAAACCCTCGCTACACAACAATAGTATCACAACACAGCATATTATATTCACCATTTTGAAACAAATTCAAAATTGTACACTCAGCCGGGACTTGAACCCAGGACCATGTTGAACCAACTATCTAACTGTTCTCTGCAACTCTGCTCTAACCAACCGGTACAAGCTTCAAGGCCCGGCTGAGGCGATTTTTTTTAATGAATGTTTCAAAATACCTAGTGTGTGAAACTACAAAAATGTAATTGTAATATGTTACCTGTTTGATAGGTATGAGCGTGATGGAGGGCGTGATGTTGGCGGGCAATCCGGCTGAGAGTGACGAGCTCGTCGCCACCGCGCTGTCGCCCGACTGCGGAGAGCTGGGGCCTTCGCCGTTCATGCGGGAATCTGGTGAAAATTGTACGAAATATGATAAAAAAATAATTAATTAATAAACCTTTTTAAAAACAAGCTTTTTTTAGTTTTTAACCGACTTCCAAAAAGGAGGAGGTTCTCAATTCGGCCGGTATGCTTTTTTTATGTATGTACACCAATTTTTATTGCATTGTCATGGGACTTACATAAGTATACCAAATTTCAGCTTAATCGAATAACCAGGAATGATCGAAAACTGGCTTAGAAGATTTGATTGCAGACAAAGGGACAGGTGAAATTAAATAAAAGCTTGTACAACCTAATTCAATTCTCTATATCATGTCAACAGAGCTTTTAAGACTAATAATGTATAGGGCAGACGTAACATCCCTTAGGCTTGTTTAAAAAATAACCTTTTAAATGAAAAAAAAATGTTATAGAAATATAAATATGTAGGTATATTTAACAATTATGTCTGAACTGGTGTGTATAGATTTATTTATACCACTTAATAAATAAATCTATACATCAATAAAAAATCTTCTGACATTGGTTAAACAGTGACCCTTACAAAAAAAAGTATGTGAGATATATTATAGAACACAAATATAAAGCTTTTTTGTTATTTTAAAACTAAAACACTCCATAATTTAGGACTATTCCAAAAGGCATTAAGTAACGGAACTTTCTTTCTTTGATTATACCAAGTTGAAGCCAATCTAAGTGTGGATCAATACAACCTTCAACTAAAACCTATATTTTTTGTTTTAAATTGAACTTCTTTTCAATAATATGATTGGAAGTAAACCTGAAAGACTAGGTCATATTATAATAATATTCCTCAGTAACCAAGCTTTTATATACGAGTCGCATTTACAAATCGTATTTCCTTAAACTTATAAAACTTTATCTGAATACAAAATTTGATTCAAATCGTTAAAACAACTTCTGAGATTCACGAAACATCGTTATCTAATACAAGAATTGCTCGCTTAATGTTATTACTTAATGTAAATGAAATGAGATTGGGACTGTATTTGCATTATAACATTCGTACGAGTAGGTATAATATGGAACCACAAATAAAATCTTATCAGTTTCCTCGTAACATAAAAATCGACTTCTAGCTAGAGTTAACGTTCGTCAAAGGAGCGCTGATTGAATAATACCCGTAATATCGGTGCGCGACCGTTAATGGGACACGATTCGTGACCTCATTTTTACGAGCTAACAGTTTTAACATGACCAACTTTCTAAATAACCTTATATACGGAATAGCAGTCTGCAACAAGTGACGGAATAATTTATGCGCTCCCAAATCGTTATTATACTTTTTCTACCAAATATGAATACCTAATGTCACTACGAAAGGTCATCCGGCGTCGAGTCTGGGTTTGTTTTTTAGCAAATAATAATCAAGGACAGGTCCCGACTGCACCCAACCGAAACGTCGCGTCGCCTCGCGCACAACATCATTACAATTATTAATCATAGGAATTAAACACGACACCACCGAGATCAGGTAAATAGGATCTCATTAAATATTCATAAGGAATCTCAAAACACGAATTTGGAGGTCACACCGATCCCAAATAGATCGAATAGGTAATTCGGAGGAATCTTACTAATGATGTAATTAAAATTCATGACCAGCAAGAGTATTATAAGACGGATCAAGGAGTGTAGCAGGGGACTGACCGGAGTTGTTGAGGTGGTCGGCGGCGGGCTCGAAGGTCTCGTTGTTGTCGGCCATGGAGATCTCGACGTGCGGCGTGAGGTAGTGCATGGGCGGCGTGGCGTTGTCGGCCGAGCGGCCGCCGTTGGAGTCGCCGCTGTCGGAGTAGGCCGCCGCCACCGATACGGACAGGCCGGCGCCCAGCGCGCCCAGCGCCGACATGGCGCCGGCGTCCAGCGCGCCGTCCGCGTACGCCGCGCTGGCGATGCCGGCCGCCAGCAGCGACACCGAGTTGTTGCCGGGGCCCGGGTTGTCCAGGTCGATGCCGTGCCTGCAATCCACGCCCGTCAGACCGTCTCCTCTCGTAGGGACTTCACCATCCTGCCCCTCACCACTGAAGTACTCACCTGTTGAAGAAGTGCACGCGCAGGCTCTTCATGGTGGGCGCGCGGTAGCTGCAGAGCGGGCACGTCTTGACGAGGTCGTGCTGGCCGACGTGCTCGTTCTGGAAGTGCGCGCGCATGGCGATCTGGCGCTGGAAGCCGCGGTTGCAGATGGGGCAGTGGTACGGCAGACTCTTGGTGTGCGTCGTGAAGTGCTCGGCCAGGTGGTCCTTCCTGAAGAACCTCTTCTGGCAGACGCGGCACTCGTACGGCTTGACGCCGGTGTGGCGCATCTTGTGGCGGCGCATGTTGGCGCCGTTCGAGAACTTCATGTTGCACACGTCGCACTCGAACAGCTTCCTGTGCGGCCGCGTGTCGGCGCTCTGCGCGCCCGCCACGTTGTTGTTGTCGGGCGAACACTGCGCCATGTGGGTGGTGAGCGCGCGGCTGCTCAGGGTGCTGAAGCTGTTACAGGTGGTACATTTCAAAAGTGTACCACCTCTTTTTGGTGTTTCCTTACTAGCTGTGGATGCCTGGAATTATATTCATACATCTATGTTACTATGAGTAACATATTTCTTGATAAAGATTGTTTGTTTTAGGAAGATTAATGAGAAAAAGAACTGACAATATATCACAAATCTGTTATAAACATGCGGGCAGCTTGCACTATGATTGTATTGTAAGGGACCACTCAGATTGATAATAAGTACCTTAGCACGCATCATAAATGGGGTTGAAACTTTGCCCAGTTTCCTCTTCCAAAACTGGATCTTAATTATTGTGAGAGTGTGTTCTCAATCTAAGGAAAATGTTCAATGTCTCTTATATTTTGATAATATAATAAACATGCACAAACTCTCAACTATGAATTATTTTAAAGTCACGAGTTAAAAACATCATTTATTTTCTAAAATAATACAGAATGCCTCTTGATATACAAAAAATACTAGTTCACAAGGTAGGGGTACAATATTTTTAATAACCCTGAAAAAGTACCCTACTGTCAACTAGTATTTGATATTTGTCTTTGGTAACTCTTATAGGAAGCAGCTAGCCAACCACTAAACAGGCATTTTATAAACCTAACTTACTGGGGCTAACAAATTTTATTTTAAAGAGAATTTGTAATATATTTAATACTATTAACCAAAACAGGGACACTCATACATTATATACCTATTTTAAACAAGGATAAAATCCAGGAAGGAAGTCGGGAATACATCAATATGGGATCAAAATGAATATCCTCATGACAATACTATAAATATATGACATTCTTCATGAAGTAATAATTATGATTGTAGTACAAAAGCTTATAAAACAGGTTTGTAATAGGTAGGTACTTTAGTTAATTACCTCATCATAAGTAGGAATATAGGTATTAGATAATTGCTAATTATTTCCAAATCATTTGTATCATTTGATTGTAATATTATTTATTTTATGAATATGAAATATTAAAAGTCCTCAAGTAGATTCAATAAAAAAATTGATAATCATAAGTTAAATGGTAACTAAATGTTACCTAGCCTAAGATTATTGAGGGAAAAATTACTTAAATATTGCAATAAAACTGTACAAAACAAAATGTATTATCATCAATTTTGCCAATACCTATAAATCTTATCTCTATTTCTTGTTATTAAAATGTATAATAATATGGATATTCTAAAATAACACAAAAACAACAGCCAAGAGATGTGATAAGCTCACAAATAATAACTTTAGTACAAGGTTTTGTATAAGAAACTGTTCTTCATGAGGATATTACATCTATGTAATCATTAAGTATTCTATGTCAATCTTCTATTTACAAAATAAATTAGGTCAATGTGAACTTCAGGAAGCCTAATGTAGTAAATGATATAATATGTGTCAATACTCACTGGTTCATTTTTGACTATTGTTAGGTTTGGTGATATTGTGCCAGAATCGGCCTCTGTTTCTCCTTTAGATGACATCACAGTACCAGGTTGTGGACTTATTAGACATCACTCTCCCGCCCTTTACAATCTACGAAAACACCAACAAGTTTAAAATGTACCACTGTCCACTAATTAAGCGTATCAACTCTCTCAAACTGACTTAATGGTGCTACGTTTACGGTAAATTCACAAAACAACTTGTTTCTCATAAGAATGGCGAGGTGACCCATTTACGAAAATATACGAATTATCGACTCACGCTTAACTTCTGCAAAAACCTTATTTAGCGAATGATAATTGTTTCTCACGGCATATCCGTTTAAAATGTTATCAATTAAATAACTTAGCACGGAAAATTTAATAACTCACATTAGCTTGATACGTCGACAACCAGAACAGCGGTATTTTTAGGGAGAGATCGCTATGTGGCCTAATTCAATGCTTGAGCTCGATGCACAAATACGTGTTACGCGTATAACTGTAAATGCACAAATATTTGATCCCTAACCGGTAGATGTTACTTTTAACGTTGAAAATTACTTTAACACATAAATTTAGTTTGTTTTTTAATTAATAGGAGAAATAATAAGATTTAACCAAAACCATTTTGATAAAAAACCACACACCTGTGAATTTTTTTTTCTTGTAAATTGAAATTTTAATCTGGCAACAATCCTTTTTATGGCAGGTACAGGTAGATTTATGGTGTATTGAAGTTTGATGTTTTTATATACAAATTGTGACGAAAAAATGTGGTATAAGAAATTATAAACTTTTATGTATGTTGAAATAATTTGTTCATACAGTACATCAATCTGATATTAGCACTTCTACTGCCAACAGGCTTCTAGTTACAAGACATCCATCTGTATAGGATGAATTACAGATTCAAGTACTTAATGAAAATGAGGTCAAATTACTCCAAAAGGTCCGAATCTATCTGCAGTGCTTTACAAACAGGATAAAACCCCATTTGCTTTCGGCTCCCTGGTAAGAAAATAGGTAGTTGTTCTAAAACAAGACAAGTAACGTTGCTGCGAGTGTTTTTGAAGTGGAATGTCTTTTATTCAAATAAGTAATTAATTTTGTTGAATTGCTGGATTTTAATTTTATGAATAATAGTAAGGCAAGACACAAAATCTTCTATTTGATTTATAGGCTCCAGCCAGGTAAATCCAAGTGAAAAGTGTCTAACATTGCTCAGTCAGTCGATCACGGAGAAAAATGTAATTAAGGAGATCATCTTATCTATTCTGGCAATACCGGAGCAATGAGCAATAGCGAATTCAATACGTCAAACGTCATTGTCAGCTGTGAAGGACAGTTGTCAGCTGATGACTACATACGTCAATGTCATATTCAATATTCCTTCGATCCGAACATTTTTTTCCATGTTTTTTCCGTATTTGTTTGAGTTGAGTTGAGAAAGAATTTACGAAGTTTCGAACTCGTTTTGATTGACTCATGAATATCATTTGTAAAATGTGACCAATTTAAGACGAAGTTTAATTATAACGACCGATTACACAATAATAATTCCCATGAGTTTGAAATAAACAACAAAGCTGTTCGCTTGGAAAGACTAGAATTTTAGTTAGAAAGTGTCAATTGTTTATTAGATTAAAGAGCGTCATCGATGTATATACGATGTGTTCGCCTGCTTTAGCACGGTTTTTTAGTCAGTGGCGGTTGTGGATTAGACCATTTTTAATAGCACTTTACGTGATATTGATTATAGTGTTAGTGCCGATTTTGATAGCTCATTCTATAAACAATGGATTCAAGAAGTCGGATCAAGGAGCTCTGGTTGGCGGTGGATTTGTACTCCTAGCATTGCCAATAGCTGTGTGGCAGATCACTCAGCATGTTGTACACTACACAAAGCCGTACCTACAGAAGCACATTATAAGGTTTGTTTGGAATACAGTAATCTTATCTGTTTTTAGTTATACCTACAAACAAAGATAACAATAGATATTATTTATAGTATTTATTTTTAAAAATAATTGTTAATTGATTTAATTCATTAAATTTTCTTGTATTTTACCTAACAAATTCCTCTTATATTGTCTGGTAGTATAATTCAAAATTAAGTTTGCTGCCTTGTATTGCATTCTACACTGATGTTTTATTGAAGCTATGCCCTACAGTTTTACCCACATAACTTGTTGACTATCACATGGATATTTGCCAATTAGGGTCCAATTTAAAGCAAGATTTCTATTTCCTTTTGTGCCAAACACATGTATAAACTGTTACAAATAGTGATCATTTCCAATTTAACAAACTTACATTTATAACATTGGCAAGATTTAAAACATAAAGCTATCTCATCAAATTTTAAAATAGGTACTTTGTTAAATATGTAGTATATTTTGTAATCTAAAAAACATTTGTAGGTATTTAACCTTATGTGACCAGTTAATTAGATTCAATAAAACCAGTTTACTAAAGTAAAAATAACTATTTGAAGTATCTTCATTTTTCATGCTTAATAATTATGTTTGCCTTCTTTGATTGAAAATATATTGAAACTAGCTGTGCCCCGCGGTTTCACCCGCGTAGTTCCCGATCCCGTGGAAAATTCGGAATAAAACGTAGCCTATGTTCTTTCCCGGACCATAAGCTACCCCTGTACCAAATTTCAATTCAATCTGTTGAATAGTTTAGCCGTGAAAAGGTAACAGACAGACAGACGACAGACAGACAGAGTTACTTTCGCATTTATAATATTAGTTAGGATTTATGATTAACCTTATTTAAATTGTGTTTTTTTGTTGATATTAGAGTCTTATAATGGTGATATAAGCTAAAACAATTTTTACAATAATTACATACAATGATTATCAAAAATTTGCATTATCAAATTACTATTGCATTATCTACTTGAACAGATTAAGTAATAAATTAGACAAAAGAAATTTAGTATGATAACAAATTAGTTTAATCTTATATTATTTTACTCATATTATTTTGTGGCCATTGACACAATAGAAGAAGAAGAATTAGTTTTTATGATAAGTATTTATTAATGTTTGATGACAGAACAATGTAACAGTTTAATAACACTTTTTTTGTATTCGTTTTATTCTTTTAATTTTCTCTAATTTTTTTAATAGTACTTATGTAAGTATTTAATTTTAGTACCTACTTATAATTAGCTGTAAGTTTTTAATAATGAATGCTGATTACACCTATAAAAGTGTTGCACACTGTACAAGACTTGAATTGTTATTTAATTTTAATAATGTTAGTTAATGCTGCTGGTGTAACTTATTATTAATTAAATAAATAAATAAATGACAATAGCAGAGTCGTCACCAGGTCACACTGTCTAGTAAAGGGTTGTGGGTTTGCTTCCCCTGCAAGGTAAATTTCTGTATGATCCGCAATTATTTATCTGTGCCTGGCAATGTATTTAAGTGTCTATATTTTGTTATTATGTTTAGGTACAGACAGATAATAAAACATAATTACATAATGCTATAATAAAAACAATATAGTGATTTATTGATTGTTACAAGTATTTTATATTAAATACATATACATCTATATTAACCTGTCGTTGTTCCACTGCTGAGTGAAGGCTTCCCCCATCTATATACAATATACATATTATAATATATTTTCAGAATTCTATGGATGGTACCAATTTATGCTTTAAATGCATGGATTGGTTTACAGTTTCCTGAACAGTCTATATACGTAGATTCTTTAAGAGAATGCTACGAAGCGTATGTGATATACAATTTCATGAAGTTCTTATTAAATTATTTAAATGAAGATCATGATTTGGAAGCCGTATTGGAGACCAAACCTCAAGTGTATCACATATTTCCGTTATGTTGTTTGACACCATGGGAGATGGGAAGGTAAGAATATATTTTTTTCCTTTTAAATGAAAATAATCTTAACTGAAAAAATATTTTTGCTAATGCTTTTGAAATAATTTATTCAAATTATTTTTATTATATTGTTTTGATTGTATTCTATGTATGAATTTGAAACAATATGTCCTTGATTTAAATGTTCCAATTGAAAAAAAATATATATTGCTTTGTAAAAAATTACTTCCAGCCTTTAGCCTGTCACTAAATGGGCTAGCACTAAACTAATAGTAGTTGGTAGTTCTTAAAAAAATAAACTATTAAAACTTTTCCAACCCAAATTTTTTCTTTTTCATTTATTAAAAATATATTTAAAATACTTAATCTTTTTGTTCCAGAGAATTTGTACATAATTGTAAACACGGGATCCTTCAATACACATTAGTGCGGCCAATCACTACCGTGATATCAATGATATGCGAGCTCTGCGGTGTTTATGGAGAGAGTGACTTCAGTCCAAACGTCGCCTTTCCTTACATGATAGCTATTAATAATTTATCACAGTTTGTTGCGATGTACTGCTTAGTACTCTTCTACAGAGCAAATAGGACTGAATTGAAACCTATGAAGCCAATAGGAAAGTTTTTATGTATAAAAGCAGTTGTGTTCTTTTCGTTTTTGTAAGTATATTTTTTATTATAAAACGAAACGTACGACTTTATATATATAAAACAACGGGATGTTCGTACATACTTATTTAAGTCGAATCCCTCAACTAGTTTCAGCCACGTCTGGTGGCCCTCATCAGGAGTATGAGTGTGATGGACGTGGCTGAAACTAGTCGAGAGATTCGACTTAAATAAGTACGTACGAACCCGTTGTTTTGTATATATAAGTATTTTTGATTATGTAACTAATATAATTAGTAATAAGCTGTTAAACATGAGTAAAATTTTATGAAATAATTTTTTTAAATAAGTAATTATCATTTTTTTGTTTGTTTTTTTTTAGCCAAGGAGTAATAATCAACATATTAGTGTATAGCGGCGTTATATCGACGATATTCGACATATCCGATACGGATACTATTAAAATTATATCTTCCAAGCTGCAGGTAACATAACTAATACATTTCTTAAAAATCAAATCATAATGAAAACTTATTGAAGTAAAACTTTACTCCAATACAAATCTAATTTACTTCCTCCGAACCTAAGTCCCATGACTAATTGGTATCAGTTTTTATTTGATTTAACGGAATTTCGATATTTCTTGGTCAATACTTTTTTTGAAGGAAACCTAAGGCCTCTACACTCGCTTAGAATGTTGCCAAGACACTATACCCCTTCTTTCACTAGTAAATTCCAACCTTCCACCTATCTATTTCACAGGAATTTCTAATCAATACATATCACTTACAAAGACCTACCTATTTCTTATATAGTAAATTCTTATGTATACATATCACTTACAAACATCAAACCATTTTCCGACTCACGATACAGGCCTAGAGCCTACTGTGGGAGTCATCGCCATCATTGATTTTTAACCTTCTTGGAAATTAAGATGTTTATTATTTATTTGTTTCCAGGACTTTCTAATCTGCATAGAGATGTTCCTGGCAGCCATAGCGCACCACTACAGCTTCTCGTACCGCGAGTACGTGTCGGGGCGGAGCCCTACGCGGTCGTGTCTCGGCTCCTTCCTCGCGATGTGGGACGTCTCCGATGTTAAGAGAGATATTTCGGAGCATCTTGGGGTTGTTGGTCAGTATCAAAGTGAAGTTGTAGGCATTGATTTTATTTCTAAAAAGGGAGCAAAAAACCTGCTTGGATACGTTAACGATTATTCTCCAATGATAATTATTATTGAAATAAAACACTTAAACGGATTTTTGTCGTGGTTGTATTTTGTTTTACATTTTCTGACGTTTCGGATTCTTTACAGAACCCGTGATCACAGAAAACTGATTATTTCAATGTGTAGTGTTCGTGTAAATCAAAGATATCGATAATTATTGTTCTAATGTCGTCATTGTAGTTAGACACATAAAATGTGAGTGTACTGCAGTGGAACATGCTGGCTGATGACGTCATTCACATCATATTATGCACTCGCCACTGATATCCGGAACCTTACTCTTTTCCCTATTTATACCAAACGTAATGTAATACATAACTAACACGTATAAACGAATATATTTTAAAATAAAACAATTGTCCTTTGTTTCACAGGGAGTTCATTCAGCAGAAGACTCCGCGGTAAGTCCACGTACCACATGCCGCGCGGCTACGACGAGAGCTCGCGTCTGGTCTGCGAAGAAGAAGCCGAGCCGCACGCCAGCTCCGCGCCCGCCGCCTACGGCGCGCTCGACGTGGCCACCGCCGGCGGGGCGGAGCACCCGCGTAGTGCCACACAGAGTAGTACCCGCCCCGACGACCCCGCCGTCTGATACCAGTCCTCTCTCACTCTTCGGATGAGATCTCTAACGCGTACTTGGTCTTAGCTCAAACTATACTCGTATGCTTTTGTCTTACGCCCAATATTAATATTTAATACTAAATCAATACAATTGAGATTGAAGATTGATTTCATTCATATTTTTTGATATGCTAACTAATAATAGCTAGTAATAGCGTCAAAAAAATAGTTATAACTCAAACAAACAACAAAGTCGCTTTCTCTGTCCCTATGTATGCTTAGATCTTTAAAACTACGCAACGGATTTTGATGCGCTTTGTTTTAATAGATAAAGTGATTCAATAGGAAGGTTTTCAGCAGAATTTTATCCCCATATTCCTACGGGAACGGGAACTACGCGGGTGAAACCGCGGGGCGCCTCTATAATCCCAATCGTATGGATTAGGATTGAAAATTAATATTGGGCGTTAGCCAATCACATTATACATAGATAGAAAATAAAGACAAATGTACGAGTACATGTAAATTACGTAAGAGTTAAGTCCAAGTACGCTTTATAGATTAGCCTTAGTGCAGTGCCTCGCTGGACTCACGATTACGTGTGTATATAACTGTTGTATCTCGAACTAATCGCTCCGTATTCGAAGTTCGCACGCTTGCCATTCGATTACGAGGCTTTAGATAAATAATATGTATTGGACTATCTTTATTGGGTGGGTTTGGTTGGACTAAAAACTTAGATAACTTATTATTATGGTAGAATTCTTAGCGCGGTTTCGGCATGAACACACATTTTTTTAGCTACATAATATGTCATAATCTATTGTTTATGTCAAAAGTGACAGAACATTTTAAAAAATGGTGGCAGCTTAGCTTCGAAATTCTGTTAATCACTTTAGAGCTAGGCGTATATGCTGAGACACAGGCGAGGCAGGCAGTAGGTGCGTGCGTCGCAGACATGTGTCTGGCCTGCGTCGCCTGCGTCTCAGCATATGCCTAGTCTAAGATCTTGGTCCAACCAAACACGCCTTTTAATATATTTAACAATGATTTTAAATCTCTCTTGAACAAATATTGTATTATATGTAAACTCACATAATTATTTGCTTGAGCAATAAAATGATAAGTAAATCAGGAGAGAAATTGAAACGAACGAAATGGTTCCGTCTTTGACAGAGTAAGGGACTAAGCACACTTGTTGTTTTCAGCTCCATTCAGCATTTGCCCATACAAAACAACGATTTTGTATGGAGAAACACTGAATGGACCTGATTAAGTGTGCCTAGTCCCTAAGTAGGATAACTGGGGGCTTTGACCATGGATTGAAAAGCAATAAATTGTCTATAAATAATTCTGTTAAATAGAATAGCAGGTAAGAAATATAAATATTGAAGCATCACAATATATATAACTTTCATCAAAATGCGCCTTATGTAGATAGTAATAGAGTTTATTTACATTATTTTTCAGTCTGTCCTATATTAGTAATGATAATGTATAAAATATTTGATTATTATCGAATGGAAAAGTTAATTATGTAACAACGGTCACTATTAACTAGTAAACGTGACGATTGCCTTATATCGCAACCAATATATTTATATTTTATTTCCATCTATATGATTCAATCAATCGGTATGTTTGGTTGAAGTAAGTCCTGAGTACCTAAGTTAGACTGTCTGATTTTGAGCGCAGTCTATTTCGGCCTGTACACTGTTGAACTTTAGCCACGGTAATACTATATAATATAGATAGTATTACCGTGCTTTAGCTGTCTCAGAAATTACACAAATACCAAGTCTTGGCGACTTCTCAGACCACTAACTTAGATACTCAGGACTTTCTTCTGCTGAACACACTCATTCAATATATTTTTTAGTTCTTGTATTTTCATAAACTACCTCTAGTGGAGGGTGCGAACGAGTATAGCTAGATAAATGAATTCGTTTTATTGAAACGAACAATTATAGGATTGCCTTCACTACATGCACGTATTATTAATTTATGCATAATTTAGTTACTTGTATGAAAGTGATAGTAATTTGTATAACATATTCGTAACATTTTATGTACGGTATGTCCCTCTCGTTCCATAATGGGACAACTGATACTATTTCGTTCCAATAGTACTAAGAAGTAAAAAAAAATAGTTTGACTATGTATAATATACTTCTAAGCATCTTCTCCATTGAAATTAGAATGTTTTCTGAATAAAGCCTCTTGGTTCTCAATCTTAATTCTTTTTATCTATCTTTTTTATCTATAACTTGTATTTAATGTAGTAGTTTATACATTCATTTTGATTGAATTTTGTATCATATCCTTTGGAGAGTTGTCAAGGGATTTGGTACAATATTTAATCATTAGGACGGATGGGACGTTATAGTATCATTTGTCCCATAATGGGATGACAAGATGGGACTAGCGGGACAGACGCGTCTTGTATTATACATCTAAGTTGATAGTTTATAAAGATAATATATTTGTACATTCCTTTACTTATATCAAACATATTACTTGAAATACATAAACCAAAGTACATGCGTGCTTACTTCGTTTTCTTATAATAAATTTATATGATCTGTCGTTATTTTTTTATATAATATAAGTACTTATGTAGTATTTTGTGATATATGTTCATGTACATGACTTTATTGTTAAGTTTTAGAAATAAAGGACATATTTGTTAATAATTAAATGTAGTTTTACTGCATCCATACGTAGATATAGATTGGAAAATAACATGATATTTTCTTTTATTATTAAACAAAACGTACGTCATTGTATATAAGTATGTGAAACAAGGGGATGTTAGTACGTACTTATACTAGTCGAGGGATTCGACTTAAATAAGTACGTACTAACATCCCCTTGTTTCACATACTTATATGACATTTTCACTTGCTAACGGGCGTTCAATAAAATATTTATAGTGCATTGACCAGCTAGCGCATTCTGCCGCCCATATGCAACATATTCTCCTGCGCTAACCCGATATTTTTAAGAGGCAGGGTCATTACTACCTACACCACTTCGTAAAGGTGCTCCTTCACCGGGAGCATTCGCGTGTAATGTAACGGACGAACGAATGTAAAGGAGCACCTTTAAAGTTAATAGAAAATAAAACTACAAAATAATAATTTGATATGTTTATTTAATTTCAAATAATAAATTGATTATAAGTCAATAGATTCATCGATAGGAAAATACTTTTCAAGCGTAATATGTAATAACTTAAATGTAATATAACTAATAACTATAGACATTTATTATATTAGTTGCATACACATTCATTTAGGTAAAAATACAAATTATTGACTAAAAATAAAAGTTTAGGAATGTGTCATAATCATAACATAATTATATATATATACAGTCATCATAATCATAACATAATAATACTTAAATACATAAAAAATGCTTTCCAGCAAAAAACTAAAGAGCGCAGTAATCCTACAGCCGGATCTCGTACTATAAATATTTTTTCGAAGCACGGAAAATCTGTACTTCGATTAATACACCCCTATTTTGAGATACCTAATCACACAGCTAATGTAAACGACGGGTGACAATATAATAGTGAAGTTAGATTTTTTCTTTTGCTTTTATTTAAAAAGTTATAAGTCAAAGATTTTCAAAATCCCGCCAAATTTTATTGTTACTCTACACCGAACAACCGGCGAACGCTGCGATACACAGCTGAGCGCGGTCATCGACCCGAGCCGTCACAGAATACTTGATAGTTAGTGTGCCGTCTGGTAATACGGCATTTATTTAGTATTTTTTAAAGATAAGTAATCTACTATCATTTTTGATATTTTTATTGGATATATGGATTCAGTTACTGCTACAGATATTCTGATTTTAATAAGTCCCGTAATTTCAAAATAGGGGTGTATAGGTAAACGTATCATAAATTTAATTTAATTTGCCTACAATATAAAATCACTAAAGTTATGTTCAATCTAATTTATCTATCAGTGAGAAATCTTTGTTTTTCATCTATAAAATTATGTTTATTTTAAGTTTGTTTTTCATTTAGATAAAAACATTACTTAAAAGTCAGTGCAAATCTAGAGTAGATGAAAATATATTTACTTTTTAATAAGTATCGAAATAGACACCATAGTATGATAAGATTAAAGTCCAAATTTGTATGAAGAATTATTCTATATTCTATTATTTTGCGTTTAAGCAATTTCAATATGTAATTAAATAATGTTACAGTTATTTATTATATAAAATGTCAAGCAAAAATATAATTTATATTTGTATAGATATGTATAACATATGAAAATATGTATTTGATATTTTGAATCTTATTATTGAGCATTAAAGTCTATTATGCATTGCTACGTTGATCCTTAATTTTAATTACTTAAAGCCTCTATTTTATAGAGATTACTACAGTACAATATAAATGCATTACAATACAATTTAATTAAATTTAAAATACATCAGAAGAATCTTTAGTTTGTTTTAACTCCTTTCTTGTTCGACTGAAGTTATCGAGCGCGCTCAATCCGGCTTTCAAACTGTTCATTTCAATCCTATTCCACAGTGTTGCCATTAGTATATAATACGCACAAATGCAGGTCAAAACAATCTTTATTAAATCGTAAATGAAAATGTTCGGCCAGAAACCGACAGTGCCTATTAAGAACATGAATATAAGTCCGCCAGTTATAAGGAACACTCTTTTTGTACTATTGAGGTTCGATTTAGCTTCGTCGCACACTTTTATGGCTTGAGCGATAGTCTGGTCGAATGTATCGTCTTTACTGACTTGGCGTAGTGGTAAGAAACGCTTCTTGAATGCGGCCGGTCGTAGACTCAGTTCTAGGGATACAGCGTTATGGTCGGAGTATGAAAACGTTTGGCCTGGTACTCGGTCTTCTAATGGATTGCCGAAACTTATTACTGATGGCTGTGGAATAAAAATATTGGATTTTAAAAACTTACGTTTGTAATATGAGTACGATTTCGGACATATCTACACCTCTGTACTGTTATTATTCTATTTAATAATATTATGTGCAAAAGTGACTCCGTCTGTCAGTCGCGCTTGCACGTAAAAACTACTGAGCCGATTTCAATAAGATAAACTAAGGCTTGCGAAAGGACTTCATTTTATCCCCAACTAGCAGCGCCCCGCGGTTTCACCCGCGTAGTTCCCATTCCCGTAGGAATAATGATGATGCTAAAAACCTTCCCACTGAATCACTATCTATTAAAACAAACCGCATCAAAATCCGTTGCGTAGTTTTAAAGATCTAAGCATACATATGGACATAGGGTCAGAGAAAGCGACTTTGTTTTGTAGTATGTAGTGATTTCCGCTGGGCGCTACTAGTTATAAATAAATTATAATCTTACCTCCCAAGAAGAATTAACTTGAAACAATATATGGTCGATTCTCTTGCCGTCCGGATACAGTTTCGCTTGTACTTGGTCCGAATAACTATTGTTCGAGTTGTCGCATGTTCCCGATTGTTTCTTCACTGAAGGGTTACTGCCCTCACAAACTAAGTCGAATGGGTCTGTCAGCATTGGCAGTTCGGTTATTATTCTGTAATTAGTGGTAGACAATTTTAGTACATTTATATTTATAAGCTTGATTCTTGTGTAAATAATTAGGATAGTACTTATTTAACGTGTAACTCAGTGTATTATACTTAACATTATCAGTTATATTGCAACTATAAATTCAATTTTCTATTTTTTTAAGCAGGAATTTATATCTTGATATAAATTCATAGTTTTAAGGATTCGAAGATGTTCATAGTTTTAAGGTACAAAAAATGTCTGCGAAAATAATTCGGTCAGGACTAGAATATCAATCTACACCTAAAGTATCGTGATCATAGTAACTCACTTGTAAGACAAATATCCCGGAGCAGTGTTCAGATCTCCGGCCAATATGGATACATCTGCCGGTTGTGACGTCAAATACACGAATTCGGCAGTAGAATGAGCTTGAAGCACTCTGTGAGCAATGTATATGTCATCTTCGTGGTATTCTGCGTGAAGCTGAAATAACAATATTAAAATTTAAGATAACATAATACATATTTTAAATTATACCTTTATTGTGCTTGTGTATAAAAAATAGTGGACCGCCATCTTTTTGTATCGGCCATATTGGATTTAACATGACGACATTATAGATTATGCATTTGAGCACTCAAATATGAAAATCCATTACAAAGGTTACTTATTTAAAGCTTGTGTCCTGTGCTAGCGTATTTACTGCTTCTGTTGATTGTCATGTGATGATATATTGCAATAGCATTATACTAAAACATTTTTAGTTCCCATAAAATAAAACCAGAGCTGTTCCTGAGATAAGTGTGTCCAAGCAAACAAAAGAACTCTTTAACTTTGTAAAATCAGTGGTTTTAATAAGTTCTACTTACATGTGTACAATAAACATTAATTAATCTCTCTCCACATCTAATCCGGCACAATCCGACGCCTTTCCCGCCAAACCAGTCGCCATGATGTATTTTGTGTATGTAGCCATTCAAAGGCCACTGATGAAAGAACACATCTTGTATCAACCATTTTGAAAACACGCACAGACCCGACCCAAGTACACCACTAGTGTGAAAACAATTATTTTATTTTATTATACTTTTTGTTAAAACAGTTATACTAATTTTATACTTACAGTTTTTATAGTAAATTAAATATATTGTTTCTATCAAATAATAGATATATTATTACATCATATGTACCTATTTTATATTGTAAGTTTATAATAAAATATTAAAAAACTTTTCAAAACAGATATTATTCAATTAAAAGAAAGAAAGATCTCACCTATAAAAGTAATGTGAGTATGGCAAATTGTCTTCCAAACGCTTTTTCAATTGATGATAATCCTTTTCACTCCACACTTCTTGTAAGCATACAATATTGTGTGAACTTTCCGATAAATAATTACCAATTGCTTCAAACCTTTGTTTGCGGTCTTTCGATACAACTGGAATACCCCTAGAAATAGGATAACAATAAATTGGGTCAGTTCAGGCCAAACCAACCATCAAAGTCTAAGTTAGATGGTCTAACTTTCTGTCGCCATTTTACTTTTGTTCTGTCAAACAATCAATTTATGACAGTTTATGTTAGGCAGTGTCCAGGCTGACTGAGTTTGTTAGACTAACTGTCTAACTTAGATTTAAGACTTTGAAAGTGTTGGCCAGTGTGAACACATCCATTAATAAATTAATGTCAGTACTTAAATAAATTGTGTGATTATGCCATGATTATGCACAGGGAGATATAATAATAAATTTATAAAATAACAGACTTCATACACAGAAACAGGGATTTTTGATAGGTATTTGTATTTCTGACAGAGTTCAAAGATATAATACATCAAGATATAATTAATTATTAGCTTATAATTAATAACTGTAGTAGCCCTTCGATTGCAAGCACCCTTACGGGGTGTCACATGTTCATGTATTATATCCTTATTCATTATTGTCATGTGATATATAAATAAATATATATCAGGCTAGGTTCTACCTATATACTATCCTCTTTCTATTATTTGTAATGTTCATTGTTTTATTTATATCGTAAATATCCGAAATTTTGATTTTAATTTTTCAAACCCTGATTTCCAATATGAAAATATGTAAATATTAGAAGAGACAAGATAGGTGTGTTAATGTAACACAAAGAAAAATCAATATAACAATAAATAATTCAAGGTAAAGTGACTAAGTGTGATTTACAATCAAATAATCAATAGTTACTTTGTTATTTATAAATTACACGTTGGTGGAAAACCTAAGGTAGAGCTAGAGTCGTTTATTTATATGACTTCATATTCATTATCCTTTTCTATTGTATTTATAGCACTCGAAACATTACAAATTATAAATGAACTTATCTAATAAAGCTAAAAATGAATCATTTTATATAAAAATATGAATGCAAACTTACCAACAGTTCAAAGTAAATACATTGAGACTAAATTCAACATGTTTATCCGACATTTTAAAATGATAACTATAATAATGTAGTATTGAAGAATGATAACATTAAACTAATAATTATTTATTTATAATGAGTTATTTATTAAATTAATAACATTTTACATTAACACCTCGACTCACCTGACCTGACTGACTGGATGGATGGATTGGATGCGGCACGACAGTTGAGTGACGTTGACGTTAATACGTATAACGTATTAACGTCAACGTCATTTTTGTTACATTGACGTTAATACCTATGTCAATATTCCACAGTAGTTCATCAATCAAAACTTTTTGTTATGAAGTACTAGCTGCGCCCCGCGGTTTTACCCGCAACCCGCGTGAATCCGTAGGTAGCTCGTAGTATCATACAATAAGTAACAACGCCATCTATTGGTACGATTTGCGACTACAAAATGTTAACAATCCCTAATAGATAAATATTATAAATGCGAAAGTAACTCTGTCTGTCTGTTACCTTTGCACGGCTAAACTACTGAACTGATTGACTTGAAATTTTGTAAAGAACATAATTCTTACGGGAACGGTAACTACGCGGGTGAAACCGCGGTTTCACCCACGTAGTACCCGTTCCCGTGGGAATTTCGGGATAATAAATATCCTATGTTCTTCCCCGGACCATAAGCTACACCTGTACCAAATTTCAAGTCAAAAGTATTTCTTATAGTTTCAGACTTCCACCACTGAAGGATCTATTTGGGCCACCCTCCCCTGTATAACTATGTTCTGTTCACTCCATCCATTGTATTTTTGAATTATGATACATTGTCCTATAAATATTATAGCCTAGTTGGCGCGGGTTGCATTATTCTTAAACCAATACAGCGCTGGATTGAATTGTCTCGCCAGAATACTGAATTCGAATAATGTTAATTATTATTTCTTTCTTTCGTCTTTCTTCTGTCTTTAAAATACGAATAAAAATTCAGTTTTAATTGTAATATATTTTTATTCTAATATAATAATATATTAGGTTCCTCTTATCAAAGTAATAATTCTACTCTAACTACTACTGTAGTATTACTTAATACTATTAAGGAAATTGTATTGGCTCCACCTCACACAAGTTATGAACACATTTTCTAGAAATATAGCTTTAGGAGCGAACAGCGACGTTAAAATTTTTTAGCAGCGCGATTTTTGTGGCCATTCTGAGAGGGCTTTCAGACCAGCGTATCTTTCCGCACGTATAAGCGTTTTTGGAGGCGTGTCTTTTCGTACACGCTCAACTCTTATGAGCGTTGACGCGCTTCTAAGCTAGCATAAGCATGTTAATACTGACATGAAACCACACCGGTTCGAGCGAACATGCCGTCATACGATACGCCCGTGTACGCGAGTTTCATGACACGACACCACACCAACGGTTCGAGCGAACACGCCGTAATACGCCCGTGTCCGATTTTTTGAAGCGCGTGTAAGCTCGTATGCTGAAACGACCGTATACGAGCAGAAAAATACGCCAGTCTAAAAGTGTTCCGAGATATATGCGCAACACGACCCCACAAGTAAAAATCTTCTGTGTGCTAGAGCCCCAATATTTTGCCACCATCTAGTAAATAGCGTTATTGTAAGAAATGAAACTGTACTTAAATTTTACACTCTTAAAGACAAGTAGGTATGTAAGTACATAATATATAGGTACTTAAAGAAAACTAAGACAAATTCAATGATTAAAAACAAATGGAAAATTATTGAGTACGCAACATACAACGTTTATATGCAACATAGGTAATTTAACAAAATATTTCTTTAGACTAACTGGCGTAGTTTACGTACAATCGATATGTTTATAGTTGTGGCAGCCAATACTTTTAGAATACCGATTTACTACCTATATAAACTGTCCTACCTACATACAACAATATTATGAACGATTAGTTTGTAAAGTCACTTTCTGTTCACTACTTCCTTGGTCAGGATCTCCGAATATAGGGTGACCTATTAACCCGGCGATTCTCAGAGCCGTTGATATTTTAGATATTCCTTTATCCTTCCTTTCTTTGCGTCCCGTGAGCTTTGTTTTCGGTTTGAAGACAACCTCGGGACGGGTGTGCGTTAACATGTGGGATTTTAAACGGGCCTGGAATAAAGAAAACTATGTAATATGATTTAACTTCTTGTACAATAATAAAATAAATATAGATTCCAAATCAATAGAAATCTCAAAGTTATAATATGTATAACAGCATTTTTTAGAACTCATTAGTTTTATGCTGTCGTACTAACATCATCGATAATCGTTACGGGTAGTTAGAGCCCTCAAAAGTCTAACATTGGTTTAACCAAAAATGTCGTATAGCCCCCTGGGTTGTGAAGGTCTGATGGCAGTCGCTTCACGGAAAATAAAAGTCTGGCTGAAAACCAACCCCAAATAGACAATGAACCTTTATCCCAATAAAGGCTCGGAAACGAACTCATTAGTTTAATGTAGAATAATGATTGTGTATCGACCTGTAAGATCCCACTACGGGACAAAGACCTCTCTCATTGATGATATTACTTGATACAGCCCCTTGTAAAGCTAAGGCACTTTTGAGCACAAATTGGTTGGCATCCGATATTTGACAAATTAATACGTGGACTAAGTTAAAATAACAATAATAATAACATTTATCTAATTAAAAAACACATTGTAACACATACCTAGATTTAAGCAAGTGTATTTTTTGCTAACTAAGTATATGCGAAAACATATAAATGGTGTATATCTAACTAATTTGTATTTTATCTAGTTGTAATACTGTTTGTTTTCCGAATAAAATACAATAAAAATATTAGTACAGTAAGTACGGCCACTGATAGTGCTACAAAGGTGGCCGAGTATAACACATAAATATGGCGTACAGTAAGGGAAAAAGACACGTAAAAACTAATAAAACCGCGTTTATGTCAGAATTCCAGTTTTAGTATTTTAACGCTACATTTATAAGTTCACTAACCTACTAAGCATGGCTTTAAGTCGTAACGATTTCCTGTCCCCATCAGTAGCAGGCATTATACCGCAAAAACCACAAAAATTTAAGCACACAATTATAGACTCTATTTTGATGTAACTAAGAGTTATTGTTTCTTCTTGGAGAAGGTATGCAATTACTAGAAGTGGTTTGTGGTAAGGATCATCTATTATTATGTCACACGAACTTAGTGATTTTTTAAACACTCTAATCAGTTAAGAATATTTGTGACTCCTTTCATCTTGATGTGATAGACATTAAAAAAAACCTGCCAAGTGTGAGTCGGACTCGCGCATGAAAGGTTCCGTACCAAAAACTACAAAAAACACGTTTGTTGTATGGGAGCCCCCTTAAATATTTATTTTATTTTGTTTCTAGTACAAATTTGTTGTTATAGCGGCAATAGAAAATACATCATCTGTGAAAATTTCAACTGTCTAGCTATCACTGCTCTTGAGATACAGCCTGGTGACAGACGGACGGACAGCGAAGTCTCAGTAATAGGGTCCCGTTTTTACGCTTTGGGTATGGAACTCCAAAAACAACAATCTTTTAATTAGCATACTTTAAACAAAGCTTCTACCGATCCCAATCTTTGTTCGTAATAGTGACGAAAGGTCCCGTAGGTTTAGCAATGAAAATAAGTTTAAAAGATATTCACCTTGGTAGACAACTCGGCAAGGCATACTGTACATTCGTGTTTTATATTCAAATGGAACATTTGGATGTGTTGTTTTAAATTACTATTCCTTGTGTAAACTCTGTTGAGAAAAACACAATATTAGTAAGAATATATTATGTGTGATACACATTAAAAATGTCTAGCGCGAAAACAAACTTTTTCTGCGCTTTTTTATTACATAATGTGCAAAAACCATATGAAATGTAAATAATACACATTTATTTAATTTTATATTACCTTTCACAATCTTCATAATAACATTTATATATTTTTGGTGCTTGATAGTTTGTGTGTATTTTAATATGATGAACTATGTGATCTCGTTTTTTGAATTTTCGTCCACATTCATCGCATATGTATTCTGTAACAAAATAAAAAATAATAATAAAAGAAAGTTTAAGAAAACATAATCATTCACTACATCATCTCATTACAGTAACTGACCCCTAACTAAGTTCGAAACTTGTATCTAGGGTATCAGAAACTACGCACACACACACACACACACACACACACACACACACACACACACACACACACACACACACACACACACACATACAGAGACCGATATATCAATACATATTTAGATTTTCTGGCAAATATTAGTGTAGATAAAAAAATAAATGAATACTTTACCACTTGGTATATGAGTTTTCTTATGTTTCTGATACTGAGACCAATGATCAAATGTCATTATACAGTGTTCACAATTGTATGTTTTGTGATACTTGTTATGTCGGACCTTATCTGCTCGTGTTATAAACTTTTCCTCACATAGATTACAGCTGTAAAAAAATATTACATTATTAATGAAAATATTAATTATTTTACAAAAAATCAAAACCAATTTATTTAAAATAAACTGATAACACAAAGTCTTGTTAATTTAATTAATTTGTTTAAATAAAAATGAAATAATAGGAATTAAAATGACTTTGTATTTGTTATCGAGTAAGGCCCTGAAGTCACTTATGTATACTTTAAAAAAAAAACATAATTATCTATGAATGAAAACAAAATTCGTAGAATATTCTTGGGCATAAATTGTAATTGAGATTCTTGTATTTTCTTTTGTTGTACTTTTGAGCCTTAATAAATTATACTTAAAATAATAAATATTTGCCTAAATGATTTAATAAATGTGTGCTGGTACATATGTGCGCTAAGCTGATGTTTTTTTCTAAATCTCATTTTGCATATATCACAGACAACTTCGAGAGCTGGGTTGTGTTTTGTTTTGATATGACGCCTCATATTCTGTCTGTTTGAACAGACGGCCATGCATACTGGACAACTGTAACAATAATAATATCATTTGTTAATTTATTATTATCATTATGTTAAGTTTTTAATTTAATTATTTGTACAGGACGGCAATATTGTTATAACATTAATACAGTACCTTCAACAGTAGTTGGTGAGACACTGCGAAGGATAGGGATGGTTGGAGGTGTTTGGGGGAGACCTTTGCCCAGCCGTGGGACAATATAGGTTATAACATTAAATTAAATAAAAATGCTTAAAGTATAGGAGTGCTTTAGGCAACAAAAAATGAGAGAAAAGAAAATTAGAGGATTTTTACTACTACTAGAAGTTCCAACATCTTTATAAACTACTAGCGACGCTCCGCGGTTTCACCCGCGTAGTTCCCGTTCCCGTAGGAATATGGGGATAAAATTATGCTAAAAAACCTTCCCACTGAAACACTCTAAAAAACAAACATCTATTAAAACAAACCATATAAAAATCCCTTGCATAGTTTTAAAGATCTAAGCATACACAGGGACAGAGAAAGCAACTTGGTTTTATACTATGTAGTGAAGCGTAGCTTTTTATAAACATATATGATGCAACCAAGCCAAATACAAAGACAAAAAGAAAGAATTGATGAAGACCATTGCCCAGCAATTGGATCAAATAAGTAAAATAAAGGTAAACAATAATATCAATACATAATACAAACAAATATATACCTGTATATTTGTGGGAAGTCATTTTTCATGTGCACAGTGCGAGTATGTCGATCCAAATGGCTTTTGGTTGAGTAAGATTTATTGCAATTCACTTCTTCACACTCATATATTCTCTGGAAAGGAATATTTAAATCTTTAGACATAATATACTAAAATATTTATGAATTTCATTATATAGATATTTGTTTACAAACATTTGAAGTTAGACAAACTGTCATGTAAAATAAATAATACATTAACTAAAGAAAATAGGTGTTTTCTAATATGTTTCATATGAGAACCATTCAACCATTTCCCCCACAGGACAGGCAATGCCTAGTGTGGGGGCCCGAACTTTTGAATTAGTATTAAGATTTTTTTAAATTAATTTGAAATTTGAATTTGAAGAAGCAGCTTCTCATATGGAACATATTAGGAAACACCTAGATGCTAAGATTAATCACAAGATATCTCTTTTTTCCGAACCTTTATCCCATGTCTATTTGGGGTCGGTTTTCAGTTTAACCAGATTTGGCGGAATGTCAGTATTTTACGTGAAGCGACTGCCATCAGACCTTCACAACCCAGAGGGCTATACGACATTTTTGGTTAAACTGAATGTTAGACTTTTGAGGGCTCTAACTACCCGTAACGACTGTCGAAGATGTTAGTATGACAACTGGGACCGACGGCTTTACGTGCCCTCCGAAGCACGGAAACGCTCATGAAATGAAAAGTCATTTTTAGTAATGACCCATCACAATCATGACGGTGCCAGACGTTGCTTAACCGCACGGATCACAAGTGATCTGCGGGTAGCACTGGGCCATGAGCGATACTCCGTATGATGAGATATGTCTATGGATATTGAAATAATTGTACTCCAGTTTATGTGATTAAGACTAAGTATTTAAAAATATGTATAACTACTTACAATAGACTGATGGAGCAATAGATGTTGCGCCAGTTTATGTGGTCTATTAAAAGTTGCCCCACATTGCAGACAAGTATGTTTCTTTTCTGGTTTCTTAGGAGATTGCTCTTCATCCATTAATGTAATAGTACACATATCCATAGGGTTTATAGAATCCATGATCACAAAAGTTAATGTTTATTTACGTATTCATAGACACAACTGTTTATATAAAGTTACCGAATTTATACTCAAAATACTAGTTCACGTTTTCAGCTTCTTGAATGAAACATTACAGTAAATAGAAGGTATGTTAAGTAAATTAAACGCACGGTAGAACCAGTGGTGGGCAGCGACACTACAGGCGTCACAGAAAACCCATTAGACCATTGCTGCATTGATAATACAAGTAGCATTCAGCAGCCATTACCTACCAGCTACCAGGCGTCTCATTGTTTTTCCACTTGGGATCAATATTATCTAAAGTACATTATTTTAAAGTGTACACCAATAAATAATAATGTTAAGACTGTAAAGTAAAATAAAAAAATACTGTTCAACTTAAAATTATTTTTAATGATTGATTATAAAAATATTTTTTTTACAATGAAATGGAAATTGGAATACGGCCATTCAATCAAAACAAGTCTGCATGAATGACACTTATAATTTCTGTCACTATCACTGTCAATTAAAGTCTGCCGTCAGCCAGTGAATTAAAATCCATGAAAGTACCTATGTGTGAGCAAGACCAGTGAAAACGAGCCAGCAAGCAGAAAGAGAAGCTTAAAAGTCGTAACGTGTCACTTTCTAATAAGATGTCCATGGAATATAAAATTATACGAAAAATATTTTAAAATTTTATTGTTTTACTGACTGATTACATAATGTTATATTCAATCAAATAAATTTTCCTTTTAGATTGTTGTTGATGTATTATTACTTGTATTGGTATTTTAAATATTGGAGAAATAGTGAACCAATTATTTGAGTGCTCGATCTAGTATATGTTACACACAATTTATGGTCGTGATCGTGACTCGTGTCGCGACTTGAATAATTTTGGTTTTATAATCTGTCTAAAATAAACGTCATTGTTCGTTCGGTCATTCCTTCATTCATCTATTATTTTTTTGTGAAGTTCGCTTCGCTTTGCAATTTTACGTATTCGTAAAAATTGCGCAATTAATATTAACATTTTTTTATATTAAAAAGTTAAACATTTCATGAAAATACATCTGTATCACAATTTAATGTTAGAAAAAGTGGATGATAAATTGTTACGACCTGCCAACAAAGTCAGCTGACGTGCATAAACAAAGGGCATGTCAATATTTTGAAGTGTTTTTATTGTACAATTCATTTTGTTGAATAAAATGGATGTCGACGGCTCGTCTCTCCCTGGTGAAATAGACCAGAATTTATTGAGGCAGTTTAGTTGTATGAACACGACAGATCGCGAGGAGCTTATAAGTCAAATGCAAAGATTATTGGGACCCAGTTTAAACTACTACACTGCAAACTTTTGTTTGGACATGAGTAACTGGTAACAATCATGATTATTTAAATTTGTTAATTAATAATCTTGTTAGAAGTAATTCATATTATAATTGTGACATTTCAGGAATTTACAAGCGGCTGTATGTTGTTACTTAGATTACTATAGTATGGCTAAGCTCCCAAATATGGCAGTGAAGGCAGCACCTGTAGGAGTGCCTACAGTAGCGCCTGGTGCTTGGTAAGTTGATAAACAAGGATAGCAAACTTTACTAAAATATTTTGTTAACATAGCGGTGGTATGCAGTCTCCCATGTCATATAAGAAATGGACTATTTGGGATCCAATCAGTATATTTTCCTATTAGAGTATTTGTTCCTAGGCTAAACACTTTCATACAAACAATCAATCAAACTCTCTGATATATCTTTATAATAGTTAATAGTATACATAAATTACAACAAAACCAAAAATTTCAGCTTTGAACAAACATGGACCCTAGCTAATTCTGGATCGGATCAATGGCCCGGTAGCTGCAGACTGATCCAAGCCGGGGGTGAGTCGTTGGGTGCTACTCCTTATTACGTACCACCCCTGCCCCCAGGGCACTCCACGTCGGTGACACTAAAGTTAGTGGCCCCTACAACACCAGAAACCCACACTGGTTACTTCCACTTATTTACAGATAAAGGAGAACAGTTTGGTGGTAAGTTAATAATGAATAAAAAAAAATATAAGAACCCTTTATTTTGAGTTTCATAAATCCATGTACTTGTAAGTGGGCAGTTATCTGTAACAAAACCTCTTTGGTTTATGCATACACATAGACCCAATTAAGCTGTTCACACACTCTTCCCTGATATTTGAGCGACATGGTGGCAAAGACGAATCTGCCGCGCGGACGTTCATTGTAAATCGCGTTTTTCTATACAAACCGAGATACTTTCAAACAATTTCAAAGTCTGCGGCGCGACACTTTAATACAGAGCGTGGTGGGGTATTCACCTCTTAATCTTTCCAGTTTGGGTCCTTTGTGATTTGAATTAAGAATAACATAATATAACAATAGCATATACTTTGTTTGCACATAAAACAGTGAAACAATAAACTGTTTACTTCCTTTGTGCTAAAATTAACTCAAGTATTTAATTCCAGATTCTTTGTGGGTCACTGTAAGAGTAGAATGTGAAATGACAATGGCGCTTGTTGAACAATTAGCTGCTTTGCCTGTGCCTAGCGGGAGAATGGAAGATTCTATGTCTCAGGTATAATTATACATACTAATTTTATTTTACTGATTTACTCTATAGTTTACCTTTAATTCTCATTTCAAGGGAAATGGAACAAAGCATCTAATATGTACTTATGTAAATTGAATGCCAAAATAAATGTACTGGTTGTGTCCCTTGGTTTCATGTATGTTGAAGATTACTGCTCCCATGGATAGTAATATTTATAGTTGTCCCCCTTAAACTAGTATATTCAAATATGTTGTGCTTAAAATGTTAAGTATGATTGTTGTCTGGATTGCTCTTTCATCACCTTATTTTGCTATATGAAAGAGTGATTGAGCCTAGAGATCAACAAATTCATTAAAATTAATATCATATTTTCTTTTGCAGACACCCTCAGCTTCACAACAACAATGAGTGGTTTGTTATTCATATTTTACGTCATAAAGATTTTTTATTATATTTTAATTAATTTATTTTTTCAACTGCTCATTACTTATTTAAGTAGCCAAATATGTTTGAGCAAATGCTTGTAAAAGCAAGAGTTCTGAAACATTTATCTTTTAGAATGCAGTTTTTTTATCAATATTAATTTCAATCAGTTTTGTGTATTTTATGTATTTTAATATTTTAACCAAGATATTATATATTGCTTAATAATAAATATAGAGAATAAATAAAACGATAATTCATATAATATATTAGTTGCTTTGGCCGAAATATGAATTTATAATTAGTGTCTTTACTGTTTTCTGTATGTAAAGGAAATTGGCATTACTTTAGTTTGTAATGGTGCTCAAAATCATTTTTTATATTTAGGATATTTAGATTATCAAAGTAAGACCTTAAGGACCTAGAATTTACAAATAGGTTGCTTCAAGCCCATTCTATTGAAGGTTTTGCGGGAACTCATTCAAATAAGGACCAAATATGGACGACAGACTTAACATTGGTGTGAATGAGGCGATATGGTACTTCAAGGATATCTGATAAGAATGCCAAGTGTGCGGGCAGATTGAGAGCAATTTGCCTACTTAAATAAGAAAGTGTTTGATAATACGAAAATGTCCAATATATTTTAGTAGTAATCATATTGTAATGATCATTATAACACCATTAAAGTAACATTTTACTTGGTTAGTGTTAAGAATAAAGTTTATTTATCGTAGTAAAGCTAGTTATCATTGGAGCCGTTTTAACTAGGTGTAGATTTTTCTAAATGAAATGTACAAAATCAGTTAGTTGTCATATTCGCGACTTGTTACATTACATATTCAATAATACAAATTTTCAGTAGATTGCAAGTTCTTTAAAGCTTTACTATTTATATTTAGTACGCGGCCGGTTACCTAAAGTGCGCCATACACTGCGAGTGTTGACAAAGACATGTTCTGACAAGAAATAATTATGGTAGGTCATAGCAACCGCGAGCCAAGTCCTTTACCACATGACCACAATATCCAGCTAACTCAGTAACATAACATAATCATTCACTACATCATCTCATTATAGTAACTGACCCCTAAGTTCGAAACTTGTATCTAGGGACTACGCACACATTCACACACACATCCAGACCGAGACAAACATTTAAGATTCACACAAATATTCACCCCGCACTGGAATCGAACCTTACGGATGGAAGTCTGGTATGGTGGCCACTCTGCCATCGAGGTCGTCAGTAAGAAATTCAGTTTGTCAACACTAAATCATTGATGATTCAGTTGAATAGATTATGGGGTTAAAGTTCATATAGCAACGTATTATAAGCTGTGTAAGTGCAGGCGCCACACAGTGTCAAATAAAGATAGCTTCATTTTAAATGTTTTCAGATTTTTTTGAATCAGAGCTACGTCCTTATCATATTAAAAGAGATACACGGGATCTGCACACGTACCTTGACTAGTTTCAGCCAGATACGGTGGCCTCCATCAAGAGGATGAGTGAGATGCGCCCGCGACAGCGTCTCGCTCTGCACGTCTGTCGCGGGCGCATCTCAGTCATCCTCCTGATGAAGGCCACCGAATGTATGTGGCTGAAACTTGTCGAGGTACGTGTGCAGATTCCGTGTGTTTTAAAATGAATACTTGGCACGTTTCTTATAATAATAAAACGTCGTATCATAGTTTAACAAGACATCGTTATGACTATACAAGCTATTTTGAGCGATGTTTAGACGACTCGCTTGAGTATAGCATCGCCTTGCATCCGTTCCGCTTACAGTGTATTGAGCACTTGGAGCATTTTCCGAGTTAAATTAATTGCAATTACCATCCACTATTTGATTACAGAAAGTAATCAAATCGCATTCTATTTTACGACAAAAAGACTTTGCGACTTTGCCTTATTAAAATAGTAATTGCAATCTAATATAACACTATAGGTAACTAAATAGATTTAAAGCAATATTTTATATAGTAAAAAAATAATCTTGACTTTTATTAACACTTTCACAGCGGATCACGACCTCAGCTCGGCATTCATATTTTTCTCTAACGCGCGAATCACGAGTAGCACTCGTGACCGCCTTTCAAATGTTTATTAGAAAATCACGACGTCTTGTCGTGATCCGCCTTGTACACGTTTGTAGCTTAGTTCATAAGCTACACACACATATACAATGTTTGTATGTAGTAAGAACGCGATAGCTACAGTTCGCGATCGCCCGCGCCCACTCAGTCGACCGCCGGCGAGAGTACGGAGCGAGTGTGACTGTTTTTGTCTGTATGACTTTTTTTTTTTTATAAAAAATGACCATGTTTACTTTACTCGTATTAAATTATTTTATATACTATAATTTTTTTTTATTTATTATCCATAAAATATAAAAGTATATCTTTTAAACACAAAAAGAATTATCCATATACCCCTATCCGTTATTTTTCTATGATGTTCACAATTATGCAGAAATACGCCCGCGTACCGTATCAAGCGGCGCTCTAAACGCTCCGCTGTGAAAGTGTTAATGAATAATTTATACTTACATGATTTTAGTGTACTCATTTCTTTTTTAATATAAATAGATCATCACAAAGTTATGTAAGCAATATATTTAATAGATATTGTTGATA
This sequence comes from Timandra comae, assembly GCA_958496195.1. Lineage (NCBI taxonomy): Eukaryota > Metazoa > Arthropoda > Insecta > Lepidoptera > Geometridae > Timandra > Timandra comae. Next base: position 11,110,459 of record OY292359.1, read on the forward strand.
TTTTATATTATATAATTAATTTAAGAATGAATTGCCATTGTAATAATTATTGGGAATTTATTTTATAGTGCCTATGTTTAAGAGAATAAAAAATGGAGGAAAATGAAATTTTAGTTTTGTTTATTTTAATATTCCTAAACACACTTATAAAAATACTGATTTTATATGTAAGTACATTATTTAACAGAGACTATTTACTTATTTATAAAACACAATACTTATAAAACTGAACAAAAGTATTACTTATACATAAATGCAATTCTAACAATGTAAAGGAAAGTCTAGATATGTAAAATGTTATAAAACTTTAGTTATATAACACTTCTTTTGATAGCTGTGGAAGAAGCAAGAAGTTCAATCAAAAGGCTGAAAGGAAGCTGAAAGTTGTGTAATATAGTCTTGAGATGTGTGAACAAATCAGCTTAAAGTCAGCTGATTGCAGATACTATGGATAAAAAAATACCTAAATATGTTAAATAACTGTTACATAACATGTTTTGTTATGTAATCTAGACACTCCTTTACTAATTCCTCTCCCTAAATGTACATTAGACTTTTAGCCCTCAATACAATACATACTAAAAACATTCTTTCATACTGCCATTTCCATATCAATTTTCGGATGCGGTTTGTAATCTTTGATAATAAAGTCTTCATATTTGAAATCGTCAATAGATTCAATCTTACGTGCAAACTCTAGTGTAGGGAAGGGTTTTGGTACTCTTTTCAATTGTTCTTTTAGAGGTTCTATGTGATTCAAGTAGACGTGAGTGTCGCCTGTTGAGTGGATGAACTCGCCAGCCTGAGGAATGAAATATTTGTTTTATAACACTACATAGTATAAAACAAAGTCGCTTTCTCTATCCCTATGTATACTTAAATCTTTAAAACTACGCAACGGATTTTGATGCGGTTTTCAGTAATAGATAAAGTAATTCAAGAGGAAGCTTTTAGCATAATTTATCTCCACATTCCCACGGGAACGGGAACTACGCGGGTGAAACCGCGGGGCACCGCTAGTTTTTGGTAAATTCCTAATTTATATGATGCCATGGAGTTGGATAAAATGTCTCATACTATCATTCTATAGTGCTTAGTTATGAAAAGGTTTTTACTAGAAGAAATTTAGGTAACTATAGTCATCAATTTTAATAACGTTTCTTTGGTGTAACAGTCTAGATTTGATTACAGTTTTTCTCAATGGATTGGATGGTTTCTATATATAGGATAGATCAGTGGAAGGTTATAGACACATATGGGTTATCAACACAGGCACAGTTAAAATCGTTAAGCATAGCTAGTAAATGTACATTATAAAATAATATATAATATTACCTCTAATCCAGTAATATGTGCAATCATATGTGTTAACAATGAGTAGCTGGCGATGTTGAATGGTACTCCTAGCCCCATGTCAGCACTCCTCTGGTACATAAGACATGATAACTTCCCGTCAGCCACATGGAACTGGGTGAGGCAGTGGCACGGTGGTAATGCCATCTTCTTGATGTCTGAGGGGTTCCACGCACACATCAACATTCTTCTGTCGGCTGGATTGTTTCTGAAAATTTATGAAAAAATAAATTTCGGGCAAACTTGTAAGTATCAAAAATCGTTTATTCAATTAAGGCCTTTTAAATCTACCACAGATTCGGAATTACATTAGCGGAGAAGAATCGGCAAGAAACTCGGGCTGTTATTTTTTTTTTAAGTACTAGCCAACTCCAGTTTTATGCTAGCTATCAGAATGGCTAGATATTGGATCAACCTTATTTTAGCTATTGGGACTATTATAAGAGGACTAGCAGCACACCGCGGTTTCACCCGCGTAGTTTGCGTTCCCGTGGGAATTTCGGGATAAAAATCCTATGTTCTTACCCAGACCATAAGCTACCCCTGTACCAAATTTCAAGTCAATCGGTTAAGTAGTTTAGCCGTGAAAAGGTAACAGACAGACATTCAGACAGAGTTACTTTTAGTTAGGATACACAACACTAGTACAAATAATACACAACACAATAGATCTTTACCAGACACTATTATAAGAAATCCTGCTAAAAGTATAGCAGATACTTTAATATTAAAAGTATAAGTACTCACTTGATTGTACTAATGATGTTCTGAAGCTGATCAATACCCTGGCCTGTGTAGTCAGTGTTAGCATTTACATATTCCGCACCGCTGTGTCTCCATTGGAAACCATATACTGGGCCAAGATCACCTGTAATGACAGGTAAGTACACAATTAAATTTTGAGATCAATTATATTCTACTATGAACTCTATAAATGTTCTGTTGTACTTTCCATCTCATGGACTAGGTAATTTCACAAAAAAGTGAATGAATTGCTAAATTATTTAAACAGGATTTAAATTGGTAGGTGGGTTGTTAGACAACATTATGTGATATGGTTCTTTCAAGACAATTATTCTCTATCCTGATCAAATGAGATAAAGAGTAGATAAAGATATGAAGAGTACAGCAACAAGTTGTATGTTAATAAGTATAATGATCAACATACCTTCTTCCCTGTCAGTGAATCCAAGATTATCCAAAAAGCTGCGAGAACCATTGGCATCCCAAATATGTACGTTTTTAGCAGCTAGAGCTTTAGAATCAGTAGAACCAGATATCATCCAAAGGAGTTCTTCAATAACACCACGAACAAATACCCTTTTAGTCGTGAGTAAAGGAAGTGTGTTGCTTTTGAGGGAATATCTTTGCATAGCTCCAAACACTGATAAAGTACCAACTCCAGTTCTATCCACTCGCTTATCACCTGTAAAAAAATATACATTCATGTATTGAAGTAATACATAGCGATTTTAATTCAAAATTAAAAGAAAGAAGTTATGGTGAAGAACATACCCGTTGCTATTATTTGTTCAACTAATTTTAAGTATTGGTACTCATCGTGGTGAGATTCTCCATTACTTGATATCAGCGACATATTTCTATACAATAATTCAACAAACTTAAATAATTTGCCTTTGGTTGTTTGATTATCAGGATAAAAAGATAAAAAAATTATTTCTACTTGCACGAAGACGAAACTGTACGACGAACTTCAAGAAAAAAGCGGGAATTGTTGACAAACCAAACAGACAGATGTTTTTTTTTAAGTTCACTGTTAACCAACTGTCAAAAATTTTTTTTAAACCGTGGTGGAGAAAAGCCAAGATTCCTCTATACTGCCTCAATAATATCAATCCTCAACCAGAGGGTAATGGAGTCCCGACTATAAACTTCGAATTCGAACTTGCAAACCATAGGATACGAATTATCATTTCAATCTCACGAGCATTGCAAAAATACCCATGAAATCTTCATGATATTTGACTGATGATGATATTTGACCTCCTTGCTTTGGTACTATATTAACAAGTTACTAGGCAACCAAAAGTAACTGCATTGAATGTTGTATTTATGCTTTTCGAGATAAACGAATAGAATAAATAACTTATTTTCTTTGATATTTGGTTTAATATAAAGGTGCTTTTTCAAATTATATTTTTTAGGATTTACATGTGAAAAGGTAGGTATCAGTCACGTCTCAAATAAACACATAACCGTTAGGTTAATGCGAAATATTCTAGAAGATATAAAGGTAGGTACGAAATAAATAGATTAAATAAATTAATTTAATAATAAAAAGTACTTACTACCTAATTATATTGGAACGCAGAATAAATGTTTCGTTGTCTGTATCCAGGTGTATCAAAATGCCGATATTAGAGGCTCCTTGTATGGAGCTGGGCAGCGCTCCACAGGCGACCAGTAACGCTGCATCACCTTCTCCATCAGATATATCTAGCGCTAGTTCTCCAGAACCACCGCATCCCGTTCGAGCTACTCCTTTGTTTAGGTACTTATACATAATCGAAAGTCCCCTAATGTAGGTATTTAGCTATAGTAGGTAAGTAGAATTGCTTTGAGTTTAAATAATTACAAATAACCTTTAAAAACACACAAAATATTTGTAGTACTTAAGTACGCACTGGAAACTCGCAAGCCAGCACTTATAAAGCCTCGATCGGTTAATAGTTACGAAACTTCGGTTTGGTAGCCAGCACAAGCGCACCAGCAGCATCAAGTGACTATTCTGCCATCTGGGTTGTTATCAAATTGTTTTCTGCAGAGCTCTAGCAATGCCTCCGCCGGAACCAGACCAACCTCCAGGCCAAGATGAACTGGAACGTCGCCTGCCCGGATACCGTCGCATTGTGATTCCGCGTGAACTTACCTTGATAGAACTACTGGTTAGTGGATGCCAATAATCTACTTACATATTTATTTACTTACATTATACAGATTAATTAGAGAATTAAATAAGTACCTATATAAACTTCAAACAAATATAAGAACTTATTGACAAGTAAAAGCCTAACAGATATTCCGACTTGCAGTGGCGTAACTATTTTTTTATAATATGTAACTTAGGGTACCAAAATGTCACGGACCCATAGATGAAAGGCAATGAAAGGGTAATAATGATTTAATAATTTTAGGCAATCGGCAAATTGAAGCACAAGTTTTCAATTGTCCTCAGAAACAATGCAGCGGTGTAAGAACCGATGAAGAAGTGCTTCGGATCCGGGTCGCGAAGTTGCGGGTAGTCGCAGAGAGAGTGGGTCTGAGGCGTATCAATGTGTTAGCGCCCAGACTTCGCTCTTTGACTTTGGACGGTAGCGCTCTATCGTCTCTACGAGATCTTGGCATTGGTTTAGCTCATCTAAAGGTGCGTTTTGTTTGTGTAAAGATTTTAATAAGAGAACCGCTTGAGAGAATCTTACTAACACATGTATACAAATGACAAAGTAACCGTTATATTTGGATAATCCGTTCGCGAACATTCCGTTCCTTAGCCCTTAGATCCACAGAAGCTGAAGTCGTAAGTGAGGCACATTTTTTTCTGAGCCGGTGTCTATTTCCAATTTACGCAAATCATCAAAAACACAATCAAAGATTGGAGCTTAGTCAGTGTTTGGTATTTAGATTTAAAACTGGTTAACTGGTTTTCTTTTCCGAATAGGTGTTGAGCGTAAACCGTTGCAACTTGACCACTTTGGATGGCGTGTGGGGTCTGGGAGCGCTGCGTGAACTTAGCGCAGCCGGGAATAGACTGCGCGATCTTCATCCGCTGGCTGCTTTGCAGAGGCTGCACACTCTCAATTTATCTGAGTAAGATTTTCTCCATAGGCATCCAAAGCGCTAAAGGTGCTAGCTAGCGTCTTGGTTTTTTCATATAAACAAGATTCAAAGTGATCATGATACATGATAGATAATTCGAGTAACTACCTCTGATTGGATCCTGGATCCTTATGTACCAGATCCGGTACATCCGGATCGTCAATTTGATTCGGCATTCCATTTTACGTACCTAATTCATACGAGCCCCGATGCAAAATAGTTCGTCTAGTATGGAAAGTAGTGCAAAGAGAAAAATATAGAAAGTTAATATTGGTAAAATAATTAAGTATGTTTAATATAAAGTAAACCACAATTTGAGGAATATTTTAAAGTTTATTTTAACATAACTGAAATTCTTTCATGACTTTACTTAACATAAAAAGATTGAAAAATATTCTGAAAAACACAACGCAAAAGTATTCATCTACTCTTGTCGCTCACGCAAAATAGTTCGTCTACCACTTAGTTGTGTCGCCTTTGCTCTCAATAACAGCTTAATGCGAAGAGGCATGGTTGCAACCAACGCTGCATACTCCTCAGGTGTAATTGACTCCCAGACATCCAAGAGTTTAGCCTTTAAGTCGCTCTTCGATCTCGATGGATTTTTTGCGGAGAACTTATTTCATTTTCCACCATAGGGATTCGATCGGTGACAAGTCCGGACTGTTAGATGGCCACTCGATTGTAGGGATGTTTTTTGCCAGTAGCCACGTCTTTGTTGTCCTTGCAGTATGGCAAGAAGCACCATCTTGTTGAAAAATAAAGGAATGTTGATGCTTAAGAGATGAAATAGAGGGCAGTAAACTCTCTTCCAAAAGGTTTTGATACCTCGCAGCATTGATAGAACCATCCACAAACTGCATACCACCAACACCTTGTGCAGACATGCAGCCCCATATCATAAGAGACGCCGGAAACGTCACTTTTCGTTTGAGACAATCAGTATGAAATCCCTCATTTTTGTTCCGAATCACTTTTTTCCTTTCATCGCCGACTGAAACTTCAAATTTAGACTCGTCACTCCAAGTGATACTACTCCACTGATCCAAAGTCCAATTTAAATGATCACGAGCAAACTTCAACCTCTTTTTCTTTTGTAGAGCAGTCAACAGTGGTTTTTCCTTAGCGGTGTAAAATCCGTAACCCATTCTTTTTAGGACTCTTTTACAAGTATCAACTGAGAAGTCTTTATAAATCATGTCCTTCCACTGCACCGTGCACTATTCGCTTTCGTAGCTCTTCACACACGGGTTTGCCACGACCCATATTTATTTGAAAACTAATTAAAAAATCTGAAATTTCCAGAATTTATACTGTCTCACATCACAAATGACACATAATTACTTTTATAAATTTAAATTAAGGAACATAATTGTAAAAAGAAGGAATAATTTTATTTAACTCAACGATAAACGAACTCTTTTGCATCGATTAACAAATAGACGAACTATTTTGCTTATAATACCTTCGAATTTAAAATAGGATATCTTTAAATTTAAGAAGCTAAAATAGTTTATTGGATCATAATTAAATAAAGGCATAAGTAACGCGACATACGATAGTAGAACAGCTTAATGTTTTATTTAAAATCACAAAAATTATAAAAAATCTCACAGAGAAAATTTCAGACTAGACGAACTATTTTGCATCGGGGCTCGTATAAGTTTGCATCAATAATTATCAAAACATCTTTAGAAATTATGGGCTCATCCAAAACTTTTATATGGGGATTGTTAACGTCTAAGTATAGGAACTCATTTACTAGGTGATACATTTTGAGTAAAATATCATCTTATTATTTATAGTAACCCAATAGCTGATGCTGGTCGTATCTGGACCCTGGGAGTGTGCGGCTCTCTCCGTCGGCTGACGTTGAGTGGGACCCCCGCTTCGGAGAATCCTGATTACCGCGCGCAAGTTGCTGAAGCGCTGCCGATGTTGGTCTACTTAGACGAACGTCCTTTGCATAATGATGTTGATTGTAAGAAAACACTAATTTATACTTAGTATAAAGTTTAAGGAAATTCTATTACAAAAACTAAACTCTATTATAAGGAAAAAGTTGCTAAACTTTTATGTGTGCGTTTATTTAATAGACGATTCAGAAGGTCTGTTCGGAGTTCTGTCATCGGAGTCCGAACAAAGTGACGTAGAAGAAACCGAATTCAAGCCAAAAGAGGAACTGCCTCCACCGGCGGAACCGGATCCGGGGCCTTCTACTAGTTCCGACCAGGTAAATAGCAAATATGATGATGATGGACACTGTAATACCAGTTTTGCTCATCAAGAAAGAGTAAACTTCGCCTTCTTTAGGCATTTAAATACTTATTAATCTTATTATAAAGTATTAATCTGCAAGGTCCCACTACAGTGCAGATACGTGTTTCTCATACAATATGGGGAGGACAATTTCTTTATCGAGCCAAGTTTGAAAAATCAGAAACATCATCGCTCGTTTTAAGAACTGCTTTTGTTTCGTTCTTTTTTGAAGTTTCTCCCGCTTTAGTGAGGACTACAATCCTTCGAATCCGGTTTTTTCATTACAGCCATCAACATCATTCTCTGCGTCCGAGTGTCCCCCGCTGGACCCCGACCCCGACACCGTGCTGGCGCCCCCCCGGCGGCGGCCCCGCCCGTGGAGCACCACGTGCGCGGGCGCGCGCCCCGCGCCCCCCGCGCTGCGCCCGCGCCCCCACACGGCACTCGCTAGGCCTAGAGGGGACCCCGCGCCCACACGATTGGAGATACTCAACACTTTGATGGGTAAAGTTCAATCATCATCAGGCCATAAATGGTATCACCGAGGAGCTCGAGCCTACCCTGAAATAGAGCAGGAATTTTTTAACCACGCTGGCCAAGTGCTAGTTGGTCGCTTTCACATACAACCATAGAAATTTCGCAGGTTTCTAACAATGTTTTCATTACCATCACTTCACATGGAATAAACGTATGAATAAATTTTAATAATAAAGGGTAAAGTTCAACAAAACCTTTCACGAACACATTAAGTGCCCTTTGTTTAACGAGATTTACCATCACTGGTGTAGGCATATCAATACGGAACTACCCCATAAACTTAGAGTATCTTTATAGATGAGGAATGGCGATGCAGCGGCAGCAAGTTGACATCTCAGGGCACCGTCTGCGGAAACTTAACAAGGGCCCTGAGGAGATCCACTAGCAATTACCACCGCCTTAGCAAAGGTCAGTCAGTAGCTTTGAAAAGACGTTATTTATTAACTAACCATATTAAGTGGATTCAACGGATTTCACGGTATGAGTAGTTACGTCACAACAAGTAAGTTATGAATGCCTATGCTATGAACTAAAATAAATAAGTAGGTACGCAATTGTTAAATTTATAGACAACTAGCTGTGCCCCGCGGTTTCTCTCGCGTGGTTCCCGTTCCCGTTCCCGTGGGAATTTCGGGATAAAAAGTATCCTATGTCCTTTTCCTGGTTCATAACTACCTCTCCACCAATTTTCAGCCAAATCGGTCCAGCCGTTCTTGAGTTATAAGTGGCGTAACTAACACGACTTTCTTTTATATATATAGATACTAGCAGCGCCCCGCGGCTTCACCCGCGAAGTTCCCGTTCCCGTGGGAATTTTGGGATAAAAAGTATTCTATGTGTTATTCTGATGTATAAGCAAGATTATTGTAAAGTTTCATTAAAATCCATTCAGTAGTTTTTGCGTGAAAGAGTAACAAACATCCATACATACAAACTTTCGCCTTTATAATATTAGTAGGATACTTTAACTCTCTCCTCTAATATAGTGCCTAGTTATTGAATAAAGTGTTTTCTGTGTAATACTTTAATGTATGTCTGTATTGTCGGTTCTTCATGATAAGTACATAAATATGTACATTTTACAACAATAATGGTCTATTGGATTTTAAATTACGCGTGATTTATGATGCAGAATTCATAAATAAGGTTAACAGCAGCAATATGAGTTTCAAATGTAGCAATACAGTGACCTTATCCTTTATCGCATTGAAATTTCACTTTTGTAACTGTTTACTTTTCTCCAAAAGTTTCTAATGAACTATGTAGGTATGTTGTACAAAGATTTCAGCTATTGTTTGATGGTCAACATTGACACCACCAACAAGTGAGTTTATTTAGTTGGGTTATGTAGTAGTGGCAAGCATTGTAGTAGGTACCCATACCCAATATCATTGTTATGCCGCATGCCTTGGTTACGTTATGCCTCCTCTATACCTCGACTTAACATAGACTAGACATCCTCCTCCTCCTCCTATTTCTACCTTCTATGGGACCTCATTTCTCATTAATTTGGTCTAGACGCCGAAGAAGAACTAATACAGGCGACTCTAGAAGACGCGACAAGAAGTCTGGCTGCTGAAATACCGAGAGCACCAAGAGTTGAAGATTGGCTCAAGTTCAAAGAGGAAACTGGGTAAGTGCACTATTGCTGTAAAAGTAACTGATATAGGTACAATGTAAAATTATATCAAATACAGTCCACATAGAGACACAGATATCAATATTGATCGAAAGGAATACGCTAATAACTCAATAGATAAGACGAATGTCTATAAACTATTAACTATAGGTTGTTATTTAATCCGAAGATATTCTTAGTAGTAAAGGTGGTGAAGCATGGTAAAAGTTATACCTGCTTTGCAAATGTCACCACTAATTAGCACACAATAACAGTGATATTTGTCTATTTCAACTGTACTTCCACGTGTTATCTAATAAGTGTAGGCTCGATGTTCGAATTTTCTTTTGTCGTCAGATGATTGTATTGTATGAATAATTGAATACTTATGTATTATTGTGTGTGTGAATGAGTGTGTGCGTAGTTTCTGATACCCTAGATACAAGCTTCGAACTTAGTTAGGGGTCAGTTACTATAATGAGATGATGTAGTGAATGATTATGTTATGTTATTATTATGTATGCCTGACTAAATGCGTACCTCGTAGGACCCAATACTTTTTTGAAGTTTATAAGGTTCTTACATAATTGGGACATACAGACAGTAGGAAACGACCTTGTTCTTGTTTTATATTAAGTACTTAGGTATTGATAGGTAAGTAGTAAGGTATCATTGGTTTTTTTTGACGTAACCTTGCACCTTGAACCTAATCAATAAAACTGTATGGGTTGTAATGATGAATCATACATTTTAATATGGCCCAAACGACGCAGTAGTTTATGGCTATAAAATTATTTGTGTTTAAAATAATAATATGTGTTGTACCTACACGTAGATCCATTATACTTACTGTTTTATTTCGAAATACTTATTTGAAAGAATTTTGTTATTTACCATTCTTATCTACATGTATATATATACGAGTATGTACTCTTAGAGAGATATGCATTGAATATAAAATAACCTACCCAAATATAAAATAGTAATTAAGATATTCGATCCAAGTACAAATTAAATACACATGTATTTATATTTTAAATTAATTATTTAAATTGTAGTTAATTTTATTTAAAAGTAACATTATTTTTGAAGCGACCATTTAATCGCTAGACATTGAAATTAAAATTGTAAAAAGTAATTTAGTATTTGTGGTGTAATAACTTCAATAAATGGTTGTAATACATGATGAGTTCATTATAATACGGCAGACAGCTATAAATTTATTTTTTGTGCCACATTTTGAAGCACCTAATTACTAGTTTTAGCTTAATATCTAGTCTAGGATCAAAGTATACGATTCACAATCTTACTGTGCTCAGACAGACATGTACTCGAGTTTTATTTTCCTTTGGGATTCCAACCAGACGCGCAACTAATCAATTAAAGCAATCTCCATGAACTAAAAATAAACTTAGACGAATTAAGCGTCGGTATTCCATTCAAATATTCAAACTTTTTATAAGCTTTAAAAGGTTTTCTTTTGCGTTATACCATCTAGCTTTCTGTAGTGTTGCTTTTATTAATTGTAACCTATTTTTCCAGAATCGACATCGATATAGATTTCTCTCGAAGGCCGGGAAATAGCGATCCGTCAAAGGCGATAGAACGCTTGGAGCAGATTGAAAGAGAAACTATGGAGAGATTCAAATCGGGCGATCTGGGCAAACAAGATGGGCGAAACTCTGTACAAATGTCCGCTCCGAACTTCTCGGATATCATGAAGGAATTCGACACGTGGAAATTGAATATTACTCCGAACGAACCAAAAGACGTTTATTCACTTTTCAATGATCTCGACTCGCAAGTTCTAGAGAACAACGAAAGTAGATTGGGTAACAACGAGTCACGATCTGACTAAGAAAACCACTTTCCAGTTGACAAACACAGCGCGTGTTTATAGATACTAAGTACTTTAGTACAACTACGTAAACATTACTTTTGGAAATTGAATAAACTTCCAGCGTTTGTATAACAACTTTGCTAATAGTACAAATACATACATAGGATAAATGTTTGATGAAGGTTGAGGCGGCAAATGAGAACTTTGGTCAGTTTTAATATAGTATTTTCATTGTTAAAACTTATTTTGCAAATCATGAATTAGGTAGTAATGAATATACACTGTAATTCCAAGAAAACAGGATTTACATTTTTGCTGATTCATGTTCCTAACACACATCTTGTGCAATGTGCGCACTTTAAACATTGTTATTTTTAGATACTTTTTTTACGGTAATCTATCTTCATGTGTGGGCAGTTAAATAAACAATGATTTTAGTTTATCAGTCTTGACATTGGCATTGGATATACATTATCATTATATGCTAGCAATATAGTAATATGTTCCCGTGCTGACTGGGGTAATGTATATCCTGAATGACCCTTGATGCACCACATACGCTTAGTGGTTTCATCTTCGTAGGAGTGTAAATTTTCCACATAATACAAATTGGTGCACGATTTAGTAAGGTATCTTAAGATCATTATGCAGATGCCATAGTCTTTCATTCATCAATGCCTACAAAATATTATTATTTTGTAATATTTTTGTCAGCACATTGAGGAATTGTCAAGCAGAAATGTTTCATATTTTAAACAATTAATTAGATGCATCAAAGATTATACGATATTTTCATATGGATGTTTAGTATCACCTACTACTTGTATGATTGTAGGAATTGAATTGTGTAATAGCAATTATTTATTTTTGTGTCCGTGTGTCTTGTTCCGAGATTATTAATGAAGTTACCTATTGATTTTTCTAAAATTGTATAAAATTATTAAAAAATAAATTTTATTATAACGTTTTCATTACATTTATTATTTAAATACCAAAATATTTAAAAGACTAATTTTACAGCCTTTTAATGTAATTTTCCTTGTTACTTATAATTAGTAACTATGATTGTCCGAGAGTTGTTAGACTACGTAAGACAGACAGACATAGATAAAAATAAAAACAGTTTGTTATCAACCGTCGTGTAAATCACGGTTGTAAATAGTGATGTCTAGTAGGCACTAAAATAGATCGTGAATGTTTGCCATAGTCGAGATACATAAATGCAACACGAATGTTCGATAAAAAGTAAAAACAACACCTATCAATTGCTTATAATAAATGCCTCGACGCGGGCGGGTCGGAGTTCACGGGTTCAATTGTTGGGTCGGACATTGCATCTATTTGTACAAGTTAGTTATCATAGTGTTTGTAACCAATCTCTACCGAAACGGCCTGACCAATTTTAACGACTTTTATACATTCTGTAGGTCTAAGAATAGGTCTAATACCCTAACCTAAGTGACAAGATAAGGATGGTGTGGCCTATCACATTAACAAACTACGCTTGCCGGGTCATCTAGTAATAATAAATAAAGGGAACACATTAAAAGTAAACCGCCTTCCAACATCACGTATAATTATGTAAATGGCGTCCTCACATGTAGCAACTGTTTTAAAACATTCACTGCTAAAATTGGGTACCTTAGTCATAAGAGGACGCATCCAACCAGTAACCCATAACCCTATTATATAGAAGACGGTCGCCGTTTCCGAAATCGGCATAGAATACATCATCATCATCATCAGTAATAATAATTAGAAATATACATAGATAGTATAGTACGAGTAGATCACGAGTTTACAACATGACATGACAGAGAGACCCTGAAGTGAGATTTTACAATAGATGAATACTTATAAATGGTTATTAATACAACAATGATTGTGCAAATAGGCCTAAACTTGTAATTGAAGTATACACCGGAAGACACGTTTAAGTACTTACGTGAGACTCGGCAGACATATGGAACTTGGAAATTTAAACGCGATGTGATCAGTCGACTATAAGCCAACGAATCAAATACACGCTCTTAGACTAAAATATTTAAATATTCATCATCATGAGTGCAAAAGAGTTTATATACAGATTTATTGTATCTAAATCTTTAACGTTATTTTATTCGTTTTTGTTACTAATAACGTTCATGTTGGAGTATGTTAAGAACTTCTTCCAAAGTCCTTGGGCCCAGAAATTGAGATTGGAGCCACCGGGACCCCTGTCGGACCCCAAATATGGAGTGCATAAATACATTAAAGTTAATGTAAGTATTATATTTTAATTATGTATTAGTTGTCGTATTTTTTTCGTTGCCTTTCGTGAAAATTAGATGTTATTTTGTAATTTTTTTATAGTTTTCCGTACGTTTTTAAACGTTGATTTTAGGGAAACTTTAATCGGGTATTGCGGTCTTCTTTTTTAAAGTAAAATTTTATTATCTTCTACACTTCTTTTGATTTAAATAAGTTTATTTTTTAATAATTAAATAAACTAAGTAAGTGTCTACATTATTCGATTCTTTTTTACATATCTGGATTCTTTTTAGAATCCGTAAGCTGTAAGCTTCAGAAGCCTGTATAGCTGTAAAAAAATGTAGAATCCAAAACATCAGAATTATTTTAAATTATTTAAGTGCTTATAGGTACTTAATTAGGTTAATAGGTAGGTTGTTTGTAAGACACGTATCATGATTCATTCATACATACATAACTTGTGCAAAAAATGCTGAGTCCTTTTTGAGTAAGTAGGTACCTACCTACCTATGTTACGTCATACACACCGACACACGCAAGCACACCGGTTATTTACTTACATACAATTCCGTTACTTATTATTTTATAGGTACTAATACATTATGTAGTACCTAAGTACCTGTCTGACTTACACGATTGTCTAATTATTTCTAAATTAGAAATAATAGTAGATATAATATTAGACACAAGATAATAAAGTACATGTCTACCAGGTACTTATATTCGTTATCATTACAAGATCAATCTTAATGAATTTAATTTGCTTTTTTGTGATTTGATTTTAGAAGAATCATATTTTGCACATAGACTAACAAATATACGTAGTCAACTAGCTACATCCCGTGGTTTTAGCGACGTAATTATTGCCATGAGAAGTCTTCAGCCTCTCGATTATACTTATGATCCATTGAAATGTTACATTTTTTAGGCCTTACCTTGCGTTTCTTAGAGGACGCAATTTTATTTTTTTGACGTGTAGGGGGGGTAAGTGTAAAGCTAAAATCAAGTTTGTGGGGTCGCCACCCTTGTCCCACGGCCGCCATCTTGAAAATAGGGGTTGAAACGGTTTTTACGATATATCTCTTAAACTATGGTAATAATAATGATCCTGAAGACTGGGGCTGGAAAAAGTGTGGAAAATTATTGATGCCAGTGCAGAGCTCTAAACCTCCAGCACCCCCTGAGCTTCTAAAATTGATCTTTTGTAAATGCAAAGGAAACTGTGGAGCGATGTGTGGATGTCGAAAAGCAGGGCTAAAATGTTCCGCAGTGTGCTTCCATTGTTCTGGAGAGACTTGCAGCAACGTAATGGAACTCTCAGAATTAATAAATGAAAATGACTTTGATGATGAACCGCCGACATTGACACCCCTTCCTTCTACAGTTCTCCCACGGATATTTGATTCAGAAAACCTATCAGATGCTGAGCCGTGGGTGGTGAGGAAAAGAGTCAATAATTAATTATTAATAACATTGCAAAATTACTAATTAAAAGAATTATAATAACAAAAAAAAAAAAAAAACTGATGACACATTATTGGGTACTAATAATGTGTCATCAGTTTTTTTTTTTTTCACCCACGTATAAAATATGAGTACTGAAAAATAGTACTCACTTTGGAGCGCTGTAAAACCTTAGCTATTGACTTAATGAAAAAATGTTGCATATAAAAGTTGTCGAAAAAACGATCTGCAAAAATGGTCTGATATCGTTTTTTCGTAAAATGATAAAAAAAAGTTATATCGAAAAATATATTTTTTTTCTCGAATTTCTGAACATTTTCACTTATGACTTTTTTATTTATAAATTACTGGACCAAAGTTATAGAGAATTTAATTTGCAACAAAAAACGAAAAAAAAAATGTTTATCAGATAAATAGTTTAAGAGATATATCGTAAAAACCGTTTCAACCCCTATTTTCAAGATGGCGGCCGTGGGACAAGGGTGGCGACCCCACAAACTTGATTTTAGCTTTACACTTACCCCCCCTACACATCAAAAAAATAAAATTGCGTCCTCTAAGAAACGCAACCCCAAATGTAACTTTTCAATGGATCATTATAACTTACTAGCTGTGACCCGCGCGCGGTCAGATAAGACAAATATTTATCACTAGCAGCGCCCCGCGGTTTCACCCGCGTAGTACCCGTTCCCGTGGGAATTTCGGGATAAAAAGTATCCTATGTTCTTTCCCGGACCATAAGCTACCCCTGTACCAAATTTCAAGTCAATCGGTCCAGTAGTTTAGCCGTGAAAAGGTAACAGACAGACAGACAGACAGACAGACAGAGTTACTTTCGCATTTATAATATTAGTTAGGATCATCACTACATAGTATAAAACAAAGTCGCTTTCTCTGTCCTTATATCCCTATGTACGCTTAGAACTTTAAAACTACGCATCGGATTTTAATGCGGTTTGTTTTAATAGATAGAGTGATTCAGTGGGAAGGTTTTAAGCATAAGTTTATCCCCATATTCCTATGGGAACGGGAACTACGAGGGTGAAAACGCGGGGCGCCGATTTATTCATCTGGCAATGATCAGGCATTTTTCTTATTGTCCATCAACTATCCTTGTATTGTAAGTATGTCTGTTTGTTGTAGATTCTAGTTTAAGGCCATCGTGACATGATGAGCAATTATGCAATTTGATAACTCACGTACTATTTTTTGGGTTACGTAGATTTACTTTACTTTAATTATCTTGGTTTCTTGATTTATCCTCGGTTGATGTTTTTGAATTTACATTACGGAAAGAACGTAGAACATTTATTATTTAATATTAGTCCTTTTCTATTGTTTTTAAAAAAAATTCTATGAAGTACCAAAATATTTCAATGAACCAAGTTTTCTTTGGCAAGCTTTACCTAGGTATGTAGTATTTCATTTCTATTTGCTTCTGTGACCCATCCAAACTAATATTATAAATGCGAAAGTAACTCTGTCTGTTACCTTTTCACGGCTAAACTACTGAACCAATTGACTTGAAATTTGGTACAGGGGTAGCTTATCGTCCGGGAAAGAACATAGGATGCTTTTTATCCCGAAATTCCTACGGGATCGGGAACTACGAGGGTGAAACCGCGGGGCACAGCTAGTACTGAATAATTTGCAGTTTATTTAAGATAGTTAATTACTAATTACATATACTTTATTATTAATTACTTATTTATAAGGATAATTCGAGTTTTAGACTTATCATATTTAGAAAGTATAGAAATGGTAGACACACCTCGACTTCACCTATGATATAATCAGATCCGTCTACCTATTTGCAAGTTAAATATTCCGATTGGAGCGTTAATTAAATCTAATCAATTTAAGTGTTTGGTAGATGTATGGTAATGACATAGGTAAATTAAGTAATTTCTACTTGAAATTAGCCAAATTATATACAATATTCAATTCTTTGACCTAACGTAACTATTCTCTAAGCATGTCAAGTCATCTCTAGGGATTAGACTAAATCTCTAAGAGTCTTTGGTCTTTTCTGATGGCAAACTAGGTGACATTCCATGAACATTCATTGCATGGAGAGTTAAGTGGTTATAAAAGGGGGCATTGAGTGTATAGAGGTACTGCTTAGAGATAAGCCTTAGTTTGCCATTTGCTATATCGGTGGAAGAAGAAGAAGCCTTAGTTTCGTCTGATAGCAGATTCTATCAACAGCGAAGCTCTACAATAAATTCTTCTTCATAGGGTATTAAAACAAACAATACGTAATGCTAAATACAGATCACATAACATCGATCTGTAACGTAACACTACTGCATTCGCGTGTAGAATACTATTCTAACTTGCTAGTTGTATTTACAGAACATGAAACCCGTTCCGCTTTCTGGTTTAACGCATAGACTCGGTTTACACATCCTACATAATATGTATATTCCGGGAGTTGAGTAAACATAGGCAATATGTTTCTGATATGGAATTCCTGCTAAAAAAATATTTTTATTGAACGTAAAGTTTATTTTAAACTCAATAACGTAAGCGAGTGGAAAGCTATCGAAAATTCGAAAGCATGTATAAACATACCATGTATGTAGGTGCACTTAAAACGGATATGAGTATAGTTGCTATAAGGACAAGCCCTACCAAAAGGGACTCGAAGACATGGTTTACGATAGAATAAAAATGTGCAGTGATTTAGCTATAATTTATTTTCTAATAATGGACTCAGCATATTTAAGAAGCTCTATCTGCTAAGGGCTTGTTCTTTTGTTGGAAAGATATAGGTAGGTAGGCACTTATGAACAGTTTCTAGTTTTAAAAAACTATATGTACACACCTGGGAAGAAATTCTAAGGTTGCGTGTGAAGTCGACCAACCCGCACTTGGCCAGCGTGGTGACTAAGGTGTCATCACCCTAATTCTTGGTAGGCTCGAGCCCCTCGGTGGGGACATTATATGAGTTGATGATAATGTGTGTATTTCAAATTCACACGATATGTTTGTTTTCTTATATTTTCAGAATATAAAACTGCACTACGTAGAAAGTGGCGATCCGTCGAAGCCCCTCATGTTATTCTTACATGGATTCCCAGAGTTTTGGTATTCGTGGAGATATCAGATTGTTGAATTTAACAAGGACTATCGGTATGTATTTTAACTTAGTCATGTTTTCATATTTCTTACTGTGAACTAAAGAATATTTCGAAACTGCTTTACCATGCAAATTTTCCTGGATAAGTGCAGACTAAGTATTACGGTAAAAGCAGCTTACGGCTCAGTGGTTTTCGAGATTGGTATGGCCATAAAGGCATGTGCGACAGAACTACGCCGGGTGATAATCAGAGATTACTGATTAAAAGTTTACATAAAAATGAATCCTAATTTTCTTTAGACGCGTGAAGACTTAAAAATGAAAGAACCAAACTATTATGTAGTACAAGGTTTGTTTGAAAGAATTTTTTTGGAAAATCCACGGAAAAATTGGACCCATGTTTGGTTTATTAAACATTCTAAGATATTCTAATATCCACTAACTTTGTAAGGGACAATCAGTGTAGTGATGTAGAACACAGTTAAGTTCGATAACTTTAATCGACCTTTAATTTTTTTGCTACGTTATACGCGTAATAGGTTGTTACTATGCATGAGTGAGCGCGGAGCTCATGGTACCTACCTCTATGGTTTGCGAAGAATAAGCCATGACTTGCGGTCAGTTTCACAAGGTTTTTGTCCTCACATATCAATTCAACGCTCCAACCATGCTCTAACATACCAGTTTTGAGAATCAGGTTTGCATGGTTGGTACTCGTATTTAGTATTGTCTACTTACTTACTGCATACCTTGGCAAAGCTAGCTATTATACGTATATTCTTACTTACTATTAAGAAGTATTTATTGTTGACTTTTCATTCACATACTTACCTAGCAATAGGTAGGCAAATTAACGGATTAGTGCGAAATTTAACATCATGAAATGAAAATAAATAAGTTACGCGTAGGTAAAACGTTACAAAAAAAATGTTGACGTAATCGCTGCTAGTTGTATGTAAGTACTCGTATCTCGTTACTAAAATAATTATAAATAAGTATGTAAATAGATAATGATTGGTTAGTCTCATCTAAAGTTACTCCGTCTGGTATAAATAATTGTAATTTGTAAGTACCGTGCTTCGGAGGGCACGTAAAGCCGTCGGTCCCGGTTGTCGTACTAACATCATCGACAATCGTATGAGTAGTTAGTTAGAGCCCTCAAAAGTCTAACATTTCGTAAGTATAGCCCTCTGGGTTGTGAAGGTCTGATGGCAGTCGCTTCACGTAAAATACTGACATTCCGCCAAATCTGGTTAAACTGAAAACCGACCCCAAATAGACATGGGATAAAGGTTCGGAAAATAATGATGTTAAATAAGTAGGTCTATCTGGAGTCAAATAAAATCATCAGTCAGTCTCAAAGTCGAACATTATCAATGTCGTAATGATCAAAAAAAAAGTTAAGAGACGCGTTGACCTTTTGTTAATCTTTAAAACATAAAATGAATAAAAACCAAAATTATTTAATAATATGTTGCAATTCGTCGTACGTCCGTCGTCATTTGAGTAATAATTTTATAATTTGGTTTAAATATGGAATTGAATTGAGGATAAGTAGTTAAGTACATAAATTACATTCGAGACACCCTTGTTGTGGTTATGTTGTGAACTAAACTCAAAATAAACTAATTAGGTAGGTAGGTCTTACATAAGTAAAGTACTTATCAAACATTATTTCGAGATAATATGTGTTGTTTGTAAATAAATCAATCTGAATCGACATACCTATTTGACCTGTAGAATGTTTTTTGTTGAATACCTAGTATTTCACTCTTTTATTTCGTGTACGTAGGTTTTCTAAGTATTTCTTAGAAACAATAGCTAGGATGACGAAAGGAAACTAAGAAGCTGGGCGAAATAATAGCAAGCTAATGTCGTTGGACCAATTATAAGTTATACTATTATAGTTAAGATAAGTTAAACTAAACTTAAATATTATAGTTAAGATAAGTTAAACTAATATTTAAAATGATTTTCAGATGTGTTGCCGTGGATTTAAGAGGATACGGCGATTCAGAGAGGCCGGAGGGAGTCGACCAATACCATATCGATTTATTGATTGAAGACGTGCGAGATTTAGTACGACAACTAGGTAACAATACTTGTTAAATACCGGTTAAAGTTAAGAAATAAAGTTTAGATTAAGTTAAGTAAGTATATTAGAAATATAAAATTACTCCACGAAAAGTACTTTCATATTGCCGAACCAGGCTACTACTTGCTAAAAACCAACCCCAATTAGATTTGGGATAAAGGTTCAGGAAAAGAAGAGTTGCTTCAGAAATACTACTCGTATTCGTATAGTATTTACTTACCTAATAGATAACAAATCCAGAAACCGAGAGCTCTAGTAGTTAGATATAATTATTTCCAAAATTTCTTCGTAGCTTAGATTACAGTATTACTAAACAATTTATTATCAGAACTAATTTTATTTTTAATCCTTCACAGGAGCAGAGAAATGCATAGTGGTATCCCACGATTGGGGCGGCCTTATAGCGTGCAGATTCCGCGATGTTTACCCCGAAGTGGTGCGCGCCTGTGTAGTGTTAGGGAGCACATCTCGTGAGGCCTGGCTTCATGAGCTGTGGAACAACCCCAAACAACGGGCCATGTCTTGGTAAGTTCAAGTACTTATACAATCACTAGAACAACTAAGTACCGAACTTACTTATTATTAGGTAAGTAAGTACCTAGGTACTTTATTATCACAACACTCACGATCACGACATAGAGCCGATTTAATAATCTTAGATGAAATTACTTACATTTAATTGTTATGAAAATTACATAAGTAGGTACCTAATTATACTCTTATTGAAACACAATGTCAATGAGTTAGTACCTACCTAAGAGAAGGTTCATATCTGTCGTAAAATACGTCGAGCGTATCATCGGTCGCACCAACGTATCTGGCGTTACGCGACCGATAGTACGCGACGCATGTTCCGTCAGATATGTACCTTTCCTAAAGAAAAAATAATAATAATATGAAATACCTAGTATTGTAATATAAAATTATCAACTTTCCAATCCGTCATACAAAACGTTTGTTACACAATGTCACTGAGTTCGCATAAATATCAATGTCTTTGTATAGGACATGAATAATTACGGACAATAAAGTTTAGAAATAATACCGTCAATGTAAGCATTTTGTTACCTACTCAAGTAATTTTATTATATTCTATAACTTTACTGACTTATCATAACATAACATAATCATTCACTACATCATCTCAATATAGTAACTGACCCCTAACTAAGCTTGGAGCTTGTATCTAGGGTATCAGAAACTACGCACGCACTCATTCACACACCCAGACCGAGACAAACATTTGTGGTTCACACAAATATTCACCCCGCACGGGAATCGAACCCGCAACCTTACGGATGGCAGTCCGGCATGGTGACCACATCGAGGTCGTCAAAACTAACACATCTCTTTTGTAAATCGTACCAAGTATAGGTACGTAGAAAAAGTTGATAAATCATTCAATTATCAATAGTTTCGCAACATAGTACCTATAAGTATTGTATTCTAAAGGTACTTACTTCGTTAGTGAAAAATGTACAGTCACCATTAAAAGTCGACAATAAGTGTAGGTGTAAGTGCGTTCAAAAAATGAAATGTTTTTTTATCGAAGGACGCTTTTCCATAGAAAAATTGAGCATTTTCTACGTGTCATGCTAAGTTGTCATATTAGTAGGACTGCGAGGATATAATTATCTACATGCCCTCTTAGTCATAGAATCTTTGAATCAAGTAATGACTTAATCTTATGTTATAAGTTTACGTAAAAAATATTAAGTATGTTTTTGTAAAACCATAAAGATTGAATTCTTTGGCTTTTGATGCCGACTGTACATCTTATTTTCGTTAATTCTGACATTTAAATAATACCCGGCTGTTAGGAACCTACCTTATAGTTACGTGTATCACATATAGCCATACACTCCTATCTGAGACATACAGTACTGTTTACGCAATAATTACGTCAATGTATCTAAAACCCACTTTTTCTTAGGTTTACAGCAGATACATAAGTGGTTGGCTTGTCACTGTGTTCTTATAATTAAATAACTATGTAGCTACCTATTAAAACTTTTGAAATGCTTGACGAACACGCACAAAATGTCGTCGTCTAGACATGCGGAGGTAATTTTGCACAGAAATTCCATGTGTAATGTGGCTTAGTTTAGGATTATTTATTAGTTTGAGAGCACTTGACCAGACCCTGTCCCATGTGGTAAACGAATGCCCACTTCGGTGTTTCCCCGGCGGAATATCGGAGGTCCACAGGATCACACCTGCCGCTAAAAGCTGGCTAAATAACCTGGACATAGAAATCTGATCCTCGCAATGATGATTTATTAGTTTTATCCCAAAGACAGGGATAGGTCTGCAAGATACTTCTACAGGGAAAAAGCCTTTCTAAAGCTATGTTAGTAGGTACTGCAAGGATTAATAACCCTAATCACTACCCACGCCACGCGCATCTGGTGGTAATGTGTCTGGTTATCTCAAACCCAATCCTCAAATGTTTGGAAAATACCATATTACCCTACTACCTATTCAATTCTTCATCTAGGAATTGAACCTTATAGGTACTTGGCAGAGATTTTTCGGGCAGGACTCCACGAACACATGAAACTCCAAACGTGTAATTAAAAAACCAGTTACTAATTCCTATGTTTTTTGTAAGTAATTGTAAGTTGTGATAATTTAATTACCTATGTGTTACAGGTACGTTTTCGCATTCCAAATGCCGAGTTTACCAGAAATGATGGTCCTGATGAATGATATGAAGATGTACGACATAAGTATGTTAGTGTCCGGCAAGACGGCCACGGGTCAGCAGGATATCGAGTGCTATAAGTACTGGTTTGGAAAGCCTTGTGAGTATTTCTAGATGGTCTATGTAGTGTTTCTGGTTGGTCTAGTATTTTTAGTACTTTAGTATTGATTATAGCGCAAAAATCAACTCGAATTGGAACAGAATTGTTTTAATCAGATTAATTTTATACATTGGATCCTGGGGTTGGATCTCAAAGAAGCTCTTATGAATCTCTATAAGAGCTTATAAAAGAAACGACTTACTGAAAAGAAATTAATGAATACCTACCACTAAACAATTTGTTGATCTAGGTTTGATGCCGTAAAAGGCCTCTGATATTCTTAAAAGACTTTCGAGAACTTAAAATTTTCTTCGACCTTTTTTCGGATAACTTCGCTTTTAATTAGAATACTTCGTTTCAGAATACTACAGACAGTTACTAAATACTTACTTAAGTAAGTACATAACAATATCTTTTTGTTTCAGATTCGTTAACACCGCCCATAAACTATTACAGAGCTAACTTCCCCCTATCATTACCCGCTAAAAACGTAAAGGGTGACATTCCTATGCTCGCAGCTCACGGAGAAAACGACAAGTATTTGAACCACAATTTGCTAGAGATTATGAAGACGGAATACCCGAAACTAGAGACCACTATCCTTAAAAATGTCGGCCATTTCATGCAACAAGAAGAGCCAGAGCTAGTTAACAAATTAATAAGAGAATTTCTTAGCAAAAATAATCTTTAATTTATTTGTTAGCGTATTTATATGTTAATTATTATTATAGCTACCATCTGTGCTAAATTGCTAATACGTATTTACACCTTAATTTTAACTCGCAATATTATAGTTACTATATAACAAACAGCCAATTAAAATGTTAACAGTTTTATAATAAAATTAGCTTCCATAAGCTTGTTCTATAAAGTGTGTTAATAATAAGTTAAGTAAGTACCTACTTACCTAAGTATTAAATTGTAATTAATTAATCGATTAAATTCTTTTACATGCTTTAATAAAGTTCAAAATTCTTTGTTTAAAATTTGATGTTTATTTATTTTTTATGTGAAATTCCCATCCCATAAAATATAGAACTTCAGCCGCAGCCGCAGCCATCTCCGTGCAGGGCGAGATCTTTCCTGACCGGCTCTGTGTCCTAAGTACTTACATATTAACAAAAAATTTGGTAATTATTTAAATAACTAAGTAAGTACTTATACTTACATGAAAATATTTAAGTTGATCCTCGAAAAATACTTACCTCGCAAAAACTATTGAATAGATTTTATGTTAAGAGGTAAAACCTAATATCTAGATATTGAGATAAACCATATGAACTGATATTCGTACCGACTCTGTCCGTGGAAGATATTTATAGAAGACCTACGAAATTCCCTGTCGAGTCCTCTACCAGCCCTAAAAAAATGGGGTAATAAGTAATAACCATGGAATAATAAATTGAACTTCCTTGTTACAAGTGACACTTAAAAAATACGGAACTGTCGTTTAGAATAAGCAGTATTCAAAGATAGATTTAAATTTTAAATTCTTTAATATAAATTTCACCCATATACAAGCTGTCATGATATATTTCGCACGCAGTTCTGAAGAGTCAAATAATTCTGAGGTGATCAAATATTATTAAAATTAAGCACAAACACACATCAAATTACGAAGAAATTCAATCAGATATTTTTATTCAATAACGTATTTTCTGTCCTAAATTGTCATCAAAACGTTCTTTGTAAACGTTACCAAGGTCATGTTTATTATAACCCAGCCAAATAAAAATTGTATGCCGTTGTCCATCACTGTCTCTTTCTAACGCCCGTGATAAATCATACATTATCTAAATCAAAATATCAATCGTAGGTTACATTGAATTTACCGACATGATAGGTCGCTTCCAATGAAAGCTAATGGCTGCCACACTCTATTATCGAAACAGCTGATGTGCGTCGTTCCGTTTGGTTTCAATACTTTGGTGTTTTAATTCGATCACTAATTGGATCTACATAGATGAGACGTAATTTGTGTTATTGTTCTGTGTGGATATCAGGGTTTGTGTTGTAAAAGTTTTATTTTTGTTGGTATGCCGGATATTTTTGGATTTTTACAATAATGGCTTTTTCAGATGTCACTGACCATACAGCAAATAATTTTGGACGCAAAAAGACTTGCTGGCCGTCTAAAAGAAAGGGAGAACGAGGCTGATGCCCTGTTAACGGAAACCCAAACTGCGTACAGACAAATACACACGATGAAGCAGGTATTACATTGACCAAAATTAAAAATCTATTGTATGAACAGTTCATAGTTTTGCATGGTTATTTTCTTCTATCTACGTATTCTACTGGTGAATTTAAACACTAAGATCTTTTACTAAAAGAGTCCTAAAGTCTTGCATTAGTGTTTAACTCAATTTAGAGCTGTTATTAATGATTTTATTTCATTATTATTGTTGACCTTGAAGTGGATTTTGATAGTTGTGTAAACAATTTAGAATAGGGGCGTATTTGCTAACACATTTACTATTGTTTTAAGTCCATTATGTAAGAATAAATTATGGTTTCTAGTACATTATTTTGTTAGAATATGTATGTGTTACATACACTAGTGTTGACACATTGTGACATAAATTTCAGTACAAAGAAGAAGTTGATACATTGAATGAGGCGTCCAGGGAGAGACCTCGCGGAGCGCTCATTGCTAGCATTGAGAGGGAGTCTCGTCTTATGAGAGATGTGCAGAGAGAGAACGGCGAACTTAGAGCGGCTTTGGAGGACCACAGGCGGGCGCTGGAGCTTATAATGTCGAAATACAGACAACACACAGAGAAAAGAATATGGGAATCAAGAATAGATTTTACTGCGGCCGTTAATGAGAAACAGCAAGAGGTACGGTCATAGTATATGTTGGATTATTGTTTATGAAAACAATCATTTATTGTTTGTTTATTTCTAACTGTAGTTTAATTCAAAACCTTCAATTGTTATATTTGACTTTGTTTTATATACTTACATAGAACTATGAAAATAATGCTTACCAGCTATTTCTATTTAGGTTCTATGATATTTTCAATGTTTGTAATTTCTTAATTTCCAGCTGATAAGACAACAAGCAGAACGGATCAATGAAATGACAAGCATTATGTACAAAGCGGTCAATATGGACGAAAATGGAGATACCAGGAAAGAGGAGGAACTTTACCAAAGGCTCATAACAGAGAACAAGGTTCATATTGAAACATATACACTGACAATAATAATATAATTTTGAAAGAGAAGTGTATAAAGTAATGATGTA
Source organism: Timandra comae (assembly GCA_958496195.1). Classification (NCBI taxonomy): domain Eukaryota; kingdom Metazoa; phylum Arthropoda; class Insecta; order Lepidoptera; family Geometridae; genus Timandra; species Timandra comae. Next base: position 11,136,848 of record OY292359.1, read on the forward strand.
TGTATTGCAGGGTCTGAGAGAGATGTTGGATCTGTCGCGGAGGTACGGGTCGGAGCGCGCGGCGCCGGCGCCGCCGACGCAGGACAAGAACGTGCAGACGGACGGGCCGCCGCTGTCCGGCGCGTGACGCCCGGCGCCCGACCACTGCCGCCTCTGAGGCGCAGCGCGCGGCGCCCGCGACCAGTGACGCGCCCGCCGCCTCCACTCGCCCCTCTGAGTCTCACACCTTCCCGGAATGTCGCTCTCTCTCCCCTCTGTGTTCACGTGAATCTACCATCGCTCCCTATCCCCTATAAATATTGTACAGTCCCTTGTCCTTTCGTCGGATTACCTCGTCCTCATCGAATGGTAAAAATTAAGACTCTGTATTCGGTCGTAAGATACCTTTATTATAAATTTATCAACTTGTACTCGATGACTGAGTGTTATTATATTCTTTTTAGTTTATTTAGTTTTTGTTTCAATGTTTTCGATTTCATGTTATTTTCCTATGATGTGAATGAATACACGACAATGTGTTTGGAGATAATGTACAAACTTTGTGCCTTGTACTTGTCTGTATAACGAGTCCATTCCTCGCTTGTCGTTTGTGTTGTGGAGTGGAGCCCCGCGCGGCGCGGTTAGGGAGCGTCATTCCGTCAATCACAGGTCCAGTATACAACTTGTACTAATTGTTACTCGCAGATTTTGGATCTTATGTCTTTTGACGTGTTTGTACCTATCTTAAAAGTCACATTTGGTTAATACGAGTATTACCTTCATACAGCGAAAACTAAAAAACTGAAGTTTTGGTATACCTATGTATGTTAAATTTTGTTGTAAGAATGTATCTGTTTGAGAGTTCCATGGAGTGCATAATATTTTAAAGAGTAATGACTAATGTTGTTTGTGATCAACTTTATGAAATGTCCGTTTACATTGGCTGGAGTACACAATATGGGCAGCATTTATATTGGAGACTTGTAACTTGAAGCATTATACACTTATAAGTATATGTATAACTGAAATATAATGTTGCTCATTTCAAAACTAACTAAATGAACAGTAAATCAATTCTTATACTGTTCTGTCCAACTGTGTGTATACAAACGGACAAACTGCCTTTGCAAAGCCAAATCACTGTGAGGCAAAAGCTGTGATCTTTTGTATTTGCTGTTAAGTTTTAGATTGATTCATGATATTGATCGCTTGGCACTGTCTTCGTAAACAAGTATTGAATACATACTTAATCTTGTTCAAATGTTGATGTGTTGGTATTATAAAATGTGTGTTTTACACCCTAAATTTCATCTACTTACATACATCAAATTAATTTAGGTAATTAAGAGGTCAATGTCCTCTATTATTCGTTATTTTACTTTAGATTTAATTGTGTATAAACTTAAAAGGTATTTAGGTTTTGCACTTATTTTATAGTTAAATTTAAAATAATACTTTTAAAAATATTGCTTTTTGAATTCTAGAAGTGTGTACCTTATTAGGTCATTGAAGTTGTTACTCATTAGATTTCATTATTATTGTTTGTAAGAGCAGTATGGGGGATCCTTTTGTCCTGATGTCAATAGTATAAATTGTTCATAGTTTATCAGATAGACAAAGTGCTAGTGTATTCACACATAGTTCATCATTCACTATGTAGATTAAATTGGTCACCTTGCCACTGGAATGTGCCCTATATATTTGAGAGATCTATTTCAATCCCTCTAAAGGATAGTTCAATAATTAAATCTCTTTTCTGTTATTGATTTTGGTGTATTTAGAGAATGAATTTCTAGATAGCTTATCAGATAAAACTTTTTAAACTAGTCTTCCAAAAATCAGAATATGGAGCATTTTTCCAATTTAGAAATATCATAAATATTCTACTTATGTTATTCCAAGTTATAAAGAATATCAGTTCTAAAATATCCATCCTAATTAGTCCACATTTGTATGACAAACATGTTTTAACAGCTACATCAAACTTTTATGTATAAAATAAGATTATTCCCAAATAGTAATGAGTAAGTTGATGTATTTGTACAGTCAGTGTCAGATGATACCTTCCCATGGTCGGCATACCAAAGTGAGTGATACCAAGCGGTGGTACCTTTTCTTCGCTGACGGTACCATTAGATCAACTTACTCATTTACTATGTGGGAATTAACTTATTGTCCGCGTGGTGAGGTGACACAGTAATGCGTATCATCCGTAAAATTGTTATACGTACAGTGATTAGATAATTATAAAAAATATAACTTATAAATAGGCAATATTTTTTCATGCGATTTAACTGAATCAGCTTTGAATGTTTAGTAACGTGTTAGTATGAATTGTCACTGTAGCTTAAATTTAAGATGCCTGAGGCACACAAATAATCAAGCAATACATTAATTACGAATAACGTTAAGGTACATGAGTAATAATAAAATTATGAATATTTCAAAATTTATGAATGGTGGTAAATAAACATATTGTTGATGTCGGATTGCGTGCTTGTTCTGTGGAACTATTTTATATACTTACTTGTAAATGAACTTTATAATGTACTGTTGCAATGATAATATAAGTAAAGGTTGTGATGACGGACACTCCGGCCAAGTGCGAGTCGGAAATGAGTTTACTCACTGAAGTCAGGTAAAATTTGGAATTATCTCCTCTCAAAGGATAAATGAAGTGTGTCAGAGTATTGTATGATGAATCCTCGTTACGTCAGCTGCGGTTTCGTGGGTGCGATGAGAGGCGGTTGCCTTCCCACGCATGAAAATAATAATACGTATTCAATTATTTCCTCTATCGATGGAAATAGCATTAAAATCTGTTGCATGGTTTAAAAGATTTAGGCGTACAAAATGGTGGGAAGCGGTTTTGTTTCATATTAATAAGATCCATTGATTACAACTATCTCTTTTTTTATTTACATACTTATATTATCATTGCTGCAAAGTTATTATTTAAATATAATTGGTAATAATAATATAACAGTGCACCAACAATCCGACTGTCTATTAAGTGCTTTGCTTTAAAAATTATAAATCTTTAGAATGTACCTACAATACTAATGTGAGAGTTAACATTTAAATTTAGATATTTCCCTGCATTCCGAAATGTGAAATCGTTAATTTTAAACAATTAAATTTAATTAAAGGTATATAAAGATCATAGACAATTATAGTATTTAGTTTTATTTTTGTGACCAATCAACAATAAATTTAAAATGCCAAAGTTATATAGATACTTATATATTGCATTTGTATTATTACATTAAACAAATATTATAGTAATGTTACTCTGAATAAAATAAATATATAAAGTATTGCATTACAGAGCATTTTATAAAATCTGAATATTTTAAAATTTACAGTTTTTTGATTTTACATCACGGTACCAATCCCAATATTGTTAGAGAAAATGTTTAGTTACTTATTACAATTGTAAGGATTTTATTAAGATAAATTAATTAGTTATTTGTACCTTTCTATTATTTAGTTGTCAGAGGAAGCACCGGCACAAATAAAATAAACATTCACAGATTATACTGAAATCTTTTAATTGTGTAGTGTTGATCAAATATAGTACTTACCATACATATAGGTTATTGAAACAGTTCTTAATAGTGAAACATAAGACCTTCGTAGGTGTAATTTGATGAAATATGGAGATCATAATTTTAATTGTTTTTATGCCATTTAAGACTTGTGTTTCAATAAACTATAAATGCAGTTAAAAGTTTATATATTTAAATATTGAGAAATTAGTTTAACAATAATTAAATGAAATATAGGTCTATTTGTTGACAACATCTAATATTTTAATCTCTTATTTACATAATATTGTTAAATATTTTATTTATGTCCACTAGTTTTAGAAACAACCAATTATATGCATCCATTTATTGAATATCGATCCTTACCTTACCCGAGAGAAGGGAAATGTATGTGTAGAAGTTTGAAAGAGACCATTTAAGTAATTTCAACTTGTGTTGTGAACTTTATTAAGTTAGCCAATGTGATTGGTTCAATATAATGATATATAACGTCTTATGTATAATCAATCATTGTAGATTAAAATCGAAAGTAGATAAATAGTTTTTTCTGCTTAGACAACAATGTAGAACAAAAGAATGTATGTTTATATTGTAATTGATGAATATACTTATTACAAAGTAATTTTAGATTAGTTTGACTATACCTATTACTATTTTATTGAAGATCTATGATTTTTCTACCTAGTATCATTTCTACTTAATCTATTAGTGTTGCCAAACTGATAAATTCTCGACTATTGGCCAAAAGTAGCAACATTATTTAAAAAAACTCACAAATAAATTAAAAATCAATATATATTTTGAGAACATTTCAACACACCCAACATAGTGTTCAGTTGTCTGTCTGTGTAACACTCATGGGATGATTGGTAGTAATCATACTCTGGACTGTGTGTAGTCCGTGGGGAACTTGAATGAGTGCTGCCCGAGGGCCTGGATGTTGGGCAGGAGACCTGCGTTGGGGATGATGTTCCACGATAGAGTCAATGTCACATTGTTGTGGCCCCTGTGGACAAAATATACTGTTAGTACAAAGACAAATATATTAGTAAAAGTATAATAATTTGAGAATGTTGGTTTACTTATTCATTATTTTATTTACTTTCATGATTTTCTCTAGATAAGAAGTAAGTTTCTTCATAAAAATGTTAGTGATATAGGGTAAACAAGCAGATATCTACCAGTTTTGGTTGTAATTTTTGAAGGGGTTCAGTAAATTGAATAGTATCTTTTGAATTTTTTGTGTAGTAATAACAAACTTTACCTTCCCAATATACTTTATATTATCATCATTCACAAGCTACCATTTTAGAATGTTTGTGTACTTACTTCAAACCGTTACCATCATCCCAGAAATAGTATTTGGTGTTCATGTTTTTGAAGTCTAGAATAGCGTTTTCACCACGTAATATTATTTTGTCCCATAGCACTACTTGATTTAATTCATTGTTCGGTGTTACGTATTCTGCTGTGAGGTACAGGAACAGTTGTTTCACGTTCCAGTTGAAGAGGTGAGAGAGGTCAGTCTTCAAGTCAAATGTGAGGAATCCAAGATCGTTCATCTCCCTCGACGCCCCGTAATCAGGTACATTTTTACTGCAACACAATTAGATATACGTTTAATTGAAGATTATTGATTAAACTCAATAAAAAGAGGAAAACTTACACGACTACTTTCACAGTGTTCATATGTGCTCCAGTTCTGTAATCGATTGTTAGGGTGGATAGGAAACATAGGAAAGTAAGACATGCTAGTACACTTAAAGTATATGTTAATATCGCATTTCCTCTAGTTAAAACAGAATACATTTTGTTGTTTTTGCTAAATCTAAACTATAGGTATTGCAGCGGTGGCATCGACTCGCTGTAAATTATCTGTCAGTTTGAGTTGACGTCGCGGCCGTGGGTTGGTTGGTTGATTTGACGTTTGGTTGCTTTTCGTGACAATGTCAATGTCGAAATACAATGTCAAATGAGCTGTTTAAGTTTATGGAATATGGCATTTTAAGCCATTTATTTGTATAAGGACTTTTGTTGATGACGTTTGTCGATATTTCTATTTCATTAATGAAAACGCTCTTTTCTTTGTCTTACTATATTTATTGTTGATTGATATCACAAATTGATATGAAATACACATAGTCTTGTTTAAAATTCATCTTTTTACTATTAAAAATGTAACATTGGAATCAAGTCTTTGTATAACATTAGCAAACTAATTAAAACAATTGTAGATACGGAAATAATGTTAGCAAATGCATTATTGCAAGGCACGCCTCCTGGAACAGAGCGACAGAAACAGGCTTTTGTTACAAAACTTCCATTAGTTTGAGTGTAACAGCCTTGTTTTGTTATAGCTTGACCCTCTCCATCCACTGCTCTTGTACACATGTGTGTTGAATTCTCAACTGCAACAAGAACATTAATTTTTAATGACTTCACTTACTTATAGATTTTTATGGTTAGAGGGAAACCATCTGCAAGACAATTTTTTTTACTTTATTCAGTAGGGATAGGTACTCGTACCTACCTACCTTTACTACCTAATTGATATCAAAATTCAATAAGTACCTACTTACGTGTAAGTATCTACTTTAATGATAACTTAGATGTAAGTATTATCATTTTTTATTTTAGCTCACCCAGCTCTTATCTTTATAAGTATTAAATAGCTATCAGTAGTTGCTAAATAAGTACATTAATTTTAATATTACTCTACTTAATTAAAAAGCTATTTCGCCATTAACTTAATGAAATAATGTACTTATTTACATAAGTGGGCTAGTTTATCTAATACAAATTACATTATTATATGGAAGGGCTAGCGATATTATCTATTTACCATGTCCATCAAAATAATAAGTGTATGTAGCACACACGTCGTTAGAGGCTAAAATGCAGGAAGCATTTTCTCCGTAGTTGCGCCAAATATAATCTACGTCTGGCCATGTTCCGTCATCTGAAATTGTTACACACATATTTAGTTGGTTTAAGTACCTTATAGTTGTGCCTTGCGGTCTTACAGCTGCGATACGACTACGTTAATTTATAAAGTTAGTAATATCAAGTTTAAAATGATTGACCACAAAACATTTTAGGAGAATTCGGCTTAAAATTAATAGCAAGCAAACACCTTTTTTGCCATTCAAACTTCCTACATACTTACATAATAGACATACTTATTTTACTGCTCAAAGCACTACAAGTACCTAGACCTTATTTATATAGACTTAAATTACCTAGATGTGGAGTTATAATGATTAACGGGATATTTACTATGTAATGTAAGTAGGTTACGTACATTATTTATTTCGAGTTTCCGATATTTCGACGCTATTACAAGCGTCCGATCCAATTTGAGTGCTATGCTAATAACCGTGACTATAAAAACTATATCGATGTGCAGTGTTCAATACTTACAAGAAACAACAAGCGGTTGAAAACATGGTATCCCTGCGGCGAGTCGGGTTGCGTCCTTGCATGTCGCGTTCATAAATATGCTCTCGTTGTTGTATCGGGGCCCGAGCCAAGTGAACTGAAAGCACCGAGCCACCGCTCCAGATGAGCTCGATTCACTGACAACACCTTTTGGAACGAATTTTGAATTAAAATTTTGGTACAAATGTTATTAAAATAGTAGGAAGTGAATCTATCCTTATATCTATCTTATATATTGTTCACTCATTTATCTTATTAAAGTTCCTGAAAGTTCCTGAATACCTAAGTACTTAATTATAAAAGTACTAGCTGTGCCCCGCGGTTTCACACGCGTTGTTCCCGTTCCCGTAGGAATTTCGGGATGAAAAATAGATGTTGGCCGATTCTCAGACCTACTGAATATGCTCACAAAATTTCATGAGAATCGGTCAAGCTGTTTCGGAGGAGTATGGCAACGAAAACTGTGACACGAGAATCCTAACTAATATTATAAATGCGAAAGTAACTCTGTCTGTCTGTCTGTCTGTCTGTCTGTTACCTTTTCACGGCTAAACTACTGGACCGATTGACTTGAAATTTGGTACAGGGGTAGCTTATGGTCCGGGAAAGAACATAGGATACTTTTTATCCCGAAATTCCCACGGGAACGGGTACTACGCGGGTGAAACCGCGGGGCGCTGCTAGTTTTATATATAAGATGTTTCTGTATAAAAATATATGATGAGGGAGTAGACTCTACGTACTCACTCAAAAGGTAATTAATTACTCATGCAGAAATGTATTTTCTTATCTATTTATTTATTGACGTATTTTATAATCAAAGATATTTATAGAAAGTATACAATATAGGCTATTCACTATCGTACTCAGATATCCTACTAATATTATAAATGCGAAAGTTTGTATGTATGGATGTTTGTTCCTCTTTCACGCAAAAACTACTGAATGGATTTTAATGAAATTTGGTACAGATGTTCCTCATACCTAGGAATAACACATAGGATACTATTTATCCCAAAATTCCCACGGGATAAGGTTTCACGCGGGTAAAACCGCGGGGCACAGCTAGTTATTTATAAAAAAATGTTGTTGAAAAAGTATTTGTAGTACATTTTCTTTGTAAGTTTTAGTGCCTAGGAAGAATATTGGCTTTCCTTACACTTATCCACACACATATACCTACTAAAGTAAAACCCTAGCTATACGTTTTCCATTTATTGTAACAATTAAAAATGTTAAATTGTGTTCTAGACAGTCCAAGAGCAACCTCGAATTATTAAAATACTAGCAGCTCCGCGGTTTCACCCGCGTAGTTCCCGTTCCCGTGGGAATTTCGGGATAAAAAGTATCCTATGTTCTTTCCCGGACCATAAGCTACCCCTGTACCAAATTTCAAGTCAATCGCTTCAGTAGTTTAGCTGTGAAAAGGTAACGGACAGACAGACTGAGTTACTTTCGCATTTATAATATTAGTTAGGATTTAGGTCATTTTGTCGCAGTAGAACTACACATAAGTACCTGCAAGTATCTAGTATTTACTTACCCGTAAATAAAACACTGAAACACACCAGCGAGTGATACAGATTCATTTTAAAGGCCACTTATCCTAGTTATTGTGCAACAAATTATCATTTTACCACAAAATATAATAACACTTGCCGAATTATTCGTTATTGTTTACTCAATTCTATTGTTCTACGTGAAATGAAACCGCTTATCATTTCATTAAAATCGTTATCATTGTAAAGTAATCTTTATTAGGTACTCATTATGGCTAAGCGGCGAACTGTTGAAGAGATTTCAACGATAAGATTGTGATTTGTATCTGTATTAGTAAGTGCGGTATTGTTTTTATTGAAATATAAACATCCTTTGATTTATTATTCTGCCCTTTCATTCCTTTGTTAATAATAACACACTAATAATTTACTATTTTCACTCTCTGAGGCTTTTATTTACTAACTTACATCTATCTATTTACAGAACAAGTAACTTCACTTATAAGTAAGTATATATGACGTAGAGTTAATTAATTACTTAAGTACTTATATGAATATTTAGTCCTGGTTATTATAAACTTTATGAAAAACAATAAACTAACAACAAACAACGCCTCTAAAACAGAAGGAATAAACAAATAACCATTTCGAAAACAGAAAATACGAGTTAAAATCTCCAAACAAATCTATTTATGTTATGATTTTTAGATGTAAAATAATATTGAAGTGAAAGGGGATTGGCGTTGATGGCGGCATATTGTCATTTGCACGGAAGTATGGAAGGGGTAGGAGAGATTCGCGAACGTAGCTCGTGAAATGAAATTATTCCCGGTCGCCACCGGGCCAAGATAAGCCGATTTCCCCTAGCTTCGTTCAATCAGCCCTGAAACCGTCTGCACACAGACAGGTTTGGTCCACAGGAGCAGCACATCATAAATGTTTTTGCTTGTACGTACTGTGTATAGGTGTACCTAATGATAGAACTAGTAAATAAAATGACAAAACACATTTTAGTTTGTTTCTTTTGTTTTTTATTTCTATGGTGTTTACATTAGAGAATTTATTTATTTATCAATTCCTGTCTAAAGAACAATGCACGTCCAAAATTGGTGGATGAATATTAAGTATCCTGAAGTACTTTTATACTTACATGCTTTATGCGATTCCTTTACGAGAGATTTTCCAAAAATTGATCTCCATTAGAAGGGAGAATCGCATAATCGTAGTTATTGTGATTGGATAGGTTTACAGGATGAAGTAGGCATAACTTTAAATATTATATTTTGTAATTAAAACTATTTGCAATCACTTAAGGAGCTTTTGTGTGAATAACCAAACATTTTTCTCAAATGTACCTAACTTCTCAAACTAAATTTTACTTAGATATCTAACTCAGAAACTGTTTTATAACAAACTCTTAGAATGAATAAGTGAAACACAATGTGTGTTTGATATTTTAAAGTTTACAAAAGGTTTGCTCTTGAAGCATTCAGCTAGAAATAGTTTGTTTTCTTATTTTCTACGCTTTCTTGTGTTGACGTCCCCACTCGCCACTAAGGAGATAGAATAACATTGTGCTAGACAATATTTGTCTTGAATTAGGACGTGCTTTCTGATATAAATGTGTCTACAATAGTTCATTGTTATGGCAAGGTTTTAACAAAGAACTAGTAAACGTCGCCGTAAATATAACTAAACGCCAATTTCACCATCTTCAAGTAACGTTCCGAGTAACTACTCACATGTTTTGTCTTTGTCACTTGACATCAAGTAAGAATGAGACAAAACTAACTTTACTTGTCGAGTAACTTTACTTGAAGGTCGTGAATTAGGCCCTCTATGTTAATCCCTGATAAGCGTAATATTGGCTGTTTTGTTAAATCGTTTCAAAAGCTTTTGAGTTACCTTAACTTATAATAAACTTTATATTTTTGAGTTATTGAGTTTATTCTGAGCTATTTACGCAGAGTAAACGAGTGTTTATCTCTTTAAAATATTAGTGTAAGTAAGTACATTTTAAAGACACGATGTTTTTAATGAATAAAAGGCGTGTAAAAATGAAGTTATTCACTGGGGTACCTATGTCGTTTAGACCGATAGATATATTATAAAAGAAAGTTTGTCAAAGCAGACTGGAAACTAACTAACATTAGTTGTAGAACGATGGTGGTTTTCAATAAAGTTTAGCTCAAAGCGGTGATCTGGCACCTGATCAACGTTTTGAAACTGATTAAACGTCTATTGTGAAGGAAACTCTGATCATATCGATCAGGAAGATGTATGTACTGAACTAACACATGTTATAGTAACACTTTCATACAATATCAAAGCATAATGTCAAAGATTTTTAGCCTTTGACTTGGCTTATACCTATGATACTTGCTATTATTATAAACTAGCAGCGCCCCGCGGCTTCACCCGCGTAGTTCCCGTTCCCGTGGGAATTTTGGGATAAAAAGTATCCTATGTGTTATTCTGATGTATAAGCAAGATTATTGTAAAGTTTCATTAAAATCCATTCAGTAGTTTTTGCGTGAAAGAGTAACAAACATCCATACATACAAACTTTCGCCTTTATAATATTAGTAGGATGTATAGGTAGGATAGGTTTGTTTGTTTCTTTTACAACTTACCATCTAAACGGATCATCATTAAAATTTGCATACACGCTGTCAGGGGCACAGAAAAGGACATCGAATACTTTTTATCCCAAAATTTACACATAAACGTGAGTTACGGGAGTAAAATCGCGGGGCGCAGTACAATCATAAACATAATTTATACTCCGCGCAATAACTTTTACAAAGTTAATATTATTGCGTGAAAATGTTACTATTTAATAAACGAGCTTCAGTGAAAATGAAAAATTAAAAATAGGTTTGTTCATGAAGTTTAAGTAACAGCTTCCATTAATCTTAGTTTCATAACTTGGGGCCTCATTGTTTCTTACCGTCGGGTTCTGTATGAAACGGCTTTAATTAAGATATCATGGGAAATAAACCCCGCGCCATGTTGAAATATTACTTTACATCATCATAAATTGGATATTTTCTCGGAAGTGCAAATAGGCTATTTCACTTAACAATGAATGCTTTCATAATCTTCATTTTGTTGCTATAAGTATTTAATAAACAATTCTCTTACTAGGAAGCCATCCAATATTAATGACAGAGTGTACTCGTAGTTAGTAGAATCCTGTCTGCTATACTGAGGGTTAGGGGTTTGATTTTCCACTCAACGTAGAATTTTATCGTGCATTGACATTTCTATTAAAATACATACGTGTATGCATGCTTTGTTTAATTTGCAACTATGTACATGGCGATGTGTGATTTGATTCTAATATATGATTGCCTATATAGACTTGATGCAAGATGCTTTTGAAAATGAGGAGATAGGAGGGTTGTTTAAAGAAACAAAGGAATAAGTAGAAATAATTATAAAAGGCATAAATTTTATTGCTTTATAAAAATATCTTAGATCCATTTTTATTTTAAATGTACAAAAATAAAAATTTAAAGTAGTTGAGATAAGTACATTTTTATCACATACTTACTGTAAATTATTACAAAGCTTACTATTACCTAAATCCCTTTAAAGCGTTTAAAGCTAGTGAAGTAGGTACTCACATAATATTATACATTAACGTAATAATCAATGGTGATTGTCATTCCATTAACTAATAGTATTTACATTGCAAAGTGAGAATTTACATAAATTAGTATTTACAGATTAAAAATATATTAAACAAATGTTACATTTCGTTTATTTTCTTAAAAATAAGTCGACATTACACTTATATCTTACTCGGAGTATATTTTGTTATCAAACGCACGGCGCACGGGAGAAAACTCCAAGAAACACAACTTTGCAGTTCCGTGTTTTCACAAAAGCTATAAATCCTAACGTTTTGCTGCTTTTGCACAGTTTACCGTTCACCCACTCGCGATCTAGTTTATCACGTGTATTTTAGCAAACGCATTCACACAGGACTTCACGAATTTAGTTCGATAACTTTACGAGTAACACCGTCACTGTCACTCGATAACACTTTCTGTTCATGGTCACTACATTATGTACACATTGTATTAACTATATACAACTAGTATTTATTATGGTTTAGCCTACGTAAGGGAAGGGGGCGAACGGTGGGAAGTATCCCGGGAAGCCGGCGCTTGCCTGCACCGGCACAGACGACGTTACGTAAGACGTGAGCACTGTAGGCACAACTTTAGTTGTAAACAAAGTGGTGTACACCGTCTTGGCGCCGAAAGTCAATTTCAGAACTTGACTGTCAGTGGCCGTAACTTCGGTGTTCATGACAACCGGCGTCGAAGTTACAGAGAACTGCTGTTGTGGGAAAAGCGGATTAATTGGCTGCAACGGTAGGGCGGGCAGGCTGCTCGTTCCTATTTCGTATTCCGTCTTTGTGACTGTGGCTACGGGCCGGGATATGGTGCTGTGAATTGTATTTTTTCCATCGAAAATCGGAATAACGTGAGATTCGTATACGGTTTCGTATTTCAGGATGGGTTTAGAAGTTGTCACCACGTTGGGTATTTGAGCGGCTGCAGCCGGGTTCAACAGTCTCAATAGGGCGAGTTGTTGCGCCTGCTCCGGTGTCAAGGCGCTGGGTGGTTCCGTCACCTGGTTGCTTTTGTTCTGTCCGTGCGCTTTCTTCAGTCTCAAGTGGTTGTCCTTGTATTTATCGACTTCGGTCAGATCGAACTCTGAGCCAACATTTGCGAGGTCTAGATCCGGTGGGAAGACGCGACGTGGGACACCATCTTCGTCCTCATTGCTGTCACCGAAATCTAATTCCAAATGAAGTTCTGAACCGGCTTCATCCAGACGGCTATTGAACTCCTTCAATGTCTTGCTAGGAATGAATTGGAAGTAGTCCATTGGTGGTAATGTCTTTGTGGCGGTGACGAATCTTGTAATTTGATAGGTTTGTATAAATGTGAGACTGCTTGTAATGTTGACATCTCTGACGACGGGCAGTATGTGAGTTTTTAACATATTTTGGGTAGTACTGAAGGTTTCCGTTACTGTTTCCAAGGGTGGGGTTTCCATGTCCGATGGTAACGTTATGGCAGGTAAAGTAGCGATACTGGAGTCGAGGTTGTGGTCTTTTCCGTATGGAGAAGCTGTCGCTAAGATGTTTTCTGTCAACGGTTCGTTGAGAGAAGTTTGCGAACTGACTACTAATGTGGGTTCTATGCGTTTCTCAATCGTAGAGGTTACAGTTATAATGCGAGTGTTTTTAACGCGTCCAACCTGAAAGAATAATTAATAGTTTAATTTAATTTTCATCCATAAATTATAGTGCTAGAGATACATTTTAAAATATTATGCTATTTATTTACCTGGAAGGTGTATGGAGACTTGATAGTAGCAATTTCATAATAAACATCTCGGAAGTCTGCAGGTGTTGATATTTCAACTCTCAATGTTTCCACTGGAGGTGGCTTTTCAATAGAGTTGTCATCGGTATCATTATCAAGCAGGGTACCAGGACCGCTCTGGGATCCTGATAGTTCAAGATCATTGTCAGATCTAGCTTGAAGTGACACATCGTTGGATTGAGGGTCGTCAAGAAGTGGGTTCGGGTTTGGAGTAGTTTGTGTGTCGTCATCACCCGACATCTTACGTATGGTCACTTTAGGTTTAGGGCTCGTTTTATATTGCCAACGTCCTGAACCCGGAGCTCTGTTGAGCTTGAATTTGTAGACACTGGTGGAAGGTGTCGGCGTCACTTGTTCAACAGGCGTTGGTTGAACGCGGGGCTTGAATCCGCGTCTCGACTCGTTGTTGTTTTGTGGGGTCACTACAGATTTGTGCCCAGAGCTGCGCGTCGTCTTTCTCCTGTTACTAAAAGGTGCTGACGATGTTGTTTCACTGAAAACAGAGACGGTTGCCAGTTGAGGTTTGTTTCCTTTTCGACCAAAACGTGTACTGGAAATAAAAAGAAACAAAACAAATTAGTTCAAATTTAAAAGCGAATTTGCAATGCCATACCATGTAGGTAAGCTACACTTGCGTTTCATGCGGTTATTTTGTCGCTGATCGGTTATACTGCGATAGGTCGACTGTTAGGGTTAGAGCTTGTCAGCTGCTATTTAATTTTATAAACCTAGCTAGGTTTTTACCTTTGTGCTCTTTGAGAGTGTGCGGTGTTTCTGTTTTTGAATTTTTTTGTTTGACTATTAGGGACTGTGTCGTGGCTTTCGTTATCGGGAACGTTCGGAGACCGGTGACGATTTTTAAATGAACCTGCATTGTTTGGTTGCCTACGAGTTGTTTTACTAAAATTACTTTCATCGTCAGTGACTGAGGGTGTAGGTTCTAAGTTATACCGGTGGTTCTTAGTGATAGTGGGAGCTGCAGTTTTTAAGATTCTATGAGTGGGAGTGGGTGATATCTTTGCTCTGTGACCAGGTGACAATATTTTCGAGTTGCTGTTCAAAACTTGTGCATATTTTCCGGATATATACGTTCCAATGACGCTAGTTTCATGAACGGTTGTTAATCCATCCTTGACTATTGTTCCTCCTAGGGTAGTGACAAGACCAATAGGGTAGTCATCGTCATCAGGGGGTGGAGTGGGAGCTCTATTTTTATGTACGTGTTTTGGCTTTTGTCCATGAGCTTTAGAAGGTCGAATGTTGATAACTTTATAAGTTTCTTCTACAAATTCGGATGGTTGGCGAGATAGGAAGTCGTATTCAGGTTCACCAATGTTGTTGTTGGTTATCAAAATGGCTGGTTCTTCATTTGACTGACTCGATTTAACTTGTACTACGCTGTTCACTTTTGAACTGATGATCGACGGGGGTGGTCCTTGTTTCACTTCAACTTTGCTACTTACTACATTTGTTACACTTTTAATCTCATTTTTCTTGTTTTTATTTTGAGAAGTTTTATTAGATTTTGAAGACGATTGTTTAGAACCGGTATCGACTATTTTAGATGGACCAGCAACAACTTCAACCTTAGTTATTATTTGTTTTTGTTCTTTTATGACTGATTTTGGAGTGTTGTTGGGTTTTTCGTCATTTTTGGGTGCTGATGAGATAACGGTTACGGCACTGGATAGCACGGCGGGTGCTGGAGGCTTGTTAGTTTTACTCTTCTCTGTTGTTTTGCTGGGTTTGATTGTTTCTGGGTCAGCAGTGGTGACGACGGTAGGTGGGGGTTTCGTTTCGATGACATTATTTTGAGCTGGCTCTTCAGGCTTTGGCGGTTCTGAAAAATAATATAAAAGATTGTAAGTATATTGAAACATTTATACCAAATTATATTTAGATAACATTAAAAATGTATGATTTTGACCTGGTGGGGGCGCTGAGTGGGGTGAAAATACCATCACAGTGTTGCCAATAGTTGTTGTGAAGTCGAGGAAGCCGTAGACCGTCTGCGTGAGAAATTCTCCATCAGCTGACACTTTGTAGTCTGGAAAAGATGAAAATAAATTATTAGACTGATTAATTCAATGACAAAGATATCAAACCGATATTTTTTTTGAAATAAAACAATAAATTAAAGTAAAGTATCATCCGCCTATAAAATCTTACTGGAAGTTATAGGCCTCATTCTGACTCATGATATTACTACAGTAAACAGGAATAATTACAAAGTTCCCCAAAAATATATGTAAGTATTTAATTATACTAATTGAAACAGCGTACCGACCATTACCTACGCAAATATCGTTCAAATATAGAGCGTACTAAATTCCAATCACATCATCATACACATTTATTCTCAATGGCACATACTGCCATTAGATCAAGATCACATAAAGGTACTTTATGCAAAAAGCTTCGAACGAAATGTGCTGATAAAAGGGAAAAAACCTCTCGAGCTGCGTTACTTCAATTCCATTGGATGGCAAATGATCTGTGATACTACCTTCATATGCCTTCAAGAGAGATTGTTTACAAACAAAGACATTTCACTAAAGTGTTTGTTTCATTTGAAATATCTAAATGATCCCGAGAATGTGAGACAAACAACTCCTTGAAATAGAACTGCTTTAATCGGATTGAATTTGCTGCTTTTTATTTGTTTTGTTTTTAGAGTGGTTTTTGTTGAGAAGAAATACTCTACAATAATCGTAGAATAGAAGTCATTTTAGGCATAAATCTTATACAAAATGCATAGCCTAAATTGTTGAATTGTGCTGTGCTGTGTGGTTGAAAAATATTATTGTGATATATAATGGTGATTAAAAGTTTAATATTGCATAGAGAATATCTAATCGCGCAGTAATCTATGTCAACATATTTCTATATCACACAATAGAATGCAATATTAGAAATCAAATTTCAGCAACTACATGAAACTGAGTACCAATATTGTATATTGCGTGTATTCTTGAGATGCGAGTGTGTTGTGAATATCGTATTCAGTTCGGGTCGTGTCTCTGTATCCTTATTTCCGCGCCATTTGCCACCAAGTGGACTGAGATAGTCCACCTAGAGATAAACCCACCGATACAGATTATTTACGAAATATTTTTAGACTAAGGAAAATTTGTACGTGAATATGGAAGCCATTTTGTATAGATAAATTGTTTGTTGTTACGATTTGCATATTTGTTATTATGATTTATCTGAATGATTGTTGCGTGCTGTGGTTTTACTCATGTTTCCGTAGAAAATTAGGGTAAGTTACCTAAATTTTGATCCTCAGTGATAATAGTTTGGAAAAACTGTAAAAAATATATTTTCTTTACAATACTCACTGAGTTGAGTGGCGATTGCCAAAAATAGGAAAACTCGAAGCTCCATTTTCGTCGTTTTCTATGTAACAGTTGATTCAAATTCTTCTTTAATTTGAAAATCGTATTTAGTCCATTTCAAAACACTACCGCATTATCTGAAACAATAAAAATTACAATATTTAGACAAAGGTTTGGAAGGTCGAAAACGTTTAATACATTTTTGTTAGCAGCTCTACTTTTATTACGAAATGTATGATTGACAAAATGATTAATTAAGTAAGTATATGGATTTAATCCTATTCTTAATAGATCTTTTTAAAATTGAATTTAAATATTTTATTTTTCAAATTGAAGTAATTTTGTTTAATTTTAATTAGATCGTGAAGAGAATTTAAGGGTTGTATGTTTTGCATATTTGGATAGAAAATAATACACACGCAATAACTAAACATACAGTTTGTCACTTTGTTTATGCATGAACAATAATAGAAATGATAGACAATTTGAATAATATAACGAGATCAGCGCGTTTGGTCAAATTAAAATTAGTACCATATTGAACTGTTAATACGATTGTGTCTACATTATAATCATAATGAAATGTACAATTGTGTGTCAATTGAGGCGCGCAGGTTACAGAGGTTGGTCACATTCTGTTATGTTAATACCGATGGGAATGAATATGAAATCGGCGTGTGTAACGCATGACGGGATAAAATAATCAGTCGGTATGCAAAACAACCGCGCTGACACCCGGCATTCGGAACGCCCGCCGCGCCACCCAGCTTCTCATTTCAGCGGTCCACCATTTCATTGGACAAAACCAATAGAGCTTTTAATATAAACATGTTTGCCGACCAGCTTACGTCCAACGTAATTGTTGTCCGACATTATTTTGTATTTTGCAATGTTTATGACGAAATTTATGCGGTTCATGTAAATGTAATTTAATTTAAAGCTATCCATATTCAATGTATACGATGCGATGGTTTTAGTATGGAGTGTTTTCGTTTCGGTTGTTGTTCTTTGTATTGGGATTGTATTGAGTTACTTATGTTTATTGTATGGTTTTTTCCATCGTACGTTATTCAATGTGATTGATTTTATTAAACTTTGAGAACCCCATGGCAAAGGCAAGAACGCAGTTCTTTACGTAAGAGGTTTTGGAATATGTTTTTATATACATTTGTATACTTAATTTATTTTTTTGTATAACAATAACAACATCGAGAGCTACTGGCCTTACAAGTTTCATAATATAAGTTAGATAGCAGTCACATGTGTGTTATTTCCGTCATGTCATAGATTTTCCCCTTGGATTTTCCTGTCAGAAAACCATTATAAGTACTTACTTACCCATAGATAAAACTAAAAATGTAAAAATCAAAGATTAATTTACTTCCAAGCAATTAAGATTCGTTCAGTTTAAAAATGTATTGATTTCAATAATGTCTTCGGATTTACAAATTGGAATTTGCACAATTGACGATATTCACCGCGATTACGGCGGCAATTCACGATCGGTATCTTTTGTGGTGTGGTGGCATTTGAGGCGGATTCTGAGGGACTAATCCTAAGGTCGCATACATTAATCTTCAACAGTCTTACACATTGATTAATTGTTGAAACCGTATCAAAAAGTTTATTTGGCATTCAGTTTTGAATATAATTGTATTCAAAGCGATTATATTTTTGAATTAATTTCGTATTCTTAAATATTTGTATTCTTCTAACAGATGTTTTTCGTATTTAGACGTACTTTTTTTGTCTTTTGAGACAGCGACAGGTCTTAATCCCGTAATATCACTTTATAATATTAGTTAGGATGTTGACGTATATTCTTTTATATTAATATACTATTTCGCATTCTCGTTTATACTTCACTAATTTAACCTTTGTTCACGGTATATAAACCTAATATTGGTATTACCATCCTAGTGTTGCTGTCATACAAGTACTAGATATAAAGAGCTGTTCGTGTGAATAGTTATAGCGCGAGTGGCACAAACATCAGCGTCCTATCACCGCGCCTATCCCGAGAGCAAACACTCACACATACCCACACACACCTACTTTGTGTAGGGTTGGCACGCAAATATTATAAATTACTAACAAGATGAAAATATTAATAGTATCCATTATAAAACCTATTAGAATATTATAATTTAGTTATAATCTAGGTATTTTTGTGAAATAAAGGTTTAAATCGCAAACAATTTTATAGAATCAACCATCTTGTAGATTTACCAACATATTTAAGGAGATATGACAAAACAAGTAAGCAACAGTAGCCAGTCGAGTATCGAACTTGATATCTTTATTTAGTCTACTGCGATGTTACAGAAGTCAACAGAACTCCACGATAATAAACATACGTAACAAACACCTACACCCAATCCATTAATTACCAGCAACCCTATTAAAGATAAATTAATTACACCATAATTTATAGCACATTAAGGTAGAACAGACAATAAAATGACAACATAATAATGTAATAACATACTGTAATGGAGATTAATGTAATTGCGTCTGATTGATCAGCGCGGCGTTTAAAGAGCGTTGATGTCTTAGGGGTTAAGGTCTTTGATTTCCGATCGGAAGGTGCCTGGTTCGAACCCCGCAACTTACCAATATGTTTTTAATTTTCGAATTCATATGTACGTTTATTCGGCGCTCTAACGGTGAAGGAAAACATCGCAAGGAAACCTGCACACACCTGCGAAGAAATTCTGAGGTTGTGTGTGAAGTCTACCAATCCGCAGTTGGACAGCGAGGTTGACTAAGGCCTAAACACCCTAATTCAGGGTAGGCTCGAGCCACTCGGTGGGGTAATATATGGGCTAAACAAACATTTTTGTATATTTATACAAACTAGGTTTCTTGAAGAATGTTTTTTATGGCTTTTTATGTTGGACCGGTACCTCTATATTAATTACTAGCAGCGCCCCGCGGTTATACCCGCGTAAATATAATATTGCCTATGACACTCCGGGATAATGTGGCTTTCTAATAGTGAAAGAATTTTTGAAATCGAACCAGTAGTTTCGGAACCTATTCGTTACAAACAAACAATCAAATCTTTCCTCTTCATAATATTAGTTTAGATTATTGCGTACTTTGACATTATGCAACTACTAACCAAGTAAATCCCATATAATCTACCGTACTATACAAGTAATCAAACATTGCAAGTCTAAAGGCTTAGCAAATGCATTGATGGAGTATTGGAGTCGAATTCCGTAACATCGGCATCCATTGTGCCTGCCACGACTCAGCCCAGCGTTCCTTGCTTTGAGAACATTTGAATGCCCACTGAAGTCCGATTACCGAGACTGCTATGTAAGCTAGCTCCCAACCTTCTTGTCTGTTAACTGTATGCTGAAATAGACGTGAATGCTTTGACTGATCAACGTCACAGTAACTGAACCTTTAGGCAAGTATCGACTTCATATACCTACGTAGTCTTCATGGATAGCTCATTGTTTTCTATACTAATATTATAAAGAGGAAAGATTTGTTTGTTTGTTTGTTTGTTTGTATGTAACGAATAGGCTCCGAAACTACTGAACCGATTTCAATAATTCTTTCACCATTAGAAAGCTACATTCACCCTGAATAACATAGGCTATATTTTATCCCCGTATTCCCACGGGAACGGGAACCACGCGGGTGAAACCGCGGGGCGCTGCTAGTATTTTATAATTCAAGAAGATTTTTTTTGTTTGTTTTATTATTGTATAACCTTAAAAACATATTTAAATTATTTAGTTTTAACATTACTGTTTTGTCTTAGTATTCTTTTTATTGTGTAACATTTAAGATTTTTTTATTTAACTATTTATTTATATACTTTAGTACTTTTTTTCATTTTGTAAATTTGTAACTAAATTGTTATGTGTTCTTCATATTTGCGTGTGCCCTAACAGGGTCCACAATAACTTGTACTATCTTGTAATTGTGGTGAGCAATAAAAATTGAGTATTGAGGATTTATTGAAGAAAGCTTTAGCTTTTTAATGTGAGTAAGTGAGCCTATAGGCTATAACATCACGCTACTACTCAAATGTTACAATTAACAGAGTTGAAACTGCATCGCAAACTAGTGTTATGTAAAACTAACGTAAGTATAATCTATCTTTTAAATTAAAACACAAAAAACTTACAACTAGTACATATAAGTATCAAGTTTTATTTATCTAGATACTAAACTTTATCTAAATACTAGATACTAACAAAAAAAATTAAGAACTAACTCAAGATAATTAAATTAACATAAAAACGACCAGTCGCAATTGTATTAAAATCAAATGAAGTTTTGATAGCAAGAACTAATAAGTAATGTACGTGACATATTGTACAAATGAATATAAGTATTCTTGAATTAGTCTAATTCAATTAGTTCATTTTAGTATTGATACTCTATTTACAACGTAAGGTCCGGCAAACATAATTGTATATAAGTATTCTGTACACGTATTACACAAGGTCAAAAGTCATTGTTAAATGTCACTGTGATACGGATTTAAAAAAGGATGCAATAAGTTTTTTTTTAAACGAGACTTAAAATTTCCAGCCGGTGTTTTTTTTGTCGATTCTTATCGAAGTAATTTTTGAATGGATTGTAGATTTAAGATAATACTAGTATAGATTTATAGTTATTTGTTCTTTGGTTTGCTTTTTTAAACTTTTTGACATTTTAAGTTGTTTTAAGCCTAAGTATTTTTCATTGAGACGAATTTTCGTTGTGACGAGTTTACAATAACCTCTGCATACGGCCTTCTATATGACACAAGCCATATCCCGCGGATTAATTCACGTCAATTCTTAAAACCTAAAACATTTTCATCATTTTCGAATAAGTACCTAAGAAAATTCCTAGAATTAATTGAAAATTCGTATCATTTTTTACTAGACGGTGGATATAGAAATGATTCATAACAAAGAGCTCCGCAGCTTTTTATAAACCCGAGGAGATGCTTTCCATAATTCTATTGAATGCTAAAAGCGTGTGTCTCTTTTCAGGTTTTCAGTCGTCTTATGAAAGCGTAATCCTCGCTTCGGAGAACGTGGGGAAGCGAGACAATGCATTATTTTCATCACAAATAACATTCACCATTGTATTCCTTAGGATTTTTGAATTAAATATTAGTACATTTTTCATTTATGTTTAGTTTACAAGCCTACTGTTTGAATGTTCAATGGAGTTCTAAATATATTCTAATAGTAAAAATCTGTTGCATACAAGGTAACTTAAACGTTAGTTAGAGCTTAAAATGTCGCACGTATAATATTATAAGTCAAAAAATACCCAGTGCAGTCCAGCATACCCAGGTTTACATACACTACAATCTACCCTTCATTTAACATAGCCGGCAAAACTTTACATATTTACAAGGGTTAGGAAAACGTTAACAAGCCATTTTTTTCCCAGTCAACCTTCTACGTGGCCGGTCAATCGTCAGTAAAAACATTGGCAAGAACCAGAAATGCACGTTGAAATACGAACGCTATTATGTTGGCAACATGTATCATTGTCTTAGGGTAAGCAAGGGGATGTATGTAAATATTTGCCGGTAGACTCCGGACGAATGTTGTCCGATAATTTATGTTGGCAACCGTGTCTATTGTTGGACAAACAACGAGAATGCCCGTGGGCAAATTTATATTCCAAGTTGAGCGGACTGGGGCCCGACTGCCCTTTCACGCTCCCAAACTGATACAAATCAACCGGTTACTTCGGATTCTTTGTTAGATTCCCAATAAAATACCAAAGTTTATAAAGATTTAAATGAAATGCTTTTGAGGCGAACGTTTTTGATTCAATAAAATGCAAGGATGCGAGTGAATTCGTAGTCCGCGCAGAATATTATGTTAAGTAAATAAGCTTTCCGGGACAACCGCTACCCAGTACCCAGGCCAGGCTATCTATTTGAATTCACTCTATTCGGTCGCATCTGTGAATTTCATTAAGGGCTACTACGTATATGTTTTAACCGTCTCTAAAAATGGAGGTTTTGTATATTTATATATAGGTATATTAAATGTTTCTTAAGTCTTTTATGTTTGTTTTATACAACGCAAAGATATATTATACTGCAAGATCTTTTCCGAGATTACATATAACTTTAGAATCCGTGTAAAGACAATCAAGTGACGGAATATAGTCGAGAAACATATTAGCTTTTGTCCAAAAAAGTCCCAAAAAGATTTGGACATATCAAAATGTCAATAAACTTTTGACACATACAAAAAATATGACCAAAATCACCAATGTAATCTCATCCAATTAAATTAGACTAGTATTTTAGTCAATATGAATTGTGCAGACTAGGCAGACGAACGGCGGAGTCCCTCTTTTGGCTGCATCCCAAACACGTTTTGCATTTTATTCAAAACGTTGACGTGAAGGATAAAGTTTTATTATTTTACTAGTGTGACGTGAACTGAATGCACCTGAGGTATTTGCACACGTAACACACACGATCAAATAACTATCTATTGAATGGAACTAACTTGGGAGTTTTATTACGTTTTTATTTACTGTCACCGACTAGATTTGTCTTGCGATTTTATTAGTGTAATCCGTTGAATTGGACATTTTGGAAAATACTAGGTTTGGTGTGCAAAATTTTCGCTTAAATTCATTGAACTATTTTGACGTGATTGTGTTAGAAAATTAAACTAAAGGATATTTATTTGTAAACCAAGAGACAAATTCATCTAGGGTGAATAAAACTGTGGGACACGACTTGTGTTGTAAAAGATATGTATAAATGAATATTTAATATACAAAACACAAATAATTAATTAATTACAAGCCACTAGTAACAAACATGATGAAGTAATTCATTAATAAAAACATAACGTTGTTAAACAATAATCGAGTGTGTTGGATACAAAATTTATTTTTGATTTCACATCGTTTAAATGCAAATGGCGGGGGTGAGAGGCCGGCACGAGGACAGATTTTAAATGCAAAACAAATGAACCGACAACGAACGTTTATTTAATTTCTGTTTATTGAAAATACGAGACACAGAAATAATTTGTCAACAAATACAAAATATATTGAAGCTTGAAAGTGAGTTGGTTGAAATGGCTCGAGATACCTAATAATTATTATCCTTGCATTGGATGGTAGGCATATAAGAGAGACGAAACGTTGGAGATTAAAAAAGAACGAAATATAGGGACTAGAAATAGGATTAGACTAGTAGAGATTTTTTAAGGGTAAAACTAGTCTAGACCAAAAACCGGAGACCTGTATGCCGCAGACAGACACACATATACCTTTTACATCAACTCGTAGAAAGAAGGGAACAAAAAATAGAAATACCAATTAGATCATAATAAGGTAACCAATAGCATTAACTCATAAAGGTACAGTACAATAACCTTTAACACACTGAAATGTTTAGTTAAACGTGTAATTTCACAACGTAACCTTCGTTGCTTCCTCGACACGATCATCGTTACAATACGCCGGCGGTTTCACAACCCGAGAGGCATTTGATCATGACATGACTCTATGAGTCAGATACTGAGCCATAGTACACAGGTAGGGCGCGGTATTGTTTAGCCTTAGGTAGGTTAGCTACGAACAATGGGCTGTACTTGCTTATTATTTTAAATAACGAATAAATTGTGTGTTTGGGTGTGTAATTTGAAAAAAATGTTGTAGTTAAAATGTTAACAATGCGAAGAAAAAATGTTGTTGTGTGAAATTTATGACGAGTCAAAAGATTGAGTAGATAAATCTATCAATCAATCAATCTATCATCTTCATATACTTACTCATAGCAACTGACACATAACTAGGTTCATTACCTGTATCTAGGGTATCAGAAATTACGTACACGCTCGTTCATAGATGCCTAGACCAAAATAAACATTTGTGAATTTGTAATCAAAGATAAAGGTCAAAAATCTAATCCAATTTATTATCACACTTTTCTAGTATTGCATCTAAGATGGATCATGAACATCAATAACTAAAAGTGCTAGTAAACCAAATATAAAACAAACAAATAGTATGAGTTAAGACATTAACTAAGACATTAGATAGACTTAGCCAAAATACAATTCCATAAATAAGCCCACAATCTTAAAAGCATTAAATTCCCTTTATCTAAATCATAAAGATGAATGTTACATCAGAATTTAATTCAATGCATTCACGATGCGAGCTTGAACTTTGAATCTAAAACGGCTGTTATTGTGAGTAAGTTATTGTAGCGTATCGTAGCGTATTGTAGCGTATCGTAGGATCTCGTAGCACCCATCAACGTTGAATATGCTACGAACTGCATTAACACAATTTTCAGCCAACAGACTGAAACTTTCAGATTTACGAGTTGAGCGGGTGACCTAGTTGCCTCCGTTGCATTACGTCTACTTATCCGTATCTTATTATGTTACAGTTTATTGGAAATATGAGCTCGTATACAATGTTGCAGCGATTTAATATAATGTTGGCAGTCGAATTAAGTATAATGTTAGCCGTTGAATTTTAAGTATAGGTTGTAATGACTTAGTTGTTATCATAATTTTAATTTATGTTTTTATTGCTTGCAAGTTTGATTTTCAACCGGTTGAAAAAAGATGTGACGATGAAAATTACATGTGTGAATGTTCGACGCACTCTATGGTATCTCTAAAGGCTTTCAGTGTGAGTGTTTTTCAAGTATAGCATAAAATAAAATGTTATTCAGTAAAATAATACGGCGCAAAGTGTTACAAATGACGCACGCACCGAACGTGTTAAAACAATAAAAACATTAATTTTTCACGTGACAAAAAAATATTCAAATTTTATTTCGCGGGAGAAAGAATGTAAAGAAAATTGCGTCTCGATTAAGTACGAGTAAGTATTAAGTTTTAGGTGAATTTATCATATTTTAGCCTCAAGTAAGGACAGTCATCGGGTATTAATATTCATATAACATAGTAATTAATAGAGGTACAAAGACGAGAGGTATTACAATAATTGGGGTTACAAAACGTGTAGTTTATGCCAGCTTAATTAAGGCTCTTCACGTCATGTTCCTTGTAAGTTTCATAAAGGGGGACTGTCGTTCTTACCTGGAGTTTAGAGTAGAAAAGCTGGGTTTGCCCGCCATTGTTGTGACGATCGATTGTCCTCCGTACAAAGGATGGGGAATATTGTTTGTCACAAAATTTATTATAGCGTGCAGACAGTGGCCGGGAGTAACTCTCCCTATACGGACCATAAACATATTTACTTGGTTCGATTGTCATCGTACTGAGATAGAGTATGTTCGTAATCCTTACTATCCTACTATAAAAATAATATTATAAAGCCGAATGTTTGTGAGTGTGGATGTATGGATGTTTGTACCTCTTTCACGCAAAAACTACTGTATCGATTTAGATTAAATTGTGTACAGGTGTTCTTTATAACTAGGAATAACACATAGAATACCTTTTATCCCGAAATTCCCACGGGATTGGGATTCACGCGGGTAAAACCGCGGGGCACAGCTAGTAATATTATAAATGCAAAAGTAACTCTGTCTGTTACCTTTTCACGGCTAAATTACTGAACCGATTGACTTGAAATTTGGTACAGGGTTAGCTTATGGTTCGGGGAAGGATATAGGCATGTTTTGTCCCGAAATTCCCACGGGATCGGGAGCAATGCGGGTAAAACCGCGGGGCGCTAGTGACAAATATTGTTTCGGCTCGTTTCGGTTCGGAAATAGAGATGCACAGTGCACGGAAAAATATGAACTAGTTTTGCGAGCTGACATCTGATTTATGGAACATTATGTATCTGCAGCATCGAGCGTTGTTTCTGTACCCATATCAATATATAATGAACGATTGATTTATATTACAAGCTGTGTTAGGAGTTATTTTATTGTGTTTGGATTTCATAGAGGTTTATATTTTGTATTGATTTAACAGTTGCATTGTTCTATTTAGGAATTCTTTTTAAAAATATCTGGGATTAGCGCGCACATGTTTGCTATTTAGGTGCTAAGATGATTCGACTTTGGGATCACCACACGCATTAGCAATCGTGGTAAATTGGTAATAACTCTAATTCCTCACTGTTTTTATATCATTAGTGAGAAAATGGCTTTGTTAGTGAGTTTTTATTGGCTAATGGTACTACTACACTTTAAGTACACGTATATGGTAATGTATATGTATTGTTTTCCTCGTCGTATTACCTAATAGATATGTAAGGCCATTTGGACTAAGTAAATACACATTGGCAATACGTACGTTTGTTACTAATAGTAGATACATTAAACACGAGACTCGGGGCTACTATTAACGCATTTCTTATATTTATACTATTTTTGTATCGTTAGGTGTGATCATTAAATTGCATTTGAATGAAAATTTAAACACTGGTATAATGCGTGTTAGGAAACCAATTAGTTATAGGTAATATTTTTAAGTTAAGTATAAGTACCTTGTTGTTAAAATTATAGTAATGTTGTTTTATCTATAAGTAAATATTGTTTTTGTCAAGTTTTTGTTTTGTTACAGATTTCCAAATTAATGGTGGAGGGATGTGATGTATGTAAATGACGTGAAGTCAGTAATAAACTAGTATTCGAGCGATACGGTTGTCTCATTTATCTCTCGACACACCAGAAGGTTATTAAATTTATTTGGTCTCTTTATCTATAGAGAGAAGACGAAGATTTGTGAGCAGTTTGATTTCATCAAGTCCAAACAACTATTTATAATCCTTTGTTTTACACTCCATAAAACGATTCGCTTCATTTCATCAATCAAGTGAAGATTACTATGTATTTTTAATTTATCGTTATTTTTTCTCCGTTTACCTACAAATATAACTACACTCGTATTAACTGATTCGTATAGAGTAACAAATGGGTTGTCTCACCCAGCGTCCTGAGGAAGTCAATTCGAGCCGACCGGCCATTAAGGGACTTGTTTGTCGCTATTTTATGTTATAGGACCATTTAAATTCTATTGTCCAATTTACTTGTCTTTCTAGAAGGTTCCTGTATATCTACGACCTTCATAAAGTTGGATAATAGTGAATGTTCGGTACAATTTTAGCTGTTTTTAGTCAAAGGTATGTAATACAATTGATTTAGTTGAATAACTATTTTGTTTTTAAACCAAAATAAAATATTTTTCAACACACTTGCTCATAAAGGGGCTCTTATTTGTGCAAAAACAGTTGAATAATGACACGTTTTATTCACTAGTGAGTTATAGATTGTTTTTTTAAATTGCTTTGTTTTTAAAAAAGTATCGACACCAAATAAATGGTGTCCATACATTTTAAAAACAAACTTCAACTATGTTGCCTTACTTTTGGTAGGTCTATGGTCGATTCCATTCATTCATTCATTCGATTTTTTTTTAAATAAGTATATTATTTTAGTCTTTGGCGATCACCATTGTTGTGTTGGATGCGCGCGAATAGAAAAACTGTTTATTTATTAGCGAAAAATGATAATTTCTTCGCAAATGTGTTGAAAAACGTTGTATGGTACACGCGAGTATAGATGATTACTATCCTCTGCTATCTTCAGACCCTCGCCTGACGGCTCGGGCCTCAATAGCGCCTCGGAAGTAATCACCAACTTACCTCGCTTGTACCATAAATAACTATTTTTGCAAATAATGTTGATAATAATATATAATAAATAGAATAATGTTTAAAGGTATTTGATTACAGCTTTTAAACTTTCGCGAATCTAAATAAAAATATAAATTATAATTATTAATAATATAAATTATATATGTTTAATATAAATTTAATGTTTGTCAAAAATTTTATCCCAAAATTTTGGAGTTTATCGAGTAAAACTACGGGACGATCTTAGTATTATTACACAAATAAAAAAAAAGATTTAATTTCTATATCTAAGATTTATTTTTCCTCCTAAAAATCATTTTTAACGCACCCCAAGTCAGAATCTAAATTCTATTAAAACCAATGTGGTCGCATTAAGTAAGCATCCCTAAATTGTTCTCTTAATTAACAAAATAAATATTGTCCTCAATAAGATTCCACCTCAATTAGATTCGAGAAGTTGGCGTCGAGTATTCTTTTCTGCATTAACATACTTTTATTGAATTATTCATGTGCATTAAATTGAATTACATTTAAATTCATTAGTCGTGTCCCCCCGTTAGATATATTATTACGTATATCTTGGGTATGTTGTTAGCTCTCTTTTGAATACTTTTACTTTATTTACTTTTTTGTTTTATTTATAAATACAGGGTGGGATATGCCTTGGACACGGTAAATTTTTAAGCAAAAGGATCATGCTATGTTAAAATGTATGCAAGAGTTTAAGCAATTTAAAATGGTTGTTGTGTTTTACGACGGATGTTGGTTTAGTAATTGATTAGTAGGTGGAACATTCCTGTTGTAAAGTTGTTAGTTTTATTTAAATATGATTATTTGTGTTATAAAGTAATTTATTTTTAGTCTTTTTAGTCATGAACTACACTACATATATAGTATAAAACAAAGTCGCTGTCGCTGTCTGTCCCTCCTTAAATATGCTTAAATCTTTAAAACTACGCAACGGATTTTGAAGCGTTTTTTTTAATAGATAGAGTGATTCAAGAGGAAGGTTTTTAGGATAATTTTATTCCTGAATTTTCACGGGAACGGGAACTACGCGGGTGAAATCGCGGGGCACTGTTATTAGTATTTTATAAGCTCTTTGTGGTTCGTATGTACTTCAAAACTGAATAAGTAGTTTTGTATTCGAAGACAGCTGAAATAATTGATGAAATAAGGACACATACTTTCACATGTATTTTTTTTATCTGTATTCGTTTATTTTTGTACATGATTTATACATATATTCCTATCGCGACTTCGCGTGGAATTAGTAATAAGGTAATATGTTTCAATTTTGACCTTGTCAATGTTAGTGGACAATATTATACAATAGAAATAGTACATTTGGTTTTTAATACGCTAGAATCATTATAAAGCATGAGGTTTAAGTGAAATGTTTTATTTATATAGATAATACAGAAAACATTGTGAGGAAACCTACACACACCTGGGAAGAAATTCTTGTGTGTAAAGTCGACCAAACGGCACTTGGCCAGCGTGGTTGGTCTAATCACCCTAATTCAGGGTAGGTTGGAGCCCCTCGGTGGGGACATTATATGAGTCGATGATGAGAAAGAAATTAATCTTAAGGTCTGAAATTAAATCCAATCAACAATATTTTAGAACTTCAAATTTAATAAAAACCCAAAATTAACGAAAATAGATTACACAAGAAGGATTTAAAACACACACTTATTACCGAAACTAAAACCATCCAGACGTCACAAACCATTCATGAGTACTACTATCCTTACTACGTAAATAATACTACATAAATAATAGTATGTTTGTATAGGTATGTTCGCTTACAGAGGTGCCTAACAAATGTTAGGAGCAAATGACTTTATTGTACGCGAGACTAATTGGAACCTCCTATGTAAACGAATATTTAAGGCTTAGCGTTAAATACTTTTGTTTTACTACTGTTTGCTAACAAATATTGCCTTTACTAAGTCTCCTTTATAAATAATTATAATTAATTAGTTGTCTAGATTTACGTTGGAAATTAATGTCCTAACACTTGGGATGTTTGTTATCTAAACTTATACTTTCACATGGCTGCTTTCGTTTTGAGTGTTGACGTTATATGTAAGTAAATGTTGGTTTTTCGACACTGTTTTTTTTAACCCCCGACGCAAAAAGAGGGGTGTTATAAGTTTGACGTGTCTGTGTGTGTGTGTGTATCTGTCTGTCTGTGGCATAATAGCTCCCGAACGGATGAACCGATTTCAATTTAGTTGTTTTTGTATGAAAGAGGACTTATGTGCGAGTGTTCTTAGACATGTTTGATTTAAATCGGTTGGCCCGTTTAAAAGTTATGGGGGTTTGAAAGTAATTGTGTTGGGGGTTATTTTAATTTTTAATTTAATGTTATTAGAGCAACCACTATTAGCCGCACCCCTCGTAATTGTCGTATCCCGGAAGAATTTAAAATCAAAAGTATCCCATAACTTTGTATACCCCTGGCTACGTTGACATGTGAAAGCGACAAACAAAATTCCTTTTGCGTTTTCAATATTAAATAGGACTAGAACACAAATAAATGTAAAAAAAAATATTAAATAATATTGGTAAAATCGTGTGTTTTGTGCTCTATACTCTATGCGGTCAAAGAGTTGTAGAAAACAATTAGAAAAAATCAGTAAGCCTAGAAACTATCCAGATAGAAACATAAGTTATGAAGAACGACCTTAAATATCAAGTTGGCTTATTTGCACACTTTACGTCAACAAAAAGTAGCTAGGTAAAGCAATTTTCATTCTAATACATTTTAAATGTAAAATAATTTCCGTTCGGAAGACGTGCCATCTCTCACGGCTATTGGATGACAAAAATAGGAGTTTTTACGAAAAAAATACTCACTTGAATATTTTCGTATTGAAAATGTGACAAGCTCAAGGTCTTGTGATATTCATTCAAGTCTAGAATGACATAAATACGATTTTATGGGTCTTGAATAATTTTATTTGGAAATTAGTATGAGACAATATTTAATGGGATATCTATCGCTTAAAGTAGGTGAACATAACAACCATTTAAAGCCGAAGCAAGAATATTCCACTGATTTAAAACTTATTTTAATTTAAGAAAGTTATAATGGTATAATAATATCGAAAGTACCTGCAGTGCGAAATTTCGTTTGAACATAGCAAAACAATTCGTTTGAACTGTCCATTGGTATTTGGTCCACCAGCCAGGACTAAAGCCTTTATATAAAGATAGATTATTCCCTTACCCGATTAGATTCTAAAAGGCAAACTGGGCGACGAGTTGAATATGTAAACAAACAAACGTTTCGTGTTAACGCGCCTCCCTTTGGCACGTCCTCGGTCCAGCCCGATATTGCCGAAAAACTATTCCACTTTTATTTAAAGTCCATTCCTTTTTTATTATTTTGTAAACTCTGCATATGCATGCGTATCTAAACAAACGTTTTTTCTACCTCTGAATTCTCTATACAGTTTGAAACAGAAAAGCCGGCTTTGAAATTACAATAGGTATGGGAACTTGACCTTTTTTAACAATAAATATAGTCTAGATAGGAAAACAATTGGTTGTGGTGATTTGAGATTTATTGAGACGTTAAAGTTTAGTGGTTCACCACAACGATTTTGTTATTTTTAGCGTTCCGGTGAGAATTTCTGAATAAAACCTATTCTTCTACATGTATGTCTAATCAATAATCAAGTATATTGATGGATGACTCACTTACGTACCTATTTCAATTATAATAATCTAAAGAGACCTCTGCACGGTAATTGGGAATTATAGAAATATACTTTACGTTTTATGCAGATGCCTATATGATTTCCAATTTCATCCCAATCAAATCAATACCCACTTATATTTATAAGTACAAATTAACCATGAAATCTTAGAACAACTTTTTCTAACACCAAAAACGTGTTAAACCTCAAACAACACAATGATACTTCACAGCTAAATTGCATTATTATCATCGAAAGGGGTTACTAAAGACCAAACGCGACATATCACGTCCACAGTATGTATGGACGTTTTCTATACAATTATAAAGCCATGTATTACAATTGAGCTAATGTGCATTAACCTTTTAAACCCCCTATTACAGGATTTGCGGTTCGAAGCTAAATTGATACAAATAACACGTTTACAAGCAAATAATAGCTCGGATGTACGTGTGTACGTAATGAAGAGGTATGCTTTAATACTTTGATCTTTACTCGTAATGGATGCATTACTAAATGTTTCTTCTTCAAAGACTTTGTTAATGTAGTTATTTGAATTTAGTATTTGTTTGTAACTAATGTTTATTTGTTTAGCCTTCGCCTTTACATCCGTATTGTTAGATTCCTTAATATTGTAAGAATTTAATGGCGTAATAACGTGGTTTACTGATGTTTTCGGAAGTTATTAGAGGAAATAAATTAGTTAATGAACATCACGTGACTGGATTTCTTTAAATCATTTTAATTGTTTAGTGTTGCGTTTGGATGTTGCAGAGTTCTGTGAATTAAATTAGTTATTTTTTCATGAAACCAGTTTTAAATAAAGAGATTTACCCATAGAGCACGGACCGTCAGCTGCGGGAAGGCGGGTGAGGAACCCTCCGAGATTTGGACAGTAGAATTGCTGGAGCTTATAAGGATAGGCTTATTAACATCTTATTAGCACATGTATTATTTACCACTACCGAGTATAAAATTTAAAATCAGTCCTTCAGGATTATGTTTTCCAAGGAATCCGAAAGATTTGCTCAAATAAAACGTTGAAGACGTTAAGCTTGATATCGAAAGTCACTCCAAGATACAGTCTCAATAGCTAATAATATTTAAATATGAACGCAATGTACACATTTGTTCGAAATGTGTTCTCTCAATTCGTCGGGCCATCGTTTGCGGTTGGAATAGTGCTCATTCAAATAAGGGAGGCTATACCATGAAATAAGCCTGTCTGTGCCAACAGGGTCTCAAGTCTGCTAACGATAATGTTAGTCAAACGTCATTTTATCGTCTATTATAATGTTAGTCAAACGTCATTTTATATCACCATTATGGCTGTTTGACATCTCTTGTCATTTTCGTATTCTTCCTAATAACAACTATGTTAGATCAACACCACTGACTCTTTAAACGTAGCTCGATGGTTGTTAAAACTGTATTCTGACGTTTATTTGACGTTTTTATTTGAATTTTGACAACCAACAGCGACCACTGAGACCTTTTGTAGGAGGAGTGTCCTATTGGAACGCCCATTCTTGTGACACTCGTTATGGTGTCTCTACTTTGTCATCTATACTAATATTATAAAGAGGAAAGATTTGTTTGTTTGTTTGTTTGTATGTAACGAATAGGCTCCGAAACTACTGAACCGATTTCAATAATTCTTTCACCATTAGAAAGCTACATTCACCCTGAATAACATAGGCTATATTTTATCCCCGTATTCCCACGGGAACGGGAACCACGCGGGTGAAACCGCGGGGCGCTGCTAGTATTAAATAATGTCAAATATCAGACTTGGCACCCAGGCCGCTCGTCTGGTTACACTGGATATGACAACGAGCGATCGATGGCACCGCACCGCGACAGCTATTGGTTATTCAACAATATGTGCACACTACATTTAAAAAAATATACCGTATCTTCGACCATTGTTTTCTGTGGAGACTTTTTAATAAAGCCTTCTATGTAACTCGAAACTTTTCTATTCAGATGTTTTTTTTTAATTAATGTTTGTGTAGTGTGTAAAAATGTGGTGTTATTTTAATTATTTTGTATGGGTTTTGAGTTCGTACTGATTTTAGATAAGTCAATTTAATATGTTCAGTAGGTGAACTTCATCAGGAGGAGTAAGATGCGCTTGCGACAGCGTCTCCTACTATTCATGCTTATTCCACGCTGTAGTTTCTTAACTTTTAATAGAAAAAATGATATTCCAGTAAATATGTATCTATATTTGTTGTGTAGGATGTTTATAAGTTCTGATACTGTAATCAAATTGGAGAGCAAACAAACTTTAGGTACCGCGTGACGTGCATTCTAAACAAAACAATTGTAATTTCACGGCGTGACGAAGAGCCTCCTCATTTTCCTGACGGTTGCGGATATTTTCAATTTTCCCAACGGTGGCTCCTTTTTATTAGTTGTTGTGCTTCCTTGAATACTAATACGGTACAAATTAGCATTCCTTCAACCGTCTCCTCTGCTTATCGAAGCTTGCACGCACTAACACCGCGATTACTATGTGCTCCGCAGACATTTCGTCTCCTCTAATCTTTATGAGATCTTCTTAATAAAGGGTTGTAAAATTTACAAAGGCGAAACGCTTCCTACTCAAGATTAATTACCTGTTTTGGGGTGTAAAACGGAATTTATTAACAGGCAACGTCTTAATGGACCTTTTTAACTTTAACTAATTTAAGGATTTGGAAATGTTTTGGATTTATCAATTCTATTAATATTTTAATTGCGAAATTGTGATGTTTATTATATTTACATAATAACATAATCATTCACTACATCATCTCATTATAGTAACTGACCCCTAACTAAGCTAGAAGCTTGTATCTAGGGTATCAGAAACTACGCACACACTCATTCATACACACACCCAGACCGAGACAAACATTTGTGGTTCATACAAATATTCGCCCCGCGCGGGAATCGAACCCGGAACCTTACGGATGGCAGTCCGGCATGGTGACCACTCTGCCATCGAGGTCTTCAAATTTAATCTTCTTTACAGTATAATACCATCTTTTCTTAATACCATCAGTGAGACAGAGGGTTCTTGGTTCTGCTACGGGAATAAGTATTTAACTTTTTTACATTCAATCAACGTTCAACTAATTCAGCTATATGATAATTTATTATTACGCATATTCTGTTTATAATTTTGGAGATAATTTTCCACGGTATCGAAATTTCATTTAAATTAAGTAATTAGTAATTTGTAGTCATAAAGTTGTCAGCTTCTGTCAAATTATCATTTTTTTCTATGAGGAAATGATATCATTCACAGATCAGGGAGTCACCTTAGGACTTCTCGTTTCTCTATGATATCATTTATATGACACCTTTCGATATTTGCAATCAAAAGTTCCACTTTCCACGAGTTCAAATATACTTATAATCAACTAGAAACCCGCACACTAAATCCTCTTTATTAACATTCTGTTTTATATTGCTTTCATAAATCAAAGTTTTAATTAAATCGGTATTACAAAAGCGTAAAATCCTTTTAGCGTTCGAATAGAGTTTGAACTTTGATATTCTGTACTTAGGTATTCGTTCTAAACCGCTTCATTAAAGTGAGGAAGATCACAGAACGAATACAGGGCATCGATATAATGCCAACTAATCCCCGACTAGGGTTTTAATTAAGTTTGTTGATGTTATAACTAAGTAATGTAAGCATCGACGGTGTGTTTACTGTTATTAGCTCGTAGCGAAACAACCACCCTAACTGTTCATTTAAATATGGGTTTTAACGGATTATACTTGTGGGTTTTATTTTGTTTTACATGGCTTTTTAGAAAATAGACAATCTAATCTTTATTTCGTCCGAAAATGTTTAATTAACTTCTGTTAATAAATTAAAATCCTGTGCACGTACTATAACTGGATTTCAAACCTTCTATCCCAGAATTTATTAGACAAAAAGCATAACATCTTTATAAGACTACTGCAGAAAAATTACTTTCACTAAGATATTATAATATTAGTACAGTCAGGAGATACTTATACGGTCTTATTTGCGTTACATTTTTAGTCTGGTTTAACATAACCTGGTAAGCATTTGACATCTTCTCAGTCAAATCTGTCACTTTGACAGTATTCAAAATTGATTGTAAAACCTGGTTTAGTACTAAACCGGACTAAAAATGCAACGCAAATAAGGCAGTTTGAGTTTATTGTGTTTAGTTTGAAACACGACCAGATTTAACAACGCGTAAACACTAGATCACAAACAGCTCCTAAAAAGTTATAATTCGAGGTTTATTGTCAGTAAAGTGCGCGATGCACATTCGTCGGGAAGGCAGAAAGGCATACCGAGGGTAGTCCCGACATAATTAAACCTGAACTTAATCTCCCGTCAACGGCTCACGAGCGAGCGACTTAATTAGATTTTTGATTAATTGTTCCAGTTAATAGCAACACGTATTGTGAATAAATAGCTCATTGCAACATTAAATGGTGCACTTTTGTACGATAAAGTCGCTTTACGGTTAAATATGTAGGTTAATATTGTAATTATTACACCAATGAAGTAAACGTAATGTTATAAGTACTTTAATTACACATTTATGAAGGAAATTTGTGTCGGTTTCAGTAAATGTATACCTATATCTTACTTCATATAAGACACTAAGACATAATTTGTGTGATGTATGGCCCCGAGAAGAATATAATCAGAGAAGGAACCCTAGACCTTTAACCTCAGGGCAGCGAGCCCGTCAAAGTTATGGATCATACTATAATTAATTAGAGCTACATAAACTAGCACGACGCAACATGGAATCTCGAGACATAAAAACGTAACATCCAGTCACATTCAAGTTCAAGTCATCATATTATACTTTACCATTGTGCTATGACTATTCAACTACGTCTAAAGAAATAATTGACAAGGCAGAAGATATCATCAATGTATAGTATGATAAACAGTCTACGGAATCCCTATTGAATATTCAATCGGCCGTGACTCGAGCGGTATTTCCAATTGACAGATAAGTGTTTCGAGTACTTTTGACGTTCACAAGTATCAGAAATCCCCTCCCCCCATTAAAGTGGCTATTGACGAGTCACTTGAACTGATCAGTTCAGATACAAAACTGTGGCGTCACTCCAAAAGTTTTAGGCAAACTATTTTCTATTAGAATCTGGAATCGCTCCGGAGATTGACGACCATTTTGGATGGACGTCAGTTAAACTGACTCGTCAATGGCCACCTTAACACCGTTTACCCCTCCTAACCTTTGCTCCAATATTTTGATTGAATCGATGTAATACCCCAAGGCCGATGTCATTGTACACCTATTGTATTTCAAGTGATCTTTTCCAACTTCCAATTATTATTGATAACAACGTTCATGTATTAAAATGTCTTTTAATAATTGGTGGTGATTGTGTTGTGTTTATTTTTGGAAACCGTCAATAGATTTATTGTTATTATTTAAAGTATGAATTCTGAGATCTTCTCTGGGGCACTAGGCTTTTTACTCATGTTAATTATAGAACATTGAATAGGAAGACGCATAATCATCACGCTTGTCCAATGTGTATTAGATTTTATTGTATTTATAAATATTGTCATAGAAAATCCATATCAAATCATTTGTTTATAATAAATGTAAAAAAAAAGCGGCAACTTCGACCGCCTTATTAACGTTACTAATTAGAAATTCAAACAGCTGAATATGACTGATACCTTATTAGCTACCTTATTATAATCTCCCAGTAACTTAAAAGCTCTGTCAAGATTGACAATGGAAATTATGAAATAACAAAGATAGACAGTTAATTATGCAAAGGTCATTGTCGTGGTAAAACAAAAAGTAATTGTAACAATTAATTATTTTGATTCGTAATTTGAACTGTCAACTTTCACGTCACTTTATTCCACGGTTCAAGAGGGCGACATTTTAGGTCAAGTACCTATCATCTTGGAAAAATATCGAATGACGCAATGTTACCTTATAAAACTGTAGTACGGCTTATCCACTTCGTTAATACCTTTAAAAATAATTTAATTCATATTTCATTGCGCCGTTCGAGTGTCCATTGTGACCCGGGCTGTTTGTTTTACAAAAGCTGGCATTGACGTACGTCCATCGCGAACCAAAGCGAACCGAACCAACTTATTTAATTGAATAAACCATTCAATAGGTCTTCCTTAGATTTCAATTCAAACATGTATAATAAAGCTATTATTGAGTCAGCCTCGAACGCTTACAAAAGTCAAGGGTGGTACATATTTATTGTTTACTAAACGGTACTCGTCAAAGAGTCGTTCATTATACAGAAATAACTGCAATAGATTGATGGATGTTCTGCCGTTTCGAATACTTTAATTGCCGTTTTCACACTAATATTAATGCGTAGGATATTTGTGTAGGCAGATGCGTTTATTAGAGGCCCAAGGTTGGTTGTTAGAGTTCGTGAGAGAACTTGACATGCCCATAATAGAGGTAGGGCTTGGATTTCACGGGGTATTGTGATCGTGTGCAACCTCGCGGTTAGGCGGATAATGGACGAGCAATGTAAACACGACTTCTGTTAGTACGTCAACATGAATGAGATAATACAATAGAATAAACAAACAGAAATATATTGTGTTACAAGTTTATGACTTCGTATGTTAGGTGCGAGTTTTCTTTAAAAGGTGAACTTTATTGTGGAGGCGTACTGTTCTACGAATAGTGAATACAATAAGCATCCTTCATGATATCATTCGTAGAAATATAAAACTTGTTAGATCAAATAATAAACATTTTCTTACCTAAGTTCAGTGTTTTATCTTGACTTCTTGAGATGTTTGTTGTTGTTAATCTGGAAAAGAAAAATGAATATGTAAATTTGCGTTTATACTTTGTATATGGAAATATTTCTTCTCATTATAATATGTATCCAGATATGATGCAGAATTAAGTAAAACGTTACAAGGGATCAGAGACTAAATCGATCGTATTTTGTTTAATTGATATAGTGTGTTCTAAACCTATTTTACCAGCCAGTATTTCTAAAATAATTGTTCCAATTTTGAAACTAAATAAGAACATGTTTAAAACTGCAAGTATATTTTATGCCAGTGATATAAAATGAAGAGAATTTTAGACTTTCCACTGCCGCGTCCTGTGTATTCTGGTATGGCATTCATATAATTTGCGCCCGTACAACTATACAAATATACGTACGTCTGTGTGTGTGTGCTCTGCAAATGCTAACGAGATTCGCCGTGTTCATATTTACCGTACGGAACTGGGGTCGTGTTAAACAAAAATTTATAGAGTAGCACGCCATGTCGAGATTTCGAGACACCACCTGGTTCAGAGTTTTTAGTTTCGCAAAACTCAAGTTGATTTTCCTCCCACTAGGTATGGGATTAAGAAAACTTTCACGATGTTTTGATAGCTCGTTTTACTGGCGTTCGCGATGAACAACGAATATAAAATTAGACTTTATCTTGTTCTTTAGGTAAAGTTTAGAAGAAAATGCGGATAAAATTCATTGTTCGAACAGGATGATAGTGAGAAATATGTTCTCTTACTTTCAGATTAGACATTATGGGATGAGCAGCATTTTATTTTATGAATTTATGGAAAATTTTGTGCCTTCGGTTTTGCCTGCCTTAATGTATACGATTTTGTATATCAATAAATTTAGTTTATCACTATTATATATGCTGATATAAACTTTGAAATTGATTGAAAATAAAAACTTGTAAATTTCCGAACGAGAGTCGTAGAAAGCGTAATATCAATAAAAACCTGCTATCCAATACGCATTTCCTATGTCCATATTCCATGACAAATGATCTAGAAAGCAAAAACAGCGTCATGTAGTAGATATGTTTTATGTAAGAGGTCATCATTACTTCGTTACATGAGAGCGAGTAGGAAGAATTATATCACTTGCACTTTATTACATACTACCCTTCTACTGTGCCTAGTGACGTGTACTAACCGCGTCATTAGGTTTTAATAGGAATCTATAGTGACTAGAAAGTAAGGAAGAATTGGATATTGTGGTTTCATTTGATTAAATCAAAATATCTAAAGGTAATGTGTAGGTACGCTTATATTTGGAGTGGATTAACATACCAGTGCAATTGGTGCTGTTCAAATTCACGACTTTCAAACTGGCGACGCCGACGTCGACGACATTTTGCTATATACCGTTTACAAATTAAACTTTTAACTAGGTATCTAAATATATGTTTCCCAATGTTTACTGATTATTACGAATCGACTTCAACACTTAACTACTGGTTTTCCTTAAAACATCCATACATATATACGGAAAAAGATACAAACGCTCACCCAAACCATTCATTTCCTTTTTGCGGTTTAAATATTTCCAGTTTTTTCTTACCCCTCAATTTAGAGAGGTTATAAATCAAAGAATAAATTGTTGTTCTTCTGTTAACCGAGTTAGTTTTACTTGAAATTATGATAAATATTTTAACAAATTCAATCTAAACAATAACAGCGGTAACTTGGAAAGGGTATCGAAATATTTACTTTAATTTTCGTTTCATGAATAATTTATTTGTTTATCGAACATTGGCTAAATGCCGTCGTGATAATGTAGTTCGGTGTAATTAAAGGCTTTTAGCTATAATGATAGGTCCGATTAACGTTCTGATATTTTGTTACCGTCAACGGAAACATGCAAATGAAAGGATTCGTCGAGTAAACCGAGGGATTCTATGCTGTATTATGTAGCTAAACTATATTTACATGAATATTTAAGCTGTCATTTTGAACCGGTATATTACAACACTAAAATGATATGACAGAAACAGTCTGGCAATATTATATTTGTAGTTCATTATGATTAATGACGTTTTCTGAATATGATACGTACATTATTTGTAATATTGTGTGAAGTCATCACCATATTCATTGGCTACAGACAACCGTGAGACTGAGAACCTTTATTCTACGTGCGTTAGAATCAAAACGTGCTGTATCATTGATTTCATAGTTCTCAGTTTATTGGATACAGGAGTTAAGTGCTTATTTATTGACATTATAAAGGGATTTAAATTGGTTTTTGAAATGTAATTCAAATGTTATATAACTTTAGTGGGAGTTAATAAAGACAGTTAGCTTTCATGTTATGTGTAGTTTATTATTAAACGAAACGCACGTCATTATATATAACTATATAATACAACGGGATGTTTGTACGTATTTATTTAAGTCGATTCCCTCGACTAGTTTCAGTCACGTCCGGTGGACGACTTAAATAAGTACGTACAAACATCCCGTTGTATTATATAGTTATATATGTGTAGTTTAGTTTAGAAGCCTAACAGCTGGTTTAACAAAAATGTATCAAAATAAAAGTTCAAAAGCTGAATACTGCTTTACAATCCAATATATGTTCATATTTATTCATAATGAGGTAAGACTCAGTATCTTTGACAAGCACTAAAACGTAGGTTATTTAAGAGGAATTTGGTCGTTGAAAAAATGCTGTTCTAGAGGCATCAAGTGTACCTATTTATACTTTTATGAATGTGGCATTAGTAGCAGTACTGTACGAACATAGAGTAACAGATGGATGTATGTCTAGTAAACTAAGCGTTTATTCCCCATCACGCGTGTGTAGGCGGTCGCGTCATTATTCCGAGCCATGCATGTTTCAAGAGGAGGTTTTATACACAGATTAGCAAATTGTACAGAAAGAGGAAAAAAAAGATTCAATCGCATATAGCTCAAACAAATAACGTAGCTTAAAAAAATA
Organism: Timandra comae; assembly: GCA_958496195.1. Classification (NCBI taxonomy): domain Eukaryota; kingdom Metazoa; phylum Arthropoda; class Insecta; order Lepidoptera; family Geometridae; genus Timandra; species Timandra comae. Next base: position 11,179,092 of record OY292359.1, read on the forward strand.
TACTCGTATACGTTTTTGAGCCTAGGTTCTTCTCTAAAAGGAGAGGTATTTGTGTACACTTTTACGCATTTTCCTTTAAAAGTCGTAAAAATATGTTGTATTTACCATGATTATTATGATATATATGATATTATCGTCAATTTCCCAAAAAAATTTTTCCAACAAGCGTTATCATACATGGTTTAAATAGAGTTAAACCAGGATGATGAAAATATGCATTCAATAAACAAATACTCTCAAAAACGCTAGCTTTTTATTCAAATCACTATACTTTAACAATAAACAGTTAAGAAAAGCACAGCATAAAATAAAAAGAGGAAAGTAACCCAATAAAGTTGAATAACTTTTATAACGTCATACCGTTATCTAGATATTGTCCCTTCCGTGCAATATAAATCTTTGTCGGTACAGTGAGAGACAGAAGTGCTCTTATGTTTTCGCGTTTACCTACGATGCACGCATATTGCGAGTTTTAATGCCGTTAGCTTTTCACGTAGCGCACTCCAAGATTTTGCATTTAAACAACAACAATTTGCTTCGCGTTGTTTTTTTGCTTTATTATTTTATTTTGCAAATTAATGCTTTCTTATTTTTTGAATGAAGTTATGTTTGTGTTAATTTGTATTGCTGTTATTTTGTTATTAGTTTTAGTGTGCGTGTATTCGTTCAGACTATCTGTGGATCTTAGATTCCAATGGAATGACATAAAGATGACAGTCGTGACCTATACACAAATGCCATAAAAATGTGACAGTTGTGCATTGACATTTGTGTAATGCAGTTGCGAATAAAAATTCGCAATAAATACATTCCATTCTCAAAATTAGATTATTTTCCTTGCACAAAACGTAAACATTACTAAAACTTCGAAATATCTAATATTGGAGATATACTCATCATAATTTACAAACATTTACATAATTAAACTTAACTAATTGGACTGAACACGCAATTCAGATTCATACTAATTTGTTCTCCGTAACTACTTAATAATTACTTATTAAGTTACCTAAGTCACATACTTAAGTCATAATCATATAGTTAGCAAAACTAATATTAGTTATGAACGAACCAACCTGGAATGTTGGTACCTATTTGTATTATATTATTTATATAACCTTAATAACATAGAGTTATGTTTTTAAAGAATTTATCTAAATGGTGTTGCGTAAAATTACTAAATCGTTGAGGAGTTTTCTGGTCAAGAACTAATCCTGGATATACATAGAATAAGGCCATTAGGACTTATCATTAAATTGCTTTGCTGCGAGTAGAACTTACATTTTATTCCATTTAGTTTCCGATATCACGGCATTTTAACCTCGAACAAAGGGTTCAGGATCAGGTGGAAAGGATCAGGTAATGTTTTTATTAGATAGACCTGGAAAATATACTTTAGCTTTAAAAAGTCATAAATTAATATTAAATATGTATGTAAATTGAATATGTAAATCGACTTTTGTTCCTGCCTGTACAAGTCAACCCTGCGAATGCTATTTTCCATGAGATTCATGTGGAATGGATTAATTGCTCGAATGTACTTTTCCTGACAACTCCGTATTGATTGACAGGGTAATGCCGCGTCAACTGTTGTGAGAGGGGACTGCCGGGGCACGAACCCAATCCACTGTGATTGGAAGAGCCTAAAAGTGGCACAGGTTCCTGGTACTCTAAACAATAAATCTGGACTGGACGTATCACATATTTCCACCTGTTCTTAACTTAGCTTGGTTTGTTGATGCTCATAGAGAAAAGGTTAGGACGGAAGTCCTAAGGTGACTCCCTGATCTGTGTGGATGCTAGACAATGGACGAACGTACTTGGATATTTTTAAATATATTTTTTATCGTAAATACTTATTTCCTAACTAATATTATAAATGCGAAAGTAACTCTCTGTCTGTTACATTTTCACGGCTAAACCACTGAACCGATTGACTTGAAATTTGGTACACGGGTAGCTTATTGTTCGGGGAAGGACACAGCCTATGTTTTGTTCCGAAATTTCCTCGGGATTGGGAACCATGCGGGTAAAACAGCGAGACGGAGCTTGTATATGTATATTTTAAAGTAGATAGAAAATATCAAGACCAAGACTAACGGACATGTTCAAGCTCACAAATGTTTGTTTAAACAAACGAACAAATTATGTTTAAAGGAGTTAAAATTGTGAATGAAGGAGTAACAAAAATTTATCCATCTTCATATACCTTCACATTTATAATATTGTACGTTTGTATGTACGTTCTCGTAAGTCGGCAGTTTTCCTCAATCAGACCCCTCTAATTTGGGTCTCTAATTGTGCGTGCAGCGATATTTCTTTGTTATACAATTTTCTGTACATACTCGTATAAAGGACAACCGGTACTGACTGACTGACTGATATATCAATACACGATTCACTAATGTTCAAACCACAGAACGGATTGCACTGAAGTTTGGCAGCAGATAGTTATTATTTCGTATCTTCTAAGACAGTAAAAAGAAAAATCGCGGGTTTAACCGCGGATCAAAGCTATTTGATTTATAATAATAACTAGTTGTTTTACATTATTATCAAGACTACAAAAAAAAAACACACATTTCTGATAAACAGTATCATAAAACAACACACACACGAGTTGTTGATGCGATTCTTCCAGCGAATCGATTTTGCATTTTGTAAACTATAGCTAAATGCATCGCTGGAGAGCAGTGCCCGCATTGCAATGGCGGATCGACCGTCGTCTGTTCACCCCGAGACGAAGACATTGCTTTTATTCGATTGCTAACAAAATATATTATATGTCAAACTATCTTAGTATTACTTACATACATTTTGTAGAACTATTTTGGTGTTTCGATGTATCTTACGAATGCGAATGTGATTTTGTGTTTTATTTATTAAATTCTATCGTGAGTAGTAGTGTTTGTAAGATCTCACTGCAAGGTAGAGGCCTCTCTCTCTTGCTTATTGTATGCATAGTGAGGAGGAATAGGTAAATGACTACACATTATGCAAATATTTACTCTTCTGTGGTCCACCATCAACGTTAAATTGTATCAATATTTTATAAAGATTGACATACTATTATGTATTTTATTTAGATCTCTTTGTAACCTCAAATTAACTTAAAAAATCTTGAAATGTCACAAAACAACAAAATACCATTATCAACCCCTTCCACGTACTATTATTAATACAATTTATTAACAAAACTTAATTCGTGTTAAAATACGGCTCCGATATCACGTGCCGTGCTAATTCTCACGCAACTGAAACAAGATGGCAATCAGGGAGAGCCGTAATTCAAGGAAAATTGCATCGACGTCAAACGTCACGATTCGCGTAAGCCCCGGTTCATTTGGGTGCATTATTCTAAGGCACGTCGCACGACTGAGTGTGTCACCCCGCTTGGGGTCTCGTGGCGCACGGATAAAACGATATTGTACGCGAATGTACTGCGGGACGTTTAATAATGTCCATGTGGATTGAATAAACACTTTTTTACTGGACTGTCACTGGTTCAAGTAGTTTTTGATTGATAGATACTTTTTGAAGTCGCATAATATTTTTTTATACTGAAATGTGTTGTTTACAAATCACGTTAAAAGTTTTTTCGCTCAGGGTTTTTTTCAGACAGTGTATAAGTGGGTAGACAATAACGACATGACAAAATTCTAAAGTCTGCATAGAACGCTTATCAACATAAAATATTTTTATGTACATTTTATTTTTAGTATACCTATATTTCTCAGAATAGTATCTAAATAATACTCAACACCAACTTGCACAACATAACTCTAAAATGGTAGATCTAAGCATGCAATGCAAAATCTCTCACGAGCTCTTCAACTAGGTGAGGGCAAAGAAAGGATTCTCTAAAGGTCATTCGCTAGCGCATTAACAAAGGCTATCAACGATTGCTTAAAGGAAATTCTATTGCGGCTATAGTATCGAATAAATAGTGGAAAATAAAACAATATTGAAGGCAATCCCCGTAAACAATGTGAGCAGTCGTTGTACCTCCATCGTCCAATCAATCTGCACGCAACTCACGTTTGCGTATTCAAAGCGTAGGTGCACTTTGCAACTCCATCGGTCTCTATGAAAACACACATTGTTTCCAACATCCTTTCCTATCCCCCCTGCATTTACAATTTAAACTCTCCGCTCCAGTTAATAAAGTTTGGATTAGATAGCCAACTATAAACAAAGCTCGTTCAATATCGTATTCGCGTAGTTTCGATTTGTCAATCGAGTTGCGTGATGCGACGATGAGTTGAAGTGTTTTCGAATTGAGTTTTGATTGTGTTTTGTTCGCGACAACGGAATATAGGCCCTTGTTATGTATTCGGAACACGAATGCTGCGGCCCTTTCGCGCATTGTACCAATTTGTACAATATCTGTCTTGTACTGATGAGATAAAGTTCAAATTCGTACAAAACCTCTTAAAAATAATTTAGAAATTACCGATTTGTTATGTACTTGAGTCAACTATTTTATGGGCGTTACGAATTGTTGTTTGTTTTGTCGTATTCCAAAAGATGCAACAGTTTAGTAGATATAACTTTCTTTTGATAGTTAATAATAAACGTTAATGCGTTTATAATAGATAGGTACCGATACAACGTAAATAGCGAGCAAGCCAGCCGCAACTGAAATTGTGTGGGCAGCGGAGATAATTTGAAATTGCGGAGTGATATGTGCCGCGGTGCACTTATGGAAATGAGATTGTAATCTAATCACCAGCACGCGCCCTGCTTTGATTGCAATATTGCTATTTATTGAAGCTTATTTTCTGCAAATACTAAGGAAACTTCTTCTAATAATGTGCTTTATTCATAAAGAACCCAGCATAGACATGTCTATTTACGAAAAACTGACCGTTTAAAAGTATAATACTAAATATATCATAAATAAAACATATAGAAAAGTCCGTAATAATAAAAAAAGATAAATAAATAGTTATAAACAAAATGAATGCAGCATAAATAATCTGTACAAATAAAACTCACAAACTACACGCACCTTTTATACCTTAATTAAACCCACAAGTACGTATAAACCGTTTTGCGTGTGTAATAAAGTGTCCTTTTTCGTTTAGTTACCGCGGGGTCCCCGGTTCGATCCGGGCACGCACATCCTCGTCATTTTGCGGGACATTCACGGCACCCATAGGATTTTCGACGTCACTCATTCGTGTGACACAAAATTGGGAAGCCATTCCCTGAGTGCTCCGTGCCTGTATTATTAAATAGACACTTTGCAGGTGTTTTTTCAGTATTCCCATTAAATAAGACAAGGGAAAACCTATCCGTTGTAATTGGGTGGATACTGATATTATTTCTAAGGGATATGATTATTTATTTGAATATAATTCGATGTTTTTGTTAGAAAAATATTATTAATAGCATGATTTTTTTGTCAACCTATTGTATCCTACTGCTGGGCGAAGGTCTCCCCCAAACATCTCTAACCATCCCTATCCTTCGCAGCCTCCCACCAACTACTGTCGAAGGTAGTAAGACCATCCATCATCATCCTGATTTTTATAAATACTATAAATATTTAAATAGTTTAATTTCATAACAGTAAAAAGCCTAATATTTTATATAGAAATAATACATTTTAGAATAGAAAATATGTCTTAGGAAATTCATATCATAAACTGCATGCGTTTCTGTTTAGTGGTTAGCGCGGTCATTTAGATAGAATGTCAGACGTAAACAGTTAACTTTATATTTAAAATTTAATATTATAAGTAATTAGGTGAAATCCTACTAAAAGTTATTATTATAAACTAGCTGTGCCCCGCGGTTTTACCCGCGTGGAACCTTATTCCGTGAGAATTTTGGGATAAAAAGTAGCCTATGTGTTATTCCTAGTTATGAGGAACATTTGTGCCAAACATTTTAAAATTTCATTAAAATCCATTCAGTCGCTATTGCGTAAAAGAGGAACAAACATCCACACATCCACACTCACAAACATTCGGTTTTATAATATTAGTAGAATGCGGAATTTGGGCTTATTCCAATCTGTCCGACAAGTAGTCCGATCATATAACTACTTGGACAAAAATATTCCAAATAGTCCGACAGCTAGTGAAGTACAGTCAAATAAAAAAGAAATAAATAACGAAATGGCTCTGTTCAAAATAAATTATGTTTTAAGAAATTTAACAATAATCTTTTTTAAAATACCAGGAGAACAGAAATGTAGAGGAGGACTTTTCAATAAATAAACTTAGTTAAATTAAATCACAAAATTAAATAAAGTTATTGGTATTTCTGTGGATAATTATTATTAGAAGTACCAGGAGAGCATAACCTTAAAGCGTTAATTATAAAATAAAAACGTATTCATGTTTATTATTCATATAGGATATAATATAATTCTAAGTATATCTCCTTCACCTTGATGCTTCTCTGGTACTTTCATTGCAAAAATCTTAAATAATTACTTCATTTCGATCTTTTATTTTAAGTGTTTCTTAAAAGAGGATTGATAATAATATTATAAGTTTTTATATGTATGTGAAGTACCATAACGTGAATACTGGGCAGATCTTTTTCCCACTTGAATGTACCGTAAAATTCACTGTCGGACTATTTGGAATATTTTTGTCCAAGTAGTTCGATCATCGAACTAATTGTCGGACAGATTGGAACAAGCCGGAATTTGCGGGGTGTTTGATGAAGAAAGTAATGTGTAGATGAATGATTTTTATCTTTCACGCAAAAAATACTGTAGCAATTTAGATAATTTAGATACTTACATATATTTCTTGAAACTATGAATATAAAATTATAGATTTAATTCCGGAAATTAATTACAAATTTACTTGATCAAAACCGCAAATAAATTACTACACCACGAAAATTAAAAGCTATATTTAATTAAACTTTAATTGTCGATATAAGTTTATTAAAGTAATAAGCTGTTAAAGCCACTGCATTGTTAGGTAGCATTAAGCTTCAGAGCTTTACTACAATCTAGCTTAATCGAGGTGTGGCCGAAATTTATCACCGCATTAACTTCCGACGAAAAAGGCTAAAACCGAATTAAATTGCAATCGTAGTCCGCACTAGCTGTATCTGAAACTAAAAATCTAATTTAGAATGTTTAGTCTTTAAAATAAAACCTAAATTACAAGCAGACCTAGTAAAAAAAACCTTGTGCGTTAATTTATGCGAAGAATAACGGTATCTCATATTCTATTTTATTTCAAATAGGTGGATGTTAGTGTGTGTTTGTATCTTTTTCATGTTCAATTAACATAACATTATCATTCCCTCCATCATCTCATTATAGTAACTGACCCCTAACTAAGTTCGAAACTTGTATCTAGGGTATCAGAAACTACGCACACACTCATTCACACACACACCCAGACCGAGACAAACATTTGTGGTTCACACAAATATATTCACCCCGCACGGGAATCGAACCCGCAACCTTACGGATGGCAGATTTGAAAGAAATTTGGTACACCATAATAGTTTATTTGCCTAGATATGCTAATCCCAAAATTCCTACAAAATCGGGATTTAGGCGGGTAGGACCGCAGGGCATAACTAGTAGAAATAATTACGAAATACGTTGAACATAATTCCTTTGTCAGAATTGAAATTTTGTTTATTATCATGTTAATAATTACAAACTGTTTTGGTTTCAATTATTAGATTTTATCCGTGTCTGACCTCGTTTTGACGGTTGAATGTTAACGAAAGTACCACCAAATGTATATTATTATTTCGGAAATAAATGCTTTTATAAAAACTCCGTTGATTACCCTATAATCATAGACGTTTACAGAAACTTAATATTTTGTTGTTATTGCTGTGGAGATACAGAATTTATAATTATTATGAAGTATTCATGAAAACATTTCAATGATAGTTTCTTAAAAACGAGCTTTTCCATGCTTCGGAAGACAGGACAAGGCAAGCAATGTACCTGTACCTATATATCTCCCCAATATTGAACACGACAATCCTTTTTTTATTGCTAACCCATAATTAGTCCAAATATCTTTACAAGGCCACTGATAGAGCTTTACGGGTGGTTAATTAGCCGATTGAGACGCCTCGCAAAGAAGGAGCCCTTATTTAATGTATAACATGCATCTCATTAACAAAGCTGTAACGAAGCACTTGAGAGTTCCACGTGTCTGGTAATCATTTATTTAATTAAATACTCATATGAAACACGTATTTCCCTGTGAACGACTGCGGACTACCGTAATCATTAATTGAGTTTTATTTCCGTTGCGTCGTGTCGCATCCACTCCAATTTGTAGTAATATAATATCATCAACTTTACAATGACCGCCTTTGTTGTACGTTTTTAATTTAATTAATTATCGTTTTTTATTATTTATCTTATTGGACTGTGTGTAAATATGTTGTTTGTTAAAAATTTTAGCAATCGTATTGGGTAAAGAATTTTAAAACTCTGAAAAATGTATTTTTCTTAGTTAACTACATTCTGTATGTATATTTTCCTTGTCTTTTCACGCGTAGACAGGCTGAACAGAAAAAGTGATGGACTGAAATTGAATATGAGGATGGTTTGGAGCCCCGAATTGAAATATCGTAAAAATAATAATCCTTTTAGGATCCTTCTTCTTCTTAGCGTGTCGACTCATATTTTTGAGTACCAGAACTCGGCCACCGATATGGCACTATCAGTGGCTTGTAAAGGTCCTCACGTGTGCAGGTGTAGGGACAAAAGAATTTGGATCCTATAATTCATCATCATGGGCCATTAGCATCTACGTGAGATGATGATCCTTTGAGTACCACATTAATAATCAAGCTAAATAATATGCTGTAACAACAAAACTACTAGCCCGGTATTGATACCGATCAAACTACTGGATCTCTTTTGTAGTTCGAGTGATGTAGAGCTTAACGAACAGATCAACTGTGAAGCGAGTAATTACTGATTAATCGGTATTGTAACATAAACGTTGTTACGTAATGACCATATTTGTGTTTTAAATAGGAAACCGGAATATTTGTTAACGTTTTCCTGCTAAGGATTTTTTTGATATGAGAACCTGCTAAGTTGAGTTATGAATAGAATATAACATATGTGATATATTGATTCTAGTCCTTAGTTTATCCGTTGTCCAGCTTAGCTTAGGTTTCAGACTAAATGAACAATTATCCGTTGTCTAGTGTTCATAGCTTAGCTTAGGTTTGATGAACAAAAGGGGACAGTATATTGCTGAGACAGAGTCATTCATTATGTTTAAATCGATGTGGAAAATTTGCATTTATTAGGTAATAGATCACTATGTCAGTCAGTCAGTCAGTCAGCCAGTCACCTTTGAGTTATATATAATAATATTATTTAGATTGGTACTGTTAATTCTAATTATAGTACGTTTTCTTGAAAGAAACCTTAAACAAACCAATAAATAAAAACAAACAAAAAAAAGTTTGAAAAACTAAACAACTTTTAAACCATTTACTTTAAAATCCGATAAGTATTGAATACTAAAAACTAAATAAAAATCAATGAAACTAATAGAGTGTTGTTAGAAATGTAATAAGTGTGGCACTGGAAGGGAGGAAGCTTAAGAAATTACTGTGAGCGACGCCGGTTGATTGCTTTCAAATACGACTTTCCGGGCTTCACTCCACAGGCTAGCTTTACACTTTAATGCAGGGCTTTTCAACCTTTCGCCAAGATTTTGTGGACATTTGTTTTAATTATGTTCAGGTTTTAGGAATTTAGATTTGTTTGATTGTTGGTATAATCACAATAAAAAAAGACAACCCCACTGAGTTTCTTGTTAGTTCTTCTCAGTAGTGGGCGCGTAGTGAACTAACAATCAAATCAATTTAGTTTAAGTTTTGACGATTATAAGTGATTGTATCAATCCTTGATAATAAAGATAATTTGAATTTTGAATTTTGTTGCATAATTTACAGGTCTTAATCGCGTATAACATGAGAGACCTGTAAATTATGCAACAATGAATTCCGATCGCGATAGTTTAAAAAGTGTATAAGATTTGTTTGATGACAATTTGGGTTAAATTGTAAACACAAACTATATACATATAATGAAAATTTGTGATATGTGATAAATTTTGTTTTGATAAATTGGTAGTAAGTAACAATGCTTGTTTGCTTGTGTTGACTATTAATAAAAAAGTGTCATTCTTTATACTAAAACGTACAGGAAAAATCAAGAAAAAACTTTTACGTAATTGCTCTAAGGATGTTTCAGTCCCGGATATTTATATTTATTTTCGGTCACGGGACTAATTTTTCTATCTTCTTCCTGCTAATGTTATTTTTCATTTTGATATTTTCCTTTAACGTGAATTTTAGGTGCAACAAAGATCGATTAAAACATTGAAAACGTAAGAAGTTAGTGAGAGTATAAATAGTTTGAAATATTAAAGGGTTTTCCACCCCTTACGCCAAATTATTTTACTACGAACAGGATAAACGTGACATCGTGTAAATTCATATTCTAAACGGGTCGTCCAGTCTTTAGAATTCAGGTATATTAAATTATTTTACTCACATATGCTTGTGTCATGCACCTGCTTTCCCTAGCGGAGGTTAGGGGTTCGATACCAGAGTCGAGAAAAGAGTGTTTATTATTTTCCTAACATGATTAGAGTTTCAGATCACCGACATCCATTTGACGAGTGTAGTGGTGCTAATATCATCAGTGATAATGATGAAAATTGGGACTTTTTAGAAGCCCATATTTATCAAAATCTACTGAATCAATGTAAATAAAATATACTTACAGATGTTGATACGTTATGACTGGGAGGAAGGCACAAGGAATACTTTAAGTTCTTAAAACTTTCAGGGTTAGATTGTACGAGAAAAACCTCGGGGCACGAGTAACTCATATTGCAAACATTTAAAATATCATAACATAATCATTCACTACATCATCTCATTATAGTAACTGACCCCTAACTAAGTTCGGAACTTGTATCTAGGGCATCAGAAACTACGGTATATACTTCTACTACTATCAAAATACCTACATTTCTAAACTACTGTAAAGTTTAATGGATCTCTTAGCATGCATAGATTAAACTAACTACGAAAGCTTTTAGAGAAACTTTAATAAAGCTGTTTTAACATTTTTAATATTCGCCGGCACAAAAACAAAGAAAATTAAGTTAATTTGTGTGTTTTAACTAGATCTTCACGAAAGTAACAGCTTAATTTCCAAGTTAAATGGTTGAACAGATTTTAATGAAATTGGCGCCAATATTATTTTTAACTTCTTATGGCACATGCAGAAAGATACATAACATAAACAAACGCAGCATTCGCACTCTCCTAACAAAAGATAAATATTTATGTCTGTAACCATAAATTAAAATAGCTCACATAACAAACATCCCAGACAGACGAAATATATTAAAATATTGTTCTAAAATTCTGAATATATAATTCTGCTCATATGACCGGACTTATACTGCACTAACCACCAGACCACGTTTATTAAACTCGGTCTGTTTGCTAATTATACCCCGCTATAAAATATATTTAGTTGACTATATCTAATCTTATTGTATGACGCTGCACGGCTACATTTAGCGATTCATTGTTACCGCATCAAGCGGTGGGATTAACACAATTTACGCGAAAACAACGTTCATAGCATTCAAATGTGAAATTGAAAACTGGCGGAGTCCGCGCGATTCGCAAGCGAGATTAACTTAACAAAATTATACAATCAACCGTGCATTCATCCAACGTCCGCTGTGACTAATATTATTTGTGCATTCTCATCGCGTTTCTCACAAAGAAATAAATAAAATGGTATATATCTCTCTCGACTTAGGTGTTTCGTGCGAGCGAAATGCATTATTATCAGCGGCTCGCGAGCGTTACCGCGCCCGGCGGACACGTCTCCTGATAAAATAAACACCAAAACTACTTTTACAGATTCCGTTTCATATGAACCGTATGCAGCCGCATTATACAGCACATTCCCTAAACAAATTGTTTTATCGCTACTTCTAAAGTGGATCCGCTCCGACGCGCACGTAATTCTTCTCAGTCCGCATACAAACAGCCCCTAAGGAGGCGACAATCCTCACGGCAAACAATAAAAATATACATAAAAATAAATTTGATACTTGGAAACCGCGGGCCTGGCCGTGAAGAATATGCAATGGGCAGGTTTGGGATGAGGTCGTTTCGCAAAGCCAGAGATGTACGGCGTACGGCCGTTCTGACACTTATGGAACCTGCTCTTTTATTTGGGGACAGGTTTCGGTGTAACATTAGATTTCAAATAAAGATTGTGGGTTACAGTAATTCTTGTTTGTAATCGAGTTAATAAAAGTGGACAGATAAGAAATAAGTATCAAGAAAATGTTTCGCGAGTAGGTTCACGATAATCAGTTGGTAGGAAATAGGGGAGGTGTGGAAACGTATGTGTTGCAACTCGGTATAAAATTGCAACGCGCCGCATGCAGGTGAGATGGAATTGGATTGCGCACTATCCAATCATACCTATCGTGATTTTCGATGATGATGTCGTGACAAGTACCTGCCGATGGTTATGCACCAATTATCTCGATAACTGAACGTTTCCACATTCACGTCGTCGTATGCTTAGGAATTAATACGTAAGTGTAGTGCGGCTTGGAGATCGATTGCTTTACGATTCTGACGAACATATAAGCGATATTAATTGATAATTTTAAGACAAATTTGTCTTAGAATTAAGATATTCACGTTAATTATTCGCTATGATTAAAGTTACACTTTAAGGCAAGTACAAGATACAGAATAGTTTTCATTAGTTACACCCTAATTTATGTTAAGTTAATTGTATTTTAATGTCTATCGCAAAGTATATTATGCCGAAGTTGGTATATACTCGTGAATATTTAATAGGGGCGTGTTATAAGCGTCCTAAATGCATACAAGTGTTTCATTGAGTAACATTAGCATAAGTGTAAGCGAAAACAATGAGTTACGGTCCTAGGAGTCGATACACACCTAATTGTTATGACAAATTGAGTGATTTATCCGTTTATTAAGATTTAAATATCAACCAGCGACAGAGGTTTATAAAAGAAAATGCGGTTTTAATTTTATCTGCCTTTAAGTACAACTACAGTAACGCGCAATAGATAGAACTTGGTTGGTAGAATTCATTACAAAGATATCGATCCAAACCTAAATAATAAAGGTTATTTCACCAGAATTATAGACTAGCGAATAAAATAATTACGCTCTGACATAACCTTTGCCGCAAACAGTGGGGTAACAAGAATTCCCCAGATATTTATTAAGTCAATCTCTACACCAATTTTGCTAATGTCAGACTGTCACAAGGTGCAAATTGCTTAAAGAATAATTATTAGGCCCAGAGAGCATGAGAAGATCCCACGAGTTCCCATTGTCTTAGCACGATCGAGTGCACTACTTACTGATAAAGTATTATGCTCACTCACAAACAATGGCTTGTCGCATTGTTCGATTTACCTCGACGCTTCTATTTATCTCCACTATGATTAATAACCACTGAGAATGCAATGTAACGTAAACTTTGTACTATTTACCGTTCGTACAATATGTTACTAAACCATGTTGCTACATTGGTTGGGCAAACGCCCTGCGTTCTGTGAAAAAATAGAAATCACAGTTCTCAAGGCAAATTTGTTTTAAAGTTACAGCTGTTTGAACACAGATTTTAGTTGTTGATTAGCGGTACAATTAAATACGATTATCTTGTTAATTTCCTGTAACGCGGTTAGGCAAATATAATTGATATTAGTCACGGTTACAAAAATGGAGATTTGAACGTTTTCGTGCATCAAATAGTTTACACGCTGCGGGTTCATTTAGATTTTAATGACGATAATGTGGGTAGTGTGTCTAAGATTGTTATATTTAGAGTTATTTTAACATAGGTAGTGCTTACTCTATGATTTTTCTTTCTTATCATGATGATGAAAGAAGAAAGAAAAGGATAAAAAAGGACTTTTCTAAATATGGAAACATCATAGGAAGATTTTCTTAAAAGTTATTGCATAGATATGTCTACTTCCTTATAGAAGTTTTTAGTTTTTAGGTAAGTAGTTAAGGTTTTTATTTTCGATTTCCTCCATCCTCATTTAACGAAGGTCTTGTTTGAATATTTTGAAGTTATTTTATACATAATACCTTAATGAATATGGAAAATTTGTTTCGGATTACGAAGCAAAACAATTAACGTGACTGATCACGTAATCATCACGTAATTGTTAAACTTGGATCGTTTGACATTGGTTAGATTGATCGTTGATTAACTTCAAACTTTTTTAATGTTACATAATATTTTTGATTGTTAAGAAGTGGTTATGATTTGACAAATTTGTGTATTTATTTCAAGAAATACCTATGCAATATAGTAAATTTTAGTTCTGAATAATTAATTTACATTATTTTATTTAATAATTGAAAAAAAAAACATAAGGCTTTAAATGAATAAAAACCATATACAATTTAAGGCGTTTCTAAAAAATAGCGTTTCTATTTCGTACATCCTATTAAAATTACTTAATATAATAAACATTTGCTGCACATTATCCACATATACATAAACACATTACCTATAAACCTCTACAATATACCAGCGAATTCCGCTACAACAATCAATGTTGCAACACTCAGCATTCGGTACACGGAGCATGCACGATATCCACATTTACCTGCAAGGACCAAGGACCATGACAATTATTTACAAAGCTAACAAGACAATGATGACACAGTGAGTCGTTATCTGTATACCATGATTTACGGTGTAACTAAATTGTTTAAATAACATTTTGAGCGTATTGAAGTACGCCGTTTACGAGGCTTCTTAACGATGTTGCTATTAGTGCCTGTCCCATAAAGATGACCCTACTGATGTATTGTGGCTGATTTAGTAGGATGGGCATTATGGGTAATATGACATGAGCAATGACTTTATAATCTTCATATACTGCATACATTTTCAAATGCAACTGACTGCAACTAGGTTTATTACCTGTATCTAGGGTATCAGAAACTACGCAGTACGCACACACATGCATACTGAGAAAACATTTATATATCTCACAAATATTGACTTTTGATGGTAATGAAATTCACAACCTAGTGTTTGACAGTGTGGTATAGTGATCCATTCCATTTGGGTCGTCAAAGAAAGTACATTCAGTATCAAAATGCTGACCTTCACTATAGCTGCTATAGATGTCCTGAGGAGACATTTGTCAAAGAAATAAAATTGACTGACTACGATCTTGGTAATCTTAGTAAGATGGTTAGAATTTACGAGGTATAGTCACCAAGTTTTCTGTGCCGGCGGCCAAAAGTGGAAGCTACTATTGTCATTTTGATTCTTAAATCATACATTTACAATAAACTGACAATCAAAAGATGCGATTACAGCGACGCTATCACCGACACAGAAAACTTGGTGATTCTATAACGGTGATATTATTTTACATAGAGATCTGTCACTTTAGACACAAAAACAATAGGTTATGAAGTGTGTTCAAGCGCGCTAAAGTCTGACCATTTCACTAAGATATTAGTTTAGCCAAACACACAATAACATGCAATAGTAAGTTTAAAGTGAATAAAGTATTACATTGTTACACAACCTACAAATTAAATCCAAAAAGCGAGTAAATAAATACATTCATAAATTCTCGTCTCGTAAACAATAGCTGAAGACATTGAAAATAGGATGGTACATCACAAGAATCGCCTACGAACAATAAATTAATGCTAATTAAATATTAGCCTTGCAGAACGTAATCCGGTTGCACAATATTCATTTTACATCTTTATAATAAAGGCGTCTCGCTGTTTCACCCGCGTGGTTCCCGTTCGCGGATCATAAGCTACCCCTGTTCTAAATCAAGTCAATCGCTTCAGTAGTTTAGCCGTGAAAAGGTAACAGACAGACAGACAGATAGAGTTACTTTGGCATTTATAATATTAGTTAGGATGTTACTCAGGGTGAATGTAGCTTTCTAATGAAAAAAGAATTATTGAAATCGGTTCAGTACTTTTTGAGTTTATTCGTTACATACAAAAATACAAATCTTTCCTCTTTATAATATTAGTGTAGATAGTGTAGATTATCCTTTTGTTTGTGACAATCCGAATATATTACATAGTCATGATATAATTTATTAATCGTAATATATTATTATTTTGAAGGTTACAAAAAGCATGGTGGTTTAGACCTATCAAGGTACTTTACTGATGTCGAAGTAATGAAAGACTTTTCTTACCTTGGGGTGTTTGAAGGTAATGACACATTTATGTAAAAGTAAAGTATCGGTATATCACGGCAAAGGCCACTTTCTCTCACTGATGGTATGAGTAAAGCGAGCAGCATTTTAGTTTACTAAAGTTAAAACTGGAGGAGGCCGCCTTGGATAGGGACAGATAGAGGGGAGGTGGAAGGGAGTTGCACCTGTTACCACGACAAGAGCAACAGTTGATGATGATGAAAGTTTAAACTACATCAAAATATGCTAAAGTCAGTGAACATCATACAATTCAATTCTCTACAGATATATGTTTAATTTTAAAACGATCAATATTAAATATTAATATTTAATTAAAAACGTTCCAAACACCTACAAAATACCTAATTAGTTACTAAGTTAGTTTGTAATAATTCGACGAGACAAAGGCTATAGAGAAGGTTCCCCTGAGTTCTAATCAAGGGTCCGAGCCCGCATACAAAGTCAGTACAAACCATGCCGGGACAAACTTTACTACTGGACTTCGCAACTCCTGAAGAACTAATCTAGTGCTATCCTGTAGGAACGAAACTGCAGTAACAATTGTGTTTGTGTGATATGGGTTTAATTAAAAAATATAACATAACATTACATAATCATTCACTATCATCTCATTATAGTAACTGACCCATAACTAAGTTCGAAATTTGTATCTAGGGTATCAGAAACTACGCACACACTCATTCACACACATAAAGAAAAGCTTAAGCGGATATTAATCTAGCTAGATGGGTAACATCAACACCATTTGATTGCCTATTTATCATTCATCTGGTTATCAGATCGGTGCAGGTCTATGTTCTACGGCTTCTAGACCATATTCACTGTTTATAGATACATACATATTCATATTATCTTTCTACATGTTAGAAGGACCAAACTAACGGCTAAACTACTTACTTTTTGCTGAAAAGCAACAACACATTTCCGCACAACTTCAGTAAGTAAATATTTTCACAAATATTTTCCTATAAAAATATATAAACTAGGGCAAGCTAACTTAAAACCATATTAAAAGAAACATTTAAATATACATTTCTTTAACAGTGAAGGTAATAACATCCCATGTCCGCGACAGGGGCTCATTATGGAAATTGAAAACTATGACGCGACCGTATAATTTTATGTCATCCCTCCAATAATTTTCCAAAGTTACCGTCCTCCATGAATCACCTTCATGGAAAATTGGAATGTTATGAATATTAACGTCCGTTCTGGCGAATAATTTTATTGTTATCGTTATTTATGTATTACTTACTAAGTTGCTTTGTATTTATCACTATTATAATGTACTTAGATGTAGGTAGACGATAATATGGCAATAAATGAAAGCACTGATAATGCTAGTTCATAGGATATTTGGATATTATTTGGTCTATTTATTCCAACAACAAATATTTCAGAGAAATACCAAAAATATACTTAGTCACAATGTGATTAACATATTGGTAACTTCAGCGGTTTCATACGATATGTTTTTTTTTAAATTGACACAAAAATTCAAGTTGATTAGAGAACCTCCTCCTGATTTTTTCGAAGTCGCTATAGGTTAAAAGTTTTAATTTAAGAAAACTAAATCACAAATTATAAGAATGTACTTACTAGTATTGATGGTACATTTGACAAATCACCAGTTTGGAATGAGAAAGATCTAGTAACGCTATTAATACTGGCGGGGCACAAGGCAAAGTTTGGTTTGGCGGCATCTTCGACAGCCGTTACGGATATAATTAATGGGTTTGCTAATAATACCTCTTACACTACACGACACGATACGACATTCACTGCTTATGATTTAGGTAATTTATGAATGACGTTCAACTTTGTTTTTAGAATGATATTCGATAGGTTTATAAATATGTAGTATAATTTTCGACCAGTCGACCTATAAGTCTCGGTAGCTCATTTGGACAGAGCAGTGCTACGGTTCAGCACGGTTCCAGGTTCAAGTCCTGGCTGAGGCGAAAATTTTGAATGCATTTTTCAAAATGTAGTATAGTAGTTGTAAATTGGAAGTTTTCCGGACTAGATTATACCAGTTTTTGGGACCTTGGTTTGTGCGTAGATATTTTTGACAAAACCAGCTGTTAAAATGATGCTTATGACGGAAACACACATGAAATAAAAAACATAACATAATAATTCACTCCATCGTCTCATAAAAACAAACACTATAATTATATTATACCAACTCTTCTAATTAAGATTTTATTAGTAAATATTTTTAATCAAACTTCTAAATAATAATTCTATTCATACATCAGAACTAATCCAGGCAAATGAACACAATTTTCTCCTTATTAAATATTTAGAGTTGGACATTTCAAACAATTTGTGAACCGGTGTTGTTAAATTACAACGTCTAGACTACTATTATGGGTGTTTTAATTGCAGGTTGTCTGTCTGTACGTGTGGTATCTAATATGAGTTGATTATTAGACTAAGAATAATATTGTTATAGTTAATGTAAGTTTCTAAGAGCTACAATAGTATGGTAACTCTTTGAAGCAATAGAACTAATAATATTGTGTTTTTGAAATCATAATTCAACTGTTCAGACTGGCTCTGGACAAAGAAAGGATCCAGAAACTGACTTTCAGTAATGGAGTAATAGAGGTACTACAAGAAGAAGAAGAAATAATTCAGATTTTATCATAAATGTATTATGTTTTTGAAATAATTCAGATTTTATTATAAATTTGTATCATAGTTTGTCATTTAAAATGTTTAGTACAAAAGATTCTCTGATAGTGAAATCTCGTGAATTTACCTGCGATAATACTTAATTTATCCTGCGGGAACAGGAATAAAAAACGAAATCAGAATTTACATTTACGGCAAAAAATCAGTTTCAATAATTCCAAAGTTTACCAATTAACAAACCACACAATTTTCTTATACCAAACGCAGGCCCAGTTTAACCAAACAGACAATTGAAAGGTAACATGACACTTGGTTAATAAATCTAATGAAATCGTATGGTGTGAATGGCGTTGTATCGTGGCAGCATTGAATGCCGGCAGATCGTATGCGTGTCAACCGGCCCCTGAATAATGACGCCGGGTGACGTTTAATTTTGGATACAAAAGGCTCTTTATGTTGTTTACCCTAATCCATTTAGTACATGGAGGGGGGGGGGGGTCCTTCCTATCACGGTGTACCGGATGATATTGACAGTAACCTTTTAACTTGCTCATTTAATTATCGTTGGTTGAATGCTGAATGGTTCGGATTCTGTTCTTGGATAAAGCATTTTTGTTTATAATTTAGCTTTTAATTACTTATGTGTTAGTTTTCAGTGATTTTTAGTAAGTATTTGTAAGTTTGTATAAAGTTTCACACAAACATTATTTACAAAACTAGCGGCGCCCTGCGGTTTCACCCGCGTAGTTCCCGTTCCCGTAAGAATATGGGGATAAAATTATGCTAAAAACCTTCCCACTGAATCACTCTATCTATTAAAACAAAGCGCATCAAAATCCGTTGCGTAGTTTTAAAGATCTAAGCATACATAGGGACAGAGAAAGCGACTTTGTTTTATACTATGTAGTGATAACCAGGTTAAAACAAGACTTGTAAATGAACACCCTGTTTCTCTTTAACGATAATAATTGAACCCGTATCCTATAGTATACATACAAAGTTTTACCAATTAAACCTCTTGTTGTTATTCCGTAACATAAATAAAACTACATATTTTAAACCAAGTAATTAAACCTACAATATATGACTAGATTAAACTATGTTTCAATAAATTTTAAAACATTTACGTGTTCTAGATCAACAGCGTCACCAAACTACACCGTAACGTAGTTAATTAAAACAATAACATAGTATGCATGATTAAAATTCAATGCAAGTTAATCAAATTCCCCTAAATTATAGAATCCAATATGACCCGCGCATGCAATTAACGTGAACCAGCCCGGTTGCATACATTCGATACTGTTGTGTGTTCAGCGAGGCCTAATCTAAAATATGCATAACATCTGACATAACATTATTACTGCATATTATGTTTTACTAACCAATTTACAATTTAATTGTTTTCATTCTTGATCGATTGACTATCACTACATAGTATAAAACAAAGTCGCTTTCTCTGTCCCTATGTCCCTTTGTATGCTTAGATCTTAAAAACTACGCAACGGATTTCGATGCGGTTTGTTTTGAAAGATAGAGTGATTCAGTGGAAAGGTTTTTAGCATAATTTTATCCCCATATTCCTACGGGAACGGGAACTATGCGGGTGAAACCGCGGGGCGCCGCTAGTATTTATATATGTATTTAATTTGATTTTACCTATGTAAATACCAAAGTGCTTTGTTTAGTTTGAGTTTTGTGACATGTGTTACATATATACAATATACATGTGTCCGTATATTTATATACTTAACTTTCTTTAAAATGAAATAACTGACAAAATGATTTATTTAAAGTCAAATAACATAACATAACTATCCGATCCATCATCTCATTATAGTAACTGACCCCTAACTAAGTTCGTGACTTGTATCTAGGGTATCAGAAACTACGTACACACTCATTCACACACACACCCAGACCGAGACAAACATTTTGGCAAACGTAGTAATTGAAAAATCATTAACAAAACGGATACTATTTTTAACCTCCGACGCAAAAAGAGGGTGTGTTATAAGTTTGACGTGTCTGTGTGTGTGTGTGTATCTGGGGGCACGGCAGTGCCCCCCGCCAAGTCGAGCGCGAAGCAAACACTGCCGTACCATCCTTT
The DNA here is from genome assembly GCA_958496195.1 of Timandra comae. Classification (NCBI taxonomy): domain Eukaryota; kingdom Metazoa; phylum Arthropoda; class Insecta; order Lepidoptera; family Geometridae; genus Timandra; species Timandra comae. The sequence goes on from OY292359.1 coordinate 11,200,128, forward strand.
ACAGGAACCCTTTCGCCGCATTTTCAGACCCCTATTTAACAACCTCTGGATAAGCCCAGAACGCTGAAATTTTCGTCATCCAGTAAGCTATACAATCACATACTTAAAATAAAATTTCAAGTCTGTAGGTCATTTAGTTCCCAAGTTAAGCGAAAGCAAAGTTTCGCATTTTAGACACTCACTCACTCACTCACTCACTCACTCACTCACTCACTCACTCACTCATGATCATCAAAATAGAACTAGTACTTCCCATGAACCTAGAGAGCTGAAATTTGGTACAGAGTTAGGGTTTAATGGCCACATAAAGGGAAAACTATAAAAACTAGGATAATCGAACGGGAACGGGAATTATACGGGAATGGGAACGGGAATTGTAACTCAAGAACGGCTGATCTGATTTGGCTGAAAATTAGTGGGGAGGTAGCTTAAAACCAGGAAAAGGACATAGGATACTTTTAATCCCGAAATTCCCACGGGATTGGGAACGGGAATTAAAAAATCAAGAACGCCTGAATTGATTTGGCTGAAAATTGGTGGGGAGGTAGCTTAAAACCAGGAAAAGGACATAGGATACTTTTAATCCCGAAATTCCCACGGGATTGGAAACGGGAATTTAAAAATCAAGAACGCCTGAATTGATTTGGCTGAAAATTGGTGGGGAGGTAGCTTAGAACCAGGAGAAGCACATAGAATACTTTTAATCCCGAAATTCCCACGGGAATGGGAACGGGAATTTAAAAATCAAGAACGCCTGAATTGATTTGGCTGAAAATTGGTGGGGAGGTAGCTTAAAACCAGGAAAAGGACATAGGATACTTTTAATCCCGAAATTCCCACGGGATTGGGAACGAGAATTTAAAAATCAAGAACGGCTGAATTTATTTAGCTGAAAATTGGTGGGGAGGTAGCTTAGAACCAGGACAAGAACATAGAATACTTTAATCCCGAAAATCCCACGGGAATGGGAACGGGTATTTATTACTCAAGAACGGCTGAACTGATTTGGCTGAAAATTGGTGGGGAGATAGCTTAGAACCAGGAGAAGCACATAGAATACTTTTAATCCCGAAATTCCCACGGGATTGGGAACGGGAATTTATTACTCAAGAACGGCTGAATTGATTTGGCTGAAAATTGGTAGGGAGGTAGCTTTGAACTAGGAGAAGCACATAGAATACTTTTAATCCCGAAATTCCCACGGGAATGGGAACGGGAATTTATTACTCAAGAACGGCTGAACTGATTTGGCTGAAAATTGGTGGGGAGGTAGCTTAGAACCAGGAGAAGCACATGGAATACTTTTGATCCCGAAATTTCCACGGGAATGGGAACGGGAATTATAATTCTAAAACAGCTGAACTGATTTGGCTGACAATTTGTGGGGAGGTAGCTTAAAACTATTTATGTATAGATACTTTTTATCCCGAAATTCCCACTGAAACGCGAACGGGAACTACGCGGGTGAAACCGCGGGGCGCTTAATAATATAATACTACTCCTAAAAATAAGTGTGTCAAATAAGAAAATCTAATAAAATAAATCAATATAAACAAGTTTTAACAAAAAGAAATGAAATCCCACCAAAAACATTCTGTAAAAAAACTAGCCAAGTCTCGATGGAGCTGCATGTTTAACTCTAAAAAGTAATGAAATCTAGACAGACTCGTGCCAAGTCTAAGGTTCCTTACTGCGATTTCTTTATTATTATAGTTAATGTTGTGTGACTTGGCCGTTGAAGGGTACACATGTATGTACACAAGGGTACAAAACTAGGTGCTCCATGACGCTATTGTACCAATCTTAAAAAATCCAGAACCTATCCATTGACGATAGAAAATTTGCTTAATTATAGCCACTTGAAAAATGTTGATTCAATATCCAGTCAATTGTAGGCTTGATAAAGCTGCGTATTTTAATAATGTTATAACATTACGTGTAAACAAAATTGACATGTACCCACTACTAACCTTTTAAACAATGTTCAACGGCCAAGTCACACAACATTAACTATAATAATAAAGAAATCGCAGTAAGGAACCTTAGACTTGGCACGAGTCTGTCTAGATTTCATTACTTTTTAGAGTTAAACATGCAGCTCCATCGAGACTTGGCTAGTTTTTTTACAGAATGTTTTTGGTGGGATCTGTCTGTCTGTGGCATCATAGCTCCCGAACGGATGAACCGATTTCAATTTAGTTTTTTTATGTATTAAAGGGGACTTACGTGCGAGTGTTCTTAGACATGTTTGATGAAAATCGGTTTACCCGTTTAAAAGTTATGGGGGTTTGAAAGTGTTGGGGGTTATTAAAATTTTTAATTTAAAGTTTTTAGATGCACATTTGTCAGTAACTTGATAGAAGAGCCGAGGTAATGTATTTTAATAAACTGTCTATGAGTAATGGTCTATTCAAACAATATTCGAGTAGGCGACGAAGGTTGTAAAGATGAATACCTCATTCATTTCTATTACGTGTTTAGAGCTGAGCATTTAATCATCGACATAACCACGCAAATATTTGTAAAAATTAATTAATTGCAATAAGAAAACGTTAATAGTAGGCGTCGGAAGTAATATTTTAAAAGTTAGATAGAATTTTGTATTGTCTGCGAACTTAGTCTAATCTGTATCTAGATAAAAACATACAGATCACACAATTATCATTCTAAAATCGACTCAGAAACCCCTGTTTGTATGACATGGGCTCTCTATAATTGTCTAATTTGTTATTATAAAGCTAAAGAGTTTGCTCCTTCCCTTGAATACCGTACTATCAGAACTATTGATTTGAAAAAATATTATAATTTTAAACAAACTATTTGTCCGAAGGCTGTATACTGTATGAGTTTTTTGGCCGTAGTTTTGTTTATGCATAAATTACAGAATTACTCCCCATTAAAGTTCATATCTAGAAAAAAAATCTGAACCACAAATGTTTGTCTCGGTCTGGGTGTGTGTGTGATTGAGTGTGTGCGTTTCTGATACCCTAGATACAAGTTTCGAACTTAGTTAGGGGTCAGTTACTATAATGAGATGATGTAGTGAATGATTATTGAAATAAAACACTTAAACGGATTTTTGTCGTGGTTATATTTTGTTTTACATTTTCTGACGTTTCGGATTCTTTACAGAACCCGTGATCACAGAAGACAGTGTTTTATTTCAATGTGTAGTGTTCGTGTAAATCAAAGATATCAATGTGAATGATTATGTTATGTTAGAAATAAAAGTAATATTAAAAAATCCTTTGTAAACTGTCAATATAATTAAATTAATCGTATCACATAAATTGATGTCCATAGTCCATAGCCGACTGGATTCCAATACAGTTCACGTCATCACAACGATTGACTCAGATGTATTATTTTCATTTGGAGGGTCCGCAATATTTTCGGATTGCCCACTTTTTATAGCTATTCGTTTTCATTTCGTTTTTTATCAGTAGACGAAGATTTATTTATTACGTACTTTCTGGTTTTAGGAAGTAATTTGTTGGAGTATTACGATGTTAGTGGTGATATGTAGAAGATATTTAGTGACTCGTCGAGTTTTAAAAATTCTTAATTCCAAAACTTTGAAGCTTTATATTTCTTATTTTTATCGGTGAGCCTACTAAATCTGATCATATTTTTTTTTGTTTATTATTTGACTACGGCTAGAAAAAGCGTGGGTTTTTATGTTAACCGCAATGAACATACATAATTTATCGTTAAAAGCGTATTATGTGACGGAATGTTAAATTGAATAGCCTCATGCAGCCTAGACATACCATGAAGTAGAAAATCTCATTGTTCCTTGATTTATTTTGTTATAATTAGTTTACTAAAGACCAAACTACTATTTAACATAAATATTGTACACATCAACGTGTGATACAATTACTCGGTTCATTGAATATACAATATGCACAATATTGAATGATATTGCAAAACATTTTCAAGTTCTATTGTTCATTATGTTTTTGGTCCCTATTATTGAGAAAAAAGGTTCTCAGATATTTCCTATGGCTAGGTATTTGAACAATACTTTAAGTATAGTTACTTAAGTATTTAAAAGTGCGATGGAATATTATTCCTAGAAAAGTGATGCCTGTGATACGCTAGTACTCATTATTATACTGTGCCTGTGAGAAAGACAGGTGAGCACTACAGGCTGAGGCGTCTTTCTCAAGATTTGAATTTGATTGAGAAAAGATTAAAAAGGAAACAGAGACGTTTATAACGCTTACTATATTCCGAAACTTTTAAAGGAAAAATATCTATAAAAAAACTGAGAAACATCTTAACCTAACATAGTTTTTCATTTAAATTACCCTTATAAGTTAGTCTGTTATGCTTCTTAATGACTTGCCTAAATGTAGAGTTAATCAGAGCCCATGTTCCTAGATTTAGGACACTAATCCGGGCGAAGCAGTGGGATGTAGTATACACTAATGTCTAGTCTAGTGGTTTGTGAGTTAAGACGTGGAGATTCGTGAAGCATTTATTTATTCTGTTAGGCGTTACTAAAGTAATAAATGAAGTATATTCGTTATTACTGTAATTAAATATTTGTTTGTTCTTAATTAACTGATATTAATGCTTTATGTAAATTAAAATAAAAGTGTCTTGAAACTATTTAAACAAGTTATCCGTTGAATCTTTTTGCGGTAGAGTCCTTTGTATGTGATGAAATAAACTTACAGTTAAGATTGAAACTATTAAATTAATTAATGTAACAATGTTTTTATAGATATGTATCTATAAGTACTAATTTTATAAATATACGGCCTTTATTGATTACTAATTTTAGTATCCACATTGAAAAACATCTCTGTGAATAAAATGATGTAATTCATAACAGGAATAAACATTGTAAACCCACAAAGTAAACAATCAGGGTGACTTACAGTCGGTCCGAGGTATCTTTTCCTCTCGTGAACGGCGAAACTCTGAAAAAATACAAAATAAAACGTTAATAAATTTTGTAAATTATTTCTCTTTTAGAGTTCGTTGGGGAAGGAAGAATTTTAACTAAGGTTTGAATAAATCTATCAATTTTCGACGCTTCGGGGAATTAAATTTTGTTGTTGATATTGATAAAGTTCCCATAAAACGGGATTGATCTTTTGAATGATCAGTTTTATTTAAACATGGAAAAATACCTTTTTTATTTGGCATTACTTTTTTAATATTTGGTATTGATACTTTTGATTCATCTATTAATTTGAGTCCTTGAGAGTTATTTAATTTGTAACTTTATTTCTACCTTAACGTGCAATTATAATCAACTTAGAGGCATAACAAAGAGCATACTACTAAAATAAGAGAAGGAATAGGTGCCATCGACTTGTTTAATGCGTGTTGGTGACCTCAAACCCGAACTATGTTCAAAAAATAACAAACCCACATATCCACAAAAATCGACTATACAATTCATTTATGATCTATGGTAGGTACCTACAGAGAACAAGTTGGTTAGTCCGAGACGTACAGCCATGTCACAATATGGAATTATTCATGAGCACCAACGGGGCGGTACTAGCTAGTGTACTGCCAGTGTAGCTACACTCGAGGTGTTATTCTTTCACGATGTTTTGCAACAAGCACAATATGACACTGTCGAGGAACAAAATTGGACATCGTACATTTAATTTAGCGCAATTTTTATTTTTGTATTTTGTGCAAGTTATGCTTATATTGTGTTATATGTTTTTATTTATGTTTTTGGACGTTTTGTATTGAATTTTATGATATATTTTCTAAATTAAAATGTCTTCAGCTAGTAAGAAATACATTGAGTGAACCAACGACTCTTTGTTTGGCGTACGACGTGGTGATTACTCAGTCACCTGGACCATGGAATATTGTTATTAATCAATAAAAAGAGACTGTGTTTTTTTTGTTTGTTTGTATGTATGTTGGTGTACGCTAATTTTTAAAACAAGAACATTTTATTTTGCATCGGTTGTTGAGGCAGGTTTTGTATTAGCGTAAGTGAAATCACGGGCCACGGCTATACTATGAGGGTCACAGTTATACTATGAGGTACATTTAATATTAGAAACATTTTGTATGTTATAAACATTTTGTAAATAAATAAGCGATCATACCACACTATTATAACATATCATATCATTATATTTTTTATAAAAAATATTTTTCCCCAACTGTACCACAAACACACTACTATTGTTATGCTAAATTATACAGTTGTAATGTATATTTCAAATGTTGAACTAAATTTCTTTGTGTCGAAAGGTTATTAGAATGTAGGCCGGTGTAAGTCGCTTCAAGGTCGCTCGCTTGTTATGGCAATTGATTACCGTGTTAACAACAGATAAAAACTTCAAACTTCAATAACCTGACAAATATGACTAATTGTTATTGCCCCGACTGTACAACGAGTTTATCTGATAATATTATTATTAAAAATTATGACTCGCCATTCACGCTTGAGCTTGATAAATTGACTTTTAAAATATTCAATATTGTACCGAGTCATTGTTCCGAATATTATGTTGTTTCATATATTTTCTATTGAAATTTCACGGTTTAAAAAACAAAATATGTCGACTGGATTTATCTATATTTTATTTTAATATCGACGGTGTATTGTTTCGATTCCTGTATGCTATTTTAATAGCGGAAAATAAATCTCTATTGTTTTTTAAATTGAAGTTTTTATAGGCAAATATATTTTTTTAAAACTATCGTATCATAGTTAATCGAATGTAAGTATAGTATGTAAATCTGGTGTATTCACTGAAAATACACAATTTGGTACAGATGTTTCTGTTTATTTGAAATATTAGTAACTAGCAGCACCCCGCGGTTTCACCCGCGTAGTTCCCGTTCCCGTAGGAATATGGGGATAAAATTATGCTAAAAACCTTCCCACTAAATCACTCTATCTATTAAAAAACCGCATCAAAATCCGTTTCGTAGTTTTAAGCATCTAAGCATACATAGGGACATAGGCACAGAGAAAGTGACTTTGTTTTATACTATGTAGTGATTACGACACTTTTTTTATTTTACTTTTTACTTTGACTACCTCGATATCAGAGTGGTCACCATGCCGGACTGCCATCCGTAAGGTTGCGGGTTCAATTCCCGCGCGGGGTGAATATTTGTGTGAATCACAAATGTTTGTCTCGGTCTGGGTGTGTGTGTGAATGAGTGTGTGCGTAGTTTCTGATACCCTAGATTCCTAGATACAAGTTACGAACTTAGTTAGGGGTCAGATACTATAATGAGATGATGGAGGGAATGATTATGTTATGTTTACCCCAAAATTGTAAATGGCTCAGCAAACGTGAGATATGCAAAATTCTATGCTTATTGACATGTTATGTTAGTTCGAGATTAAATTAAAGCTTTTATTGAATACATTTTCATATAAATGGTCGAATTGAGGGTAAGTGATATGTAATAAATGGTAAATACATAATGTACACTCTAATTAATACATAAAACATGAACAGTTATATAATTTTCTAGAAATTGTAAAGCTATTTTATTCTATTTTATATAACAACGTATGTGCTAATTAATACATAACAACTTTCAATACTTATATATATTGATATATATTGAAGTACTACTTTGTGAAAGATATAATAAAATGTTAATATCAAATGGGGCTAATTTCAATTTAAATGTATTTAAATAGAATTTTTATTAGTCATTAATGTTAATAATTAAATATGTTTTCATGTTCAAATTACACAAATCTCTTTATTTAAAAAACTTTGTATGTATTATGTTTTTTTTTAATCATTTTTTAACCCCCGACGCAAAAAGAGGGGTGTTATAAGTTTGATGTGTATGTGTGTGTGTGTGTGTGTGTGTATCTGTCTGTCTGTGGCACCATAGCTCCTGAACGGATGAACCGGTTTAAATTTTTTCTGTTCTCGATTGGAAGAACTGTAAGAGAAGGTTTGTGGCCTATATAATAATTCTCACTGTGTAAATATAGAGTAGGTCTAGATACCTACACGAAAATATCTTGTCCAATCGTACTTATTAACCAATTTAGTTATTAACCTTCTAGCTGTGCCCCGTGGTTTCACCCGCGTAGTTCCCGATCCCGTGGGAATTTCGGTATAAAACGTAGCCTTTGTTCTTTCCCGGACCATAAGCTACCTCTGTACCAAATTTCAAGTCAATCGGTTCAGTAGTTTAGCCGTGAAAAGGTAACAGACAGACAGACAGAGTTACTTTCGCATTTATAATATTACAATAATATCACACAAAGCGTCACAAACAAGCTATACAATCAAATAAAAAGCTACCAACCAAATTATACGTATTTATACAATACCAATACCAAATGAGTGCCGTAAAACAAACATCTCCAAATATATTAATATCAATTTACATTCCAAACATTGTCAATCAATCATAATTTAGTTTCGCATTACATTCGAATGTACCATTTTGTAATCGGATTGTCTATGATACTTCGTGCGCGGCATCAGAATCATCTATCTATGTAGAGGTGTCATCATTTATGGTATAGAGATAATAAGTCTAATGGTGAACTGTGAGCATGGGTATGAACTTATATTTGGTTCTACTAGACATTAATAAAAAAACTTACAATGTAGGACTCAAAACTCAAAAATGTAGGATACATTTCAGTCATATTTTATAGTTTAAGATTTATTACCAATGCGTTTTCAACATTTACGAACTTCCGTATATCAGTTGACTAAAATAGAGTCGTCGCGATGCCGAACAAACTTTAGTAGATTTTCCTTCGAGGTAAATAAAAAAAATGATTTATTCACTTTCAGAAACTTAGAAATGTAATGTTAACGTATTCTTGTCAGTAAAACTATCTTTCTTAAATAAACCACTTGCTTACCCTTCTCATTAAGCATCGTCCAATACTAGCACTCTACACCTAAAGTTACCATGCCCTTATTTATCTCCGTTAAATTTGAATAATATGACAAGGTATATACAAAATGAATATATCATTGAACACCACTACCGTGACAGCCTTTCACCTCCAACCGTCAGTAAGCATGTATACCACAACCTAATACTCTCCGTCAACTAAATTACATGAAATTCTAATTCATGTACTTAACAACGTTAGTCGTAATCCTTTGGAATTGCTTCGTTTACATTGTTAATAACATTGCTATAAAATATATGGCAAGCGTGCCGTGCATGTACTATGTAATATGTAATCCTGGTTAATATATCTTTTGATATACATAATATTATATGTATTTAAGTTATATTAGTATGATAGTATTGGAAATTTTGCTAATTCACGAATTATGATGATGTTCCTCTAGTTCTAATTTAAAGTATCAGCTTGTATTGTGTTTGCAGAACCTGTAAGGAACTAGACCACGCGGCTGGTCTCCAAGGCGGTGGACTGACTAAGTTAAAGCAGCAGTGGGCAGCCACTTATCAGACTGTACGTCAGTCCGCCAAGAGGGAGCGATGGCGAGAGATCGTGCGAAAAGCTGTGTCCGCGCCTACAGCCACAGGGGACAGCTCCACACGTGACCACGACCGCTCTGCCAAGAACGTATCAACAAAGAAGAAGAAGATTGACCTGCTGTATTGTCTCGAAGCTGAGTTTTACCTTAAAGTTAACTAAAAAGTAAATAATTGGTATTTATAGCCCACTGCAGGTATTCATCCACGTTGCCTTGCAGTGGACGATACGTTGACCAACATGTTTTACGCAAGGGTGGTGTTTATCCACGCTTGTCTAATGCGTGTTGGTTATCTCAATCACACCGAAGCAAAGTTTGAAGAATAAATAACTCAGTCATTGCTCAACCGAGGAATGTATCTGAGACCTTAAGTTTAACGATTAAACTTCACTAATTAGAATAAAAATTACTTAGGTATTTATGACAATTAATTCTTTAATAATGTTAGATAAATAATTAAAGTAACAATCATTTTCCCCAAAGTGATTTAATGATTATTTCACAGATCTAAAGACATTAATATCCAAACTATGAAAACTAAAACAAATAGATTTTTTGTTTAGTATCTTCACACAAACACTATTATATCTCATACAAAAAATAAATAGAAATCTTCTTTAGTTACTCCACTAAAACACTACACCCTAATTCCCTTGCAACATTGTAATATTACTATACCATATGAAGATTTACATAGGTATGTAATCCAAGCTGATTACCTGAGCATGGACTGTATTACGGCTGTCCATCTAGCTCACTGGGCACACCTTGGATACTACTAAATACGTATGACGTTTAGTTTGTACGTAATTTTAGAGTGATTAAGTTTAATTTTCTGTTATTATTTAATGGAGTTGGGCGACTTTAACCAACTCTATTTTGTTTTCATAATAATTTCTTTTGTTTCTTTAGGATGGAAATCCTAAGGTGACTTCCTGATCTGTGGTTTTTTTAATGTCTTAAGGTGAAGGAAAACATCGTGAGGAAACCTGCACACACCTGCGAAGAAATTCTAACATTGTGTGTGAAGTCGACCAACCCGCACTTGGCCAGCGTGGTCGACTAAGGCCTAATCACTCTACTAGGGTAGGCTCGAGTCCCTCGGTGGGGACATTATATGAGTTGATGATTCTTTTATGACAATGGAACTTCATTTCTAAATGTCACACTTTCATCCCCTTTTCACCATCGACAGTCGTTACAATTAGATAGAGCTCTCATAAGTATAACAATAAATGTAATATTGATATCTTTGATTTACACGAATTGTGTAATGTAAATTCACAAAGTATTTAAAATTATATTCAAAATATTGAAGGTAGTAAACTTTTTACATTACTATGTACAGACGTCTTCCATCGTAGTCTTCTGTGATCACGGGTTCTGTAAAGAATCCGAAACGTCAGAAAATGTAAATCAAAATACAACCGCGACAAAAATCCGTTTAAATGTTTTATTTCAATAAATATAATGTTAGCGTATGATGAATATCACAACCTAAAGGATCCAAAATTATATATACAGGTCAAATTGCAGAAAACTAGCTTACAAGCGCATAATACATACAATATAATTATCATATCATTAAAATGTTAAATCGAACAAGTAGGCACTAAATTGTGTGTAAGTTATTGTAACTGATGTAAATTGAAATTGTCTATTGTTAATTTATAGTTCATGTTTTGATGACGATAATTGTGTTGAGCATGTTGCTTTAATGGCCGCGTTATATTGTATTAATATTAATTATTTGTTCGGTTATTGGTATTATATTTATTATAAGTGACTGTAACTTTGTTTGATAGAGCTAACTTTAATAGTTTTATACAGAAACAGTAGAGAAATTCAAATAATTTGTGTTATCTTATTTGGGTTTGCTTTTAGATTAAAAAGATATGGCAACTATTTCACATCGATGTTTTGTAATAGGTTTATGAAAAAAAACAAGAGTATACAGTTTATTACAAAGATTGTTCGTTCAAAATAATTTTAAATGTGTTTATTGTACTAATACAAGTATTGGCATATTACTTATTTTTATAAAAGGAAGAAATCAATAACTCTACAAAACAAGCAAAAAAACAATGTAGCACAACAATAAGTTAAAAATAAAGCGAAACGAGTTAATCCCGGGGAACGACTTAATATCCCGGACGGCGCGGGATTTCAGAGATCACTCCTGCCGATCGGCCGACAGACTGATGCGGATTGATGTATCCTATTTCTGAAACACTGAGCCGTCGCCGCTGTGTTCATGGCTTATAAAGATGTACTATATCTAGGTAGTTAGTTTTTTATAAGGATATGATTAATTCAAAAGATTTTTGATTTGATTTTTGAGTTAGTTACTTTTAAAAAAGACTTATAGAGAGTTACTTTGATGAAAGTTGGGCACTTTTTCAATATTAATTTCCATTCAGCAGTATTTACCGTGCTGAAAGTATTCGATAAAAAAATCGAGATTAAAACTAGCCTTTGTCGATCAACAACTTTGAACAAATTACCTTTTTTCTTTTCCTAGCTCTATTAGTATAACAAATTTATCAAAAATAGAGTTTATTATTTATGATATTTCATCAAAATAACTTGATATTATCAAAGCGAACATTTTCATTGGTTTCACTTTCGCTTCTCTTAAGATGGTCGAAAACAGTCAAGCATATAAGACTGATAATCATGCTTATATATTAAAGTGTATATATATAAGTGCTTATAAGTTTGTTTTTCCAAAAAACTTTATAAATGACGTGATTTGAGTATAGAATGATATCATTTGAATTTTAAGCTCCTGTTTTTATACACATGTTGCTACTAGGACTCGAACTTAGTAAAAAATATTGAACTAGAATGATTACTCATCCTTATTTATTATTGTAGAAAAACAATATAATTAACTCATTTTTTGTTTGATGAGATGATTGATTTGGGAAATAATTGAAGATATATGTTATGCTAAAGTTTTTTCCATAAAATTGATTTTAAGTTTTAATAACTAGTGGTAATATATATGTAATAATAATTATTAAAAGCCTGTTAAAAAATAATAAGTTAAAAAACAATGTAAGTAATTGTAGTAATTTCAAGTTTAAAGTTATGCCTAAAATACTTAACTTCCTTTAGATTAACTAGGTATGCATTGATAAAAGCTAAATAAAAAGTAGTTAAAATACGCAAAGAGGGATTATATCAAAGCAATTTAATATATTATTTTTTTCTAGTCTTTGCTTGTAACAGTATGTACCTAATAAAAATAACAATTAAATATAACAGGGAATTAGTTACAAAAACCACATAAAATCGCTTCACAATATACCAGGTGCCTTAACATTATGTATTGTACATACAAAATTTAAATTAACCTCAATAGAAAGCGGGTACATAAAATTTCCTTGAAATTTTAATTAAAGGTATATAAATTACAATCTCTGGCCTCTTTTCATTAATATATTAAAATGTATTATTAGAACGTTATTAGTATAACCTTAGTAACAATGGATTGTAGGACGGGAGTTTGTCGTGACCAGCTAGATGTTCCGACCTTCAATGAGCTGTCAGGGTTATGTCAAATGTCACTAACAGTAGCAGGTGGTTCTTTATGAATCAAGGATTTGCTAAGACACGATCAATGTTTATTGTAACAACTGAATAGAAGGATTAGCTGATTATGTGATTCAATGAGAGGGTATTATGAATAGAGTATATGGATTAGTGATGAAGTCTATAGTATTCTTAATATAATATTTAGAAGGTCTTTAAAACTTAAATATCTTTTTTATATTAAATACGGAACCCTAAAAACATCAACTTATTTGTTGTTTCTGTATAGATTGGATGTGTGGCATTTCAAAATATTTTTTGCTGCGTTCTCTCTCACCTTTGTATAATATGATTAAAAAAGGAAAATTCAAGGGTTTTCTTAGCAACAACGATCTCTTTCCCACTGACGATTTTAGCACAGTGAGAATAAATCAACATTTTAACACAGATTTTCGGTTACAGCACAAAAAACGTTAATGACGTTACATTTCTATAAAAACACAAAATAAAGATGAAGTAAAAACTCAAACATTTAAAGCAATTCAAATATATTCAAAAGAAACAAAAGTGTTGGTTCGTGAGAACATGAGATTGCATAATATCAAGATCATTGTTATGTTAGAAAGAGTAACTTCACTATGATATTATCTGCGCGTGAAAATGGAACTTTGCTACAGATATACGGACTAAACTCACATCGTTATACGTTACCTATTATAACAGAAAATAATGTTTATACTTCCTGACTAACAAGATCTGTTTAAATCAGTTACATTTAAAACAAAGTTAGTATGTTAAAACACCACGAAAAATATTGGTATACCAACTGTAGGATTAGAAAATTTGAAAGCTTAACATTTTCGTCTTAATATGACAGCATTTAAAAATACAATTAATGAGACGATTAAGACAAAATTTATTAGAGAATAATGTCACTTGTCAGCTGACCATGTATTGTCATCTTAACTGGCCCTAGTACCTAATGTTTGGGTCTTGATTTGATATACATATCAGTTAGTAAGTTATTTTTATGTATGAACGTAAATATATTACAAAGTATTTAATAACCTCCACACTTTTTTCAAGCTAATACATACAACAACATATGTTCATATACCTACACTTATTTATGTGACAAACGTCAATAACTGATCAGATAACATCTTACAATAACAAATGAAGGCTCTACATACAAACTATCAGGATTCATGTACACAGATTAACAAGCAGTATGTACTACTCGACCATGGAAAAGGAATTTTTGATGTTTATCGCTGTAGGTGCTAAGATTGAACAATGGAGGTTACCAAGATAGTGCAATTCGATACCCGTATGATATAATACGAGTATTCAAAACGTTTTATTGTTTGACAATGACCCGGGATCCTTTTGATGAGGCTATTACGTCATTGTATGTCGTTTTATTAAAGCATACATAAAGTCAATGTTAGCTATTGATATCTTTGATTTACACGAACACTACACATTGAAATAAAACACTTAAACGGATTTTTGTCGTGGTTATATTTTGTTTTAGTTTGTGGATGTATTTCCGAATCTGTGGTAAATTCACAATGTATTTAAAATTATATTCAAAATATTGAAGGTAGTAATCTTTTTACATTACTTTGTACAGACGTCTTCCATCTTAGTCTTCTGTGATCACGGGTTCTGTAAAGAATCCGAAACGTCAGAAAATGTAAAACAAAATATAACCACGACAAAAATCCGTTTAAGTGTTTTATTTCAATGTTAGCTGTTCATATAAATCAATGTGCAATGAGCAATTTTTTGTTGTATTCGTTTTCAAGACAAGAATTTAGGAGAATTCACGATTGAACTTATCTTTGCTAATGGAAACAAAATATTTTTTAAAGTCCATTTCTATCAAAAATCTAAAATGGTAAAACAAATCTGGTTCAGTATTTTTTTTAAACCTTTTTTTAAAACAAACGTTTTATTAAACATAGTTTTTGCTGGCTTTACTTAAAATATTTTATGACTTAATGAATACCAATAATCTTAATAAGACGTGATTATCAAATAACTCTTAGGGCCTATTTCACTATACATATTTTCAAGTAAATTTCCGAGTATTTACTCAGAGGTTTTGTCTTTGTCACTTGACATAAAGTAAGAGAAGAGACACAACTCACTTTGGTGAGTAATTTTACTTGAAGATCGTGAAATAGGTCCTTGAACAAATGAGGCAAAATTTTGATATTTTCATAAAAGATATATGGTTGAATAATGATTAACCTCAAAAGATATATGAGTATTTTATCAAAATTTAATTGACAACAAAGATTACGTTACACCTTTCATTAAATTCGTTAACGACTCGTTCTAATTAAAATTGTTACCTATTGTTGTATTCAAAACAAAATAATTAATCATAATATATTGTAATAGAAAGAATATTTTGCCCGCATTTCTTGACCTTACAATTGATTAGAAGTGATATTGAGACGTAACTTATAATACTCCTTAAAATATCAGCTATCAGACAGTGAAACTGTCATCAAAATTGATTCAGTCGCTTTATAGACAAGCACGCACTAACGTAATTTTTTGTACAACTACCGTCATATTGATTTCTTTGATTTACACGAATACTACACATTGAAATAAAACTACCGTCTTAATTTCATAAGCTTTACAACAAAGCTGTTGTTTTGAAAGCACTAACAGACACTACAATTATATTTAATTGTATAGATAATGACTTGCTGGCTACCATTAATCAATAGTAGCCAAATTAAATACATGAATCAATTGTCAACCTGACAGTGACAGGCCATTTGCCTAACGCCATATTGTTTGTAGTTCTTAATTGATCTACTTACTTTCAAATTTGTAATAAGAGGTCGCCACTGTGGCAATGAACCCAAAATGTCAAACTCTTAATTGAACTGACCGAATGAAAAGTTATTGTTATGATATTAATAATATTGGACACGATTCATGTGTGGTAGAATGTAATTAATTTGGAATTTTTTCGCCTTTATGACTTAAGTAATTAAGGTTTCAGTTGCATCATTCATCCTTAAATAATAAATAAATAAAACATAATTGATTGCCAAAACAGTTTTTAAGCGCCATTTTTCCGATATCGTTTCGCAAATGAGAAAGATACGATGTGGAAAAGTTGAAGTTCAGAAAGAGCACGATAAAATCTATAAAATCACCAGTTTTCAAACTCTGCATTATCTATGTATTTCTTTACTAGTTTTAAATCGTTTTTGTTCCAACATATTAGTAAAATATGGCGATCAATTTAATGCGGGAAAACTTTACAGCGTTGTTACAACTTTGGTGGCCATACCAAACATTGAAATAAAATGTTATGAGAATATTGTAAATATCAAGGCGATTCACCAATATACTGAATACGTATAAAGTAAAGAATGATCTCAATCGAACAATAGAACGAATCCATATTAATTTTTGACGGGATGGTGAATTAAACCTTGGTTCTCAACTTGAATACTTCGATGTTTGATTAGTCACGATCGGATTATACGTCTGGGTTGTGAAAATATTTGTGCAATTCCGTTTTTCTAGCTTTATTTGGTATGAATAGCAACATTGAGTCCGCAACGCAAAGGTATTTGCAACCGGTATACCATTGATGAAAAGATTTTGAAATGAAAAATATGATTGATTATTGAATTTTTTGCCGTTTTTTGTGCCACAATAGTAGAGTTATGTTGGATTTTATATTTAAAATTTTATACTGCGAATATTAGCGACAAACCCGGCTTTACATAATATCACATTGCGTGGTTTTGATAGTCTATACCTCTTTGTAATAATTGAGGATCAAAAATGGATTACCTATTATTATAACGCGGTTATTACCTCTTCCTATTAGTGAATACAGCATGAAAATCAGTATGGTACATTCCGAGATAGGTCCCAACAAAGCAAACACAATTTAATTTGTACAACACAGTGAACCAAATAATAGAACATCATATTTCACAATCACGATTTTACATCAAAGAAACAAAAGTCAAAACATTTCAAAGATTTCAATCAATGCAATAAAAAGATTGATATTCACCATTGTTATGCATAACTCGATTTAAAATCGAATCGGTGTATCGATCAATCGAACAATGCGACTCGATCGAGTATCAATTAGAGACGAAATGCTGAGTTATGTAATGATGGACCTTGAAGCTTGACCCTAATCGTGATCGTAATTGTGACCGCGTGTGCCTTAAGTGTGAGTGTTAGCGATTTAATGATTTAATACTCACTCACTCGATTACACATGAACCGATTAAAAGTATCGATTATGGAGTTCAAACGTTAATCGTTATAAGACATGTCACCTGTGGCGTTCCAAATTGGAAACTGTTCTATATTTGAATTTAATAATTGATTTTAATGTTTTATTTTATATAGATTGTAGCTTGTAAAGTAACTAGCGTTCACCTTTTAAGAGAAAGAGATACATGTTGTATTTATCCAATCTCAAAAATCAAAGCGCATTTTTCGCTAATGACGGAAGCCTGAGTGTGGAACCCTAAACGATTCAGCGTAGCGTGAAACACGTTTTCGTTTCACGCTGAAGTATTTAAAAAATATATTTTTATTACAATTTTATTCTGCGATAAAAAGTAAAAACGAATCGTTTTGTGACTAAATCAAAATAACCGTGAATTTCAATATATTTTTCAACACACTTGCTCATAAAGGGGCTCTTATTTATGCAAAAACAGTTGAATAATGACACGTTTTATTCACTAGTGAGTTATAGATTGTATTTTTTTATTGCTTTAATTTAAAAAAGTTTCGATATCAAAAAAATTGTGTCCATACATTTTAAAAACAAACTTCAACTATGTTTCCTTACTTTTGGTAGGTCTATGGTCGATTCCATTCATTCATTCATTCGATTTTTTTTTAATAAGTGTATATTCTTTTAGTCTTTGGCCGATCATCATAGTTGTGTTGGATGCGCGCGAATAGAAAAACTGTTTATTTATTAGCGAAAAATGATAATTTCTTCGCAAATGTGTTGAAAAACGTTGTATGGTACACGCGTTGTATTGATGATCACTATCCTCGGCTATCTTCAGACCCTCGCCTGACGGCTCGGGCCTCAATAGCGCCTCGGAAGTAATCACCAACTTACCTCGCTTGTACCATAAATAACTATTATTTAATAACTATTAACTCTTTTCACATACACAGCGGCCATTAAAATTCTAAAGCAATTAAGGTTAACCCAACTGCAGTTAAAAAGCAAATACTTTTTGCAAACTATTGTTGTGGAACTTTTATAATACTTTATATGGACACCTCGGTGTCTGATAGAGTTTCACATCGCAATAAAAAGACAATGCCCACGCGGCTATGGACAAATGTACTGAATTCAACATTGTTGTGCGGTCATGGAATCAACTTTAAAATAATCGGAAACATGTCTAAATACTATTTTTTAAATATCAAGAAAATCTACAATGGGGTTTCCGAGATATTTACAAAAATGTAATTACTATATCGAGGTTATGTTTGAACACAAAATCAATACAAATAAGCTAGAAAGGGACTGGACGGGCTCACTGCATTTGACGTACATTAATGTAGCATTTAATCTGTCTGGTGGTCCATAAAACCAAGAAATTACTGAGATTTAGAGCATCTTCTTATTGTACTTCAGCATCTAAACTCTACGCATTAACATACATACTCAAAACCTACAACCTCTTTGGAAAAAACATACTGGCCGCCATTTGATATTGTGTTATGACAAGCGGGCAATAAATGTGAAATAGGGTTGAGCCCGTAATGAAAAATATCGAATACATTCGATTTATAATCGATTTTACCAAATCAGTCGGTGTATTGAAACGGTTTCAACAAGAAATTATTTCGATTTTGAACAGCTAAAAAAACATAAGTATTTATAATTCTGTACTGCTCTCATCTCATACGACATACAAAACTACATTTGATTGATTGAGAAGAAGCTATATCTCAGAATATATTTAACTTATCGAATTAAACCATCTTTACAAGTTGTTACAAATAGTAGATACCTACCTACTTAAGTTACTAATATACAGATCCGGTAACCGAACTAATGCGATGAGGAGCAACAGATATATACACATGGTACTTATTGTCCTTTAGATTTTCTAGGTACACTAAGATAGAAGCACACTTAAAATACAATGTTCATTTTTACCGACGTTGGCGAGATCCAGGATCGTAAAATGTTAATGATGTTATTCGGCAACTCCGACAACATGAGTCTGCGAATAAGTGGGGTTAGCCTCAAAGAACAGTTGAGACATTGCTCCACAGTCACACTGTCCATGATGAATATCAATCCCAACACAAAAAGTAGCGCGGTAACGCTTGGAAGTATGTGTATTTCCAAAATATTTGCAGCAGTAGCGGAGGAACTAAGAGCTCAAACTCAACGCACAACATACAATATCAGTAGAAAAAACATACTAGCCGTTAATTTGAAAAATATGACAGGTGACAATCAATGTAAAATAGGGCTGTTAAAAAATAACAAATAGGAAAAGTAAAATAACTACTTATACCAACCAAATATACCTCATCGCGCACTAGTGTTTCGTCACATTTACAATGAAAATAATAAATATGTTGTACCTCTTAAATAATATCAAGTTCTGTGGAATTATAGAAACTACATTTTAAAAATATAATGTAAGTTCACCTATTTTATTAAATAAACTCAATAAACTTATTTAACTTCAAACGTATTTTTATTTTAATAATAATATATCGAATAAATAATATAATCAATATTATTATATTTTACGTAAGCGTGTATCACACGTAATAAGAAAATAGACATCCCTAGTACTGACAGGCATAGAACAAATGGCGTACTATATCGCCGGAAACATGAAATTACTAATTATTTTTCAAAAATAAATCCCCATTGTAAAAAATGATTATGTCTTATTTAAAAAATATATTTTTAATTTAGATATTTTATTATGTTTAACTTTTTGAGGCACAACCCATTTTGAAAGAGTACCGTGGACGGGCAATCTCTTTTCAACTCTATTAAAATATATTTAGGGTTTTTATTTGCAAATCTTGGTTGAAGAGTTAAAGTTTATACTTCTGAGTAAGAAATTGTAGCTCTACAGGTAAAGTAGATGTCGAAATGTCATTATATTTAATTATGATAAAAATTCTATAAATTAACATAATTTATAAGACCGGAACAAGTCACACGTTGCCTAATTTCAAACTATGCGACCTTTGATCACCTTAAATTATTATGGAGTAGCAGTGCCCCGCGGTTTCACCCGCGCAGTTCCCGTTCCCGTAAGAATATGGGGATAAAATTATGCTAAAAACCTTCCCACTGAATCACTCTATCTATTAAAACAAACCTCATCAAAATCCGTTGCGTAGTTTAATAGATCTACGCATATATACATAGGGACAGAGAAAGCGACTTTGTTTTATACTATGTAGTGATACTTAGAATAAACTTAAAACATACAGCCAAAGATATACTTTTTTCATTTCTATAGTCGATTCGAAACTACCCTAATCCAACTTCATTTGTGTAACTATTCTAAAATGTTATTTGAAACGGGAATCCACAATGTTTAGCATATTAGTCTTGGTCAGTACCAACAAGTACGCGACAAAAAATCGTTGATATAATTATATTATGTATGTTACATCATGATCGACAAAAAACCGCACACAACATTGATGTAACATCAAAGGATACAATATATCACACGACACAAACACACAAACTTAAGGAAACAATTAAACCTTGAACAATTCTGTGAATAAGTAAGATAAATGACTTAAATAAGTAAATATGTCATTGGAAACAATAAATTGAAAGTTTGTCGAGTTGACGGCTTGACGGACAGTCTTTGTGTGCTTGACAAGTAACAAATTAGTGTTCCGAACCAAAGTTGGAATACGTTTGTTTTAATGTATGATTAATGGGACGTCGGGGCTGGCTTAGTTCCTATATCTTAAGTACTAAGTTCGTTTATAATTCAATTATATTTAACTATTTAGCTTCTGCCCCGCGACTTCGTACGCGAAGAATAGTTATTTTGGGCTAACGCTAAATATCGATGTAATAAAATAACTTTAATCAGTATGTGGGTCTGGCAGTCGAGATTAAAATTAAACAATAAACACGCCTATATTATTCGTTATCACTACATATGTAGTATAGAAGCGCTCATGGCCCAGTGCTACCCGCGGATCACTTGTGATCCGTGCGGTTAAGCAACGTCTGGCACCGTCATGACTGTGATGGGTCATTACTAAAAATGACTTTTAATTTCATGAGCGTTTCCGTGCTTCGGAGGGCACGTAAAGCCGTCGGTCCCGGTTGTCGTACTAACATCTTCGACAGTCGTTACGGGTAGTTAGAGCCCTCAAAAGTCTAACATTCAGTTTAACCAAGAATGTCGTATAGCCCTCTGGGTTGTGAAGGTCTGATGGCAGTCGCTTCACGTAAAATACTGTCATTCCGCCAAATCTGGTTAAACTGAAAACCGACCCCAAATAGACATGGGATAAAGGTTCGGAAAAAGAGAGAGACTACATATCTATACTAATATTATAAAAAGGAAAGATTTGTTTGTTTGTTTGTTTGTTTGTATGTAACGAATAGGCTCCGAAACTACTGAACCGATTTCAATAATTCTTTCACCATTAGAAAGCTACATTCACCCTGAATAACATAGGCTATATTTTATCCCCGTATTCCCACGGGAACGGGAACCGCGCGGGTGAAACCGCGGGGCGCTGCTAGTGTAGTATAAAACAAAGTCGCTTTCTCGGTCCCTATGTCCCTATGTATGCTTAGATCTTTAAAAACTACGCAACGGATTTTGATGCGGTTTCTAGATAGAGTGATTCAGTAGGAAGGTTTTTAGCATAATTTTATCCCCATATTCCTATGGGAACGGGAACTATGCGGGTGAAACCGCGAGGCGCCGCTAGTGACATATAAATTTGGTAAACTTTCATATTTTATGTGCACATTAAATACCCCTACATAATTAAAATACCCCTATTGGATATGATTCAGGACAGGCCCTAGCCCCTCCTTAGGTGGCTGATACTGACCCCCTAATATCAATTCCACGCCACTACCTCTTCCACCCCACTCCCCTTCCACACTGATACATTTTCCACACCGCTTCCACTTCCACATCACTCATCATTACTTATTTCTGGTCTTGTACTCTCGGTAGGGAGATCAAAGAACTGGTAATGATGATTTAAAACATATTGGTACGTGGTGGGGTTCCAACCAGGCACCTTCCGATAGAAAGTCAAATGCCTTAAACCCCTACGCCACCAACGCTCTACATCACACCGTCCTACATCCATACTAATCCCATTTCCACATCTCTACCACTTCAACGCCTATCCCGCATACACACCACTCCACTCCACTTCTACGCCACTACCCCTTCTACCCCACTACCACTTCCATCCCATTTTTTCATCTTTTCTTCGGAAGAGTCGGCGTTGCATTACACAATACATATTCAGTAGAACGCCGATTATCTGAATTAATTGGGACCGGGGTCCATTCGGATAATCGAAAATTCGGATTATCGCACATAGCTGAACTCGCGCACGAAGGGTTCCGTACCAAAAATGACAAAAAACACGTTTGTTGTATTGAGAAGCCCCGCTTAAATATTTATTTTATTTTATGTATTTTTTCCTATAGCGGCAATAGAATAGAAATACATCATCTGTGAAAATTTCAAGTGTAGCTTTAGCTATCACCGTTCTTGACCTTGAATATGCATCATTCTCTCATAGCAGACGTCCAATGTCCATGGTTCTTGAGATAGTCTGGTGACAGACGGACGGTCGGACAGCGAAGTCTCAGTAATATGGTTCCGTTTTTACCCTTTGGGAACGGAACTCTAAAAACGATGTCACACGTAGAATAAACTATAATAAGTTTAACAAACACAGTTCTACAATATCTAAAGCTCACTTAAACATCTCGATCCAGAGTAAGTTATTTTATTTTATTTAACGAAAATCCCTACTAATATAATAAATGCGAAAGTAACTCTGTCTGTTTGTCTGTCTGTTACCTTTTCAAGGCTAAACTACTGAAATAATAGACTTGAAATTTGGTACAGGGGTAGATTATGGTCCGGGAAAGAACATAGGCTACGTTTTATCCCAAAATTCCCACGGGATCGGGAACTACGGGGGTGAAACCGCGGGGCACAGCTAGTACAAAATATAATAAATCACAACAATTAATAGAGGTACATTACATAGTAACTTAGGACCGATTCGGATAATTGGCGATTCGGTTAATCGGCGTTCTACTATATTAGAAAGTGTTATCTGCGAAAAATTCTGGAAAGATTCTGGATTGTAATTAAGCGAATCTATGTATCTATAATAAGTGGGTGATTTAGTAATAAAAAAACCCTGCTCGACTTAACTAATTTCATATCATAAAGCTAAAATCGATAAATCGCACATAAATACTAATTTTCGTATAGTAATATTGTAGATCGAAAATGTCTGAAGATATGATAAGCAGAAATCAAATTTTGAGTAAAATATCTAATTAGGGCGAGCAAAGCGAAGCCCTTGTAACGCAACAATTTGGTGGTACATTTTATGAAAAAACTACTTCACCTACAGATTTGATATTTGAAATAGTTATTTAAATTAATGTCTAGATTTATAATGCGGGGTGAAGAATATTGATAAATATCTATTAATAAGTAAAAATACGGTATTTTTTTATTTAAGTACCTATAGTTTTGATACGCTGCCTCATTTTCCGTCATTTTATTTTAGTCCGCCATTTTGACATTCAGCTGTCAAATTACAAATTGAAACACATGTCAAAGGAGTATTGATATCAATTTCGACGCAAATCAACCCCAAAATAACTTTTTACCCCTTTTTAATCATGTTAGGTGATGATTTTAAGAAAAATGAGTATCACATATTTAATTAATCTTTTTGAAGAACATTTATGCCAAGTTTGAACATAATCAGACCACGGAATCAAGTTGTCCCATACAAACTTTGCAACCCCTTTTCACCCCTTTAGAGGTGGAATTTTCAAAAATCCCTTCTTATCGGACGCCTACGTAATACAAATAACACACCCTCCAAGTTTCAGGTCTCTACGATCAGCGGTTTAGGCTGTGCGTTGATCCATCAGTCATTCAGGACAAAGCCTTTTATATAATGATATAGACTAGAATGTGCCCTGCTGTTTCAGTCGTGTTTTCACTTATTTATATCTTAACAGAAGCCAAATTGCACAACCGTTCCATGGTTTGCTGTTAGTTGATATATCAGTCAGTCAGTCACGCCAGTATGTAACTGTTACAGAAGAAAGTTGTGTGAAGAGTGTAGTTGGCAGTGACCCTGTCTGTTATGGGTTATGGGTTCCTGCTCAAGAAATCATTAGTAAGCATGATCATGTCTGTTTGTTTTGGTCTAGGTATTTTTAACCATTCTAAATAATGTGTTAGGTGTGTTTATCCGATGTCTAGTGAATACAAGGTTTACTTAGTTTATGACTGTGCTATGTGCCCGGATGTTTATTTAACAATTATTTATACCAATGTTATGCTTTGTTTATAAGTTAAGTAACCAAAGAATTTTCTTCTTTTCGTTCTGTGTAATATAGTATAATTACAGGATTAAGTTTATTCGTAACAAGATTTACGTTATTATTTTATGTTTAACAGTTTAGCAATAAAAATCGTTTATAAAACTCTCTATTTCCACTACAAAAACATTCAAGAACAAACTGATATTCACATTTTTCCTGCATTCCTTCACGAAGATAATTTCAAGTTTATAGAAATCCAACAAAAAGCAATGATTTGCAGTTTCCAATTGAGTCAGAGTCTCATTGTTTTCTTATAGACTTTTTATGGCTGTGACAACTTTAATTTCAATTAGACTATTTTAGTAACTAGGTTTTTTGCAGTCATTACCAACACCACTGCGTATTCTAAATATGGTTGCTACGTAGTTAAATTAAAAACACCTTAGTAAAAAAGATTAATCTATCATCTTTTTATAAATAGTTATTTATGGTACAAGCGAGGTAAGTTGGTGATTACTTCCGAGGCGCTATTGAGGCCCGAGCCGTCAGGCGAGGGTCTGAAGATAGCCGAGGAGAGTAATCATCAATACTCGCGTGTACCATACAACGTTTTTCAACATATTTGCGAAGAAATTATCATTTTTCGCTAATAAATAAACAGTTTTTTTATTCGCGCGCATTCAACACAACAATGGTGATCGCCAAAGACTAAAAGAATATACTTATTAAAAAAAAATCGAATGAATGAATGAATGGAATCGACCATAGACCTACCAAAAGTAAGGCAACATAGTTGAAGTTTGTTTTTAAAATGTATGGACACGATTTTTTTGGTGTCGAAACTTTTTTAAAAACAAAGCAATTTAAAAAAACAATCTATAACTCACTAGTGAATAAAACGTGTCATTATTCAACTGTTTTTGCACAAATAAGAGCCCCTTTATGAGCAAGTGCGTTGAAAAAACGTTTGTTTGACGCAAAATGGACAGAACTTCGCTGACGTCTTATTACAGAAAAGTCTACGAGTATACTAAAACTAAAACTACTGTTGTGATAAATATGTATATTAACAAATAATAACAAATAATAGTTAAAAAAAAAACAAATAATAACATCATTACTCAATTCCAAATCCCACACACAAATCTTCATTAAAACCGAGATATTACTTGAACGCGAATACGATTAAAATATAAAATAAAGCTCGTTTTAATTGCATGCAACGGCAGCCTCACTGCGCGAGAGGATCCTTTAAATTAACAGAGAATAGTGTGAGCTTTGTTTAACAAACGCATTACACGATTTAGACTTGTGCAAACTTACACATAGAATTAGAGACGCTGGATCTGAAACAATAATTTATTTATTAGACTGTTGTATAGATGTAGAGATATGACAGTTAACATTATAGTATCATATTTTGATCCATTAGAGCTTAGCATGATTTAGTACATGATAAAGTTGATTAAATAAATTAGTCACAAGCAACTGAAATCTTACTATATAGGTTCGTTATTTGTATCTAAAAAAAGAAAGATATCAATATCAGAAAAAAAAGGCAACCGTACCTGACGAACACAGGTCGGATGCCACAGAACGGATTGCGTGGATAGGCACGCAAAAAGTTATTATGACAGAAGCATCTGCTAAGAAAGAAAAAAAAGCGGGCAAAACTGCGTGGCGTAGCAGTATAAATCCTACTAATATTATAAATGCGAAAGATTGAATGTTTGTGAGTTTGGATGATTGTTCCACTTTCACGCAAAAACTACTATATCGATTTTGATTAAATTTGGTACAGGTGTTCCTTATAACTAGGAATAACACATAGAATACTTTTTATCCCGAAATTCCCATGGGATTGTGTATAAGTAATCGTATGTTTTATTGTAACTTTTTGTAGTCACAAATCCTACCAATAGATGGCGCTGTTACTTAATTTTTTAACACACGATGGTGAATTGTGCCGAGATTGTATGATACTACGAGCTACGCATTCTCACGGGAGCGGGTACTACGCGGGTAAAATCGCGGGTCGCTGCAAGTTATACATATTAAGTCTTATACATATTAAGTCTAAAGTCAGATAGAAAGGCACCAACAAGGCAAATCACGGAAGAGTTGAAAGGCAGTATATTTGTATTTGTAAATCACTTCCAGTTGATTACATAGTTCCTCAAATGAGAAGAGTAAACGAAAGTATTTGTTCGCCGTCGACTGCTCAGAGCACTGAGCCGGCTTTGATTGCAACTCGATCGCTCGCCCGTTTGACTTAAGAGAACGATTTAACGTTCACACGTGGGTAAATACCGTTATTTCATTAATTAACTCGAAGACGTTGCAACGTGTGGCGTATTGAGCGCCGGTGAATCAACTTGTGTTGTGTTACGTTCATTATATTGGACTTGTAACTCTTTTATTTTGTTTTGTTTGGAAAACACATCTAAATGTGGTACCTATAGAGTTGTTTATGTACTCGTAGTATGTAGTTATGACCCGCAGTTTTACCTGTATTTTTTCTTTGATTGCAGAAGCCTACGTCGTCGTAGTAACTATTGGCGTGCTAATTTTCAGCGCAATCCGTTTGGTATAAGATTGAGAGGTGTTGTTTGATCGATCAGTCAGTATGTCAGTTACGACTTTCTTGTATACACAGGTTATGTATATACAGAGATAAAGCGAAAAAAATCTGGTTTACTTACAAATAAAGTACACATTCAGCCAAAATTAGAGAAGAAGAAAATTTGTATAAAATCAAATTCAAAAAAGCAGTTAGTAAAATATGTAACTAACTATTTTAGTTACACTTATCTAGTTGACCACTCCTATTATTTTATCACCAACTGTGTTATTAATTTACGTAAACCCATTAGTTATGTAAATTATACTTTAGTACAAACTTTACAGATTAAAATTTGACACTTAATAAAGCGTGTATAGTTGTCAATAGGGTATTATTAGTGTAATGGCTGCTATCGGAAATATGGCGTTGAATATTTAAGTTTTAATTATAGGTGTGACAATTTTATTATCAAACTTAGTAGTGGTTGATTTCTTGAATAATTGTTTTATTTTTGTTTTTTTTTTTCAACCCTCATCGTCCCACTGCTAGGCAAAGGTCTCCCCCAGACATCTCCAACTCTCCCGATCCTTCGCAGCCTCCCACCAGCTACTTATTTTTGATAAAATTTATAAACTTATAGTAAGAAATATAATTCTAAAGGTGGCCATTGAGTCCAACGGGTCAGTTTTACTGATCAGTTGGACTGTCGTCCAGGATACCTAGTTGGCCTAAAATGTTTGGAGTGACGCACGGTTTTAGGTCTGGACTGATCAATTCAACAAACTCGTCAATGGTAGTGCGTGGTAAAGGCTTTTACTTAAAGGCTTAGGAACTAATGCCTGAATATAATTAAGTATGTTTTATTTTTACGTATGTGTCAGAAAAGGTATAAAAATCATTAAAATATCCAAAAGCTAAATCTACATATTTTCAACTATATTCCTATAAGGTACTTCCCTTTCGATCTTTTTGTAAATATGAAATTTAAATTCTCTTAAAACAGCTAAACACACAACTACTGTTACTTCAATTTCTCCATTTCTAGACAAATGTACATAAAATTGAAGTGTTTGTCGGTGAAAGTCCAATAAAAACGATTTTAGAAACACAAGTGAAGTATTTTGTTCTACTTATTTTAATTATATTCATAGTTTAAGGTTAAAACGGCGTAATAACAGCAATATAAGATTGTAAATTATTGTTAAATTATATACCAAACACGTGCATGAAATGAAAGCAAATAAATAAAAGAAGAAAATGAGACATGAGGCTTCTGAATTGCTTCTGTATTTTGCCTGTAGGTTACCGATCTACTTATTAACCGACTTCCAAAAACAGGAGGATCTCGATTTGAGTGAGAAAATGAGTTTCTAGTCGAATGTATTTTTTTTAAACTTCGACATTTCTAGAAGAAACCAGTCTGATGGCGAAAACCCTATACCAATAAAATTATCAGTTTTTTGAGAAAATCACAAACTCAAACATGCATGTACGTGTACGTACAGTCATGGTAAGAAACGGTTCGTCACTTTAAGATCTACTTTCATTTGCTCAGTATGACCGACTCAGTATAATCTTTATTTTTTCTACGAGTATACATTAACTCACTTACAAAGAACTAAACACTAAAACAAGTTATCAATAAAAAGCACATAGCAGCCCATACCGAGCCCAGCTAATTAATTGTCAACCTAGTATTTAGATAAAATATGGTTAAAGGCTTTTAGGACATGAGTTATCAAGCTAATTGCACCAATGAGTTATTGGTCGCGTTAAATTAATAATCATGCTAAAGCGTAGGGGCTATTAAAATACCAGTCACCACGCTCTGTTAGGTAACAAAGTCTACAAAACTAACTAAGTACCACAGACAAAATCAAATGCCATACACCACCACAATCAATAATTACCCGTTTAATTGATAAACGCAAAGAGAAACGTGAAGGATTCTCTATCGCTATAAAAAGCGAAAGTCGCTTACATAAAAATCCGATGAAAGTAAAAACTTCCATTTTTGTCTTGCAAAGAATTTATCGGCGTCATCTTTAAGAGACATCGATTGGTTTTCGCGACAACAATACGACTTTTGCTTATTAAGTTACGGCATAGATTCGACCATGACTCGGAATGC
The DNA here is from genome assembly GCA_958496195.1 of Timandra comae. Taxonomy (NCBI): domain Eukaryota; kingdom Metazoa; phylum Arthropoda; class Insecta; order Lepidoptera; family Geometridae; genus Timandra; species Timandra comae. The sequence goes on from OY292359.1 coordinate 11,229,413, forward strand.
ATCAGAAAGTTATTGACTTTTGATAATGAACAAAACCAGTTTCAGAGTTGACCGAGAGCTCGCGGCCTCGTTCAATATCACATCTACCAAAAGTCTTGCAAATGCGAAAATTTCACCATCATATCACCCATTACTGTACTCCTGGTGACCACAACAAACGCTGCGTCCACTGAGCCGGAGATGTAAAGCGAACTGACAGCGTAACCGAGCACTCGGTGTTTGTTTCGTAATATGGTACGGGTAAAGTTTATGTAAACCGACAGGTCTTAAGTTTGCCGGCGAAGGCTTTAGCTTGTTTTCGATGCAAAATTGATAAAGAGAAAAAGTAAAGTCATTTTATGTTGATAACCAATATCCTGGGGCTTTACGACTATGAATAAATAATGAGAGAACTTCAGAAGCGACGAAGTCGACGTCTTAATACTTTTGATTAATGACCGTTTAGGTAACTACGATATTTATATCGATATCACCGGCGATTGTGTATTATTTGAAACTATTATTTTGAAAAAAGAGCTCGAATACAACTGTATTGTGATCGATTTAACAAATTCGAATTGATTCGTTCACGATAATTCGATTGTTAAGGTGCATTTTTACGGTTATAAAATATCGAATGGCCTATTTACTGATCTATTACGAATTAGTATTTACAAATAGTAGTTATTGATTTAACAATAACATTTTTTGAGTGACTTGTAGCAGAAATAATAGTTGTAACGAGTATGTCAAAGCAAATAAATAAGCAGATGAAATAACAAAATTGTAGGTGTGTCATATACAAATTATTTGTTTACTAAATGTTGCCGTAAACTGTTTTAATAATATGAAAGTATAATATTATTAAACTAGGTAATAACTTAACTTTTAAAGCTGATATGTTAACACTTTTTATTATAAAAACACGTTGTTCAAAGTATTAAAATGTTGATGACTCATAAAATTATTGACATTTCATATAAAAATAAGGAAGACGTAAAGGTCTTATATTTTTTGTTTTCTGAAAATTTCTAATAATAAAAGTTATGTGATGTCAACACCAGGTATAAATATGGCATAAAAAGTTGTATGTACAACGTTTTTTATATGAAAACGTTTATTAAAACGTATATTTTGTAACCTTTACATACTTGTATACTGATGAAAAAAAAATGTTCACCCACACACTATCGTATTTTTTCACTGACTGTACTTTAATATAAAAAGTTTAGGAAGAACAGTTTGTGATAAAAATATTTTACTATCACAACTAAAATTATATTACTAATAATATCTTAGTAACTGAAAACGATACGAAAAAAAAATCAAGAAAGAGGGACAGTAGACACAGGGCCTATTTCACGACCTTCAAGTAAAAGTACTCACCAAGTAAAGTAGGCTTTGTCTCTTTCTTACTTAATATCAATTGACAAAGACAAAATTTGTGAATACCTATTCGGATCTTTACTTGAAGATGGTGAAATAAAAAGAGTATACATATAGAGTAAAGCTTAGTTTCTTTATGTGTTAATGTATGTCTGTCTATGTTCAACATTATAGTAAGATTAACAATATTTTCCCTTACAAATAGCAAGTCACGGCAAAACTTGTGGTTAGCGATCACGATCAGTTTCGCAAACTTTTCGCTTGTTTCTGTCGACAATTTCTTTACGCAAGTTTGAGTAACTTTGTCTAGTCACAGCGATTTTTTAAGCACGCAACAAGACAACGGTTTTGTATGTAAATTAATTCAATTATAGCTAAAAGATTTTGGTAATTCAGTGTAGTTCTTAGCAAATGAGAAAATGTTTGATTCCACATTCCAATAGTAATAATCTTGTGTTCTTCATTGTAATTAATTGATAATAAACACCTACAAGATCTTTAAATACAACATTTTGATATTTAATTAGTGGGATAGTATGGCCTGTTCGAAATATTATGACTTCACCCTTATATATATTTTCATGGGATGAATTTCAAAAACCTTTCTCCTCAAAAAGGAAAATCTCATATTTTAAAGAATTCTTCCTCTATGTAAATATACTCTCGTTTTTGAGAAACGCCCAGCGGTAGATGGAAGTTTAGTCGCAAATATTTTACTCAAGTTATTTTTTTAGACCAAATTTTGAAAGTAAAAGTTGCTATAACTTTTCTTTAATTATAAAACCTCATCTTTATTTATTTTGTATTGTAGACACAAATAAAAGCAAATACCGCAGCGCGATGACGCGACACTATTACTATTGTGCTGACTTGAGAAACACATTAATCTTTGTCACTACTTTCTTAGCAACATCCCGATATAATAGATCTCTCGTAATGTGACAATACAGCGTACGCGCATAATATAAAACGTTCAGATTGCGATATATATATTGTTAGAAAGTCTGTAATGTGTGTTTGAGTGTCCAGGAAGGCGTATTGTTCTGTCGCCGGTCGCAGCCGCGTCCGCGCCACGCGCTTGTGAATCTTATGGTAATATCCCATCCACACGTCCACATAACACCCCGCATTTACATACCTGCACAGTTTTCATTAACGACGCACATAAATAACTTTGATATTCAAATTTATGTTATCCACAGATAATGTTAAAGCTACGTATTCAACAATTCACGAAGAGCAAACGCTAATAACAGTATTTGAGCGCCGCCCGACTTGTCGGACTTTCGTCGTGCACCTAGTAATTTTATGGCGGGTTGAAAATAGTCTTGTTTAGTTTAAAAAGGAATTTCTCTTTACAGTTTCTCGTTGCGATAAACCAGATAGTAGTTTTACGGGTTGAAAATGAGAGGGGATGGGGATGCGACCGAGTGGAGTTTTCTTAAAGTTGGTTAGGTCGTCGTCGGCGCCGCGTGCATTAATAAAGAGTTCCGTGCCTCGGAGCGGGCAATCTGCGAGTACCTGTCAGCGTCACACCGACCCTTAAATGTTTCACGAGCCGTTTTCCACATCGCTCCGAATGGTTTGTCTACAGATTTACTTAAATAAACATTTTTGTAATCGCTTAAGCTCTTACCTCGTAATTTAATTTCGCCAAAAAACCCTCTACAGATATTTCGCTCGGTTTCGTGTATTCATATTTTATATTTAATACACGCGTATTAAAGGCAGTTTCCATAAATTTCGTTCTAAAATAGTAAACTTTCTCGCCAAAACTATTTCCATACATTGTCGTCTGAGGACGCAATTGCGACAAAGCGGGACTTAACGAGCAATGTTCCGTGAGCCCGGGCTAAACTACCGGACAAATAGATTTTATCCTGGAACGTTTCCTTTTACCTTCAACGTTAATTGTTCTCCACTAAACTAAACGCTACACAACTATATCTAACTAAACTAAATATAGCTCTAACGTATTCGAGTTAATACCCGCTCCGCTCCGCTCTATCTTTGCGGATCTCTCGTATTTTAATCAAATACAAAAACCTTTAATCTGAACCCTCATCAATGAATGTTGAATCTGAATCGATTATGTTATATACATAATATTGGTATTTCATTCGGTATCTGCGGTATAATATTTTACTATTGGAATCCATGATTGGGAGTTCGTCGAGGGGAAATGCTTTAGCATCCTGAATAGATTCAAGCTGAAAGGAAATTGAGGGATCGTTATATTCGCTATTGAATCCATAAATTCACGAATGGATAGGATTATTCGTATTATGGAATCAGGTAAGTGTCTCTTGAGATTTGATCAGGTATTATAATTTCCACAGATAATTAGGATTATAAACAGTGAACGATTTACAAATTGAATGGTTCCAATCATTGGATTGGGTTTGTGTAATTTGGGTTAATGCTCGCTCGTTGTCAATGTTTATAGTTTGAAAGGTATCTTTGGGTTATGATTAAATCGGTTTATTAGTACTGAGGTTAAGCCGATATTTTGAGGTCTTGAGTGTAACAAATTTTGGATTCAACTGAATTGGTTAAAGTTTTTCAGAAGTAATCTTTGGGCTAAATATTTGTGATGTACTTTTGTCGTTGTGTGTGTTATTATCGAACCCGTAACCATCGGTATAGCAGGAAGGCAGCGGGGACTATCAACTGGTGTGGATTGGTAGTGACCAACTTAACCAACCACCGTTGTTCTTATTTTAAAAAAAGAATTCGGTGGAATGGTTTCTTTTTTTTAACCTAAAATAACTGTTTCTAAGTCGAAGCGTTCCGGTCGAACGCAAAGAACCTTACTAAAATTTGAATTTATTACGTAGATATTATGAACTAGGTACGTGAATTAATTAATTAACCTTGAATATGCAAAAATGTAGTAACTATTACAATTTCATAATTTGATAAAAGCGAGCACTTGAAATGGCCATTATGATACATAAACGTTGTTTTGAAACTTCTACGCATTTGATATAAAATTACTAGAGTGCAAGAATTTTGTTTTCTAGTGGCATTGAATTTATGTTTTGCAACTAATTTTTTAGTTTAATTTATAAAGCGAGTAATTTACGTAGTCACGGTCCGTGAAAGTGTGTAAGTGAATAATTGGATTCTAAATCTCAAAAATAAATATGTTTCAAAGTGCTTGTTGAAGACTTACTAATTAATCAGTTTTAGTGAAACTATTTTGTCTTGTTTTACCTCTGCTTTAATTTTTATGTTGTACGACAATTTGATACTTGAAGTGTTCGTTTAAAAAAGTACATAAACAAATTTCGATCTCTGGACTTTTAAGGATGTAAGAAGTCTTAAATTTGATTCTTAGTTGACCCAATTATCGGGACTAATATATTTTTGTTTTTGTGGATAATATTTATGAGGTATGTGTAAAATATGAATGTTTGCCTCTAACAATGTTCTAAGAGTAGAGATATGAAGTCTAAATCTATATTATAATTAAAGTTTTAACTATCTTTGTTTTAGTTGTCAAGTTAATCCGTGCATAACGATACTACAATTTTATGGAATGATTTAATGAGAGAAAGTGTGAACAAAAACTTAGAAACGGAGGGCATTAGTTACGGTGATGAAGTAAATCTTTGTTTCACTTGTTCATAGATTTCAGTTTAAAATACTCATTCACTGTTTTGTCCCACGATTTAACGAAGTGCTTATAACGAAACTTTGCACCTATAGATATTTACTCGTACAACTATTTATGGATATTTATATTGACAATTATAGTTAATAAATAATATAAATAATAGCCGCACTCAGAGACGTTTAACGAATACTTAAAAACTAATGTGCCAAAATATGTGCCGGAGACAGCGTCGCTGTAATCGCATCTTTTGGTTGTCGAGTGTATTGAAAATGTATCCAAATGACATTAAAGTCTAAATGACAATTAGTAGCTTCCAATTTTGGCCGTCGGCACAAAAATATTGTGGCACATTAGTTAAAGTATTCGTTAAACGTCTCTGAGTGCGGCTGTTAGTGTCTATCATTAAGAATTCATATAATTTAACAAGTCCGAGATCTTACGGGACTTTGAACCGTTCAGTGTTACCTGATCGAAGCATCAACGTTTATAATTTATAAATGTTTTTAACGCAAAAAGACCCGTGCTAACAAACTAAAGAAGAAGTGAACCACAGAATACTAAGAGATACTCGAAGTGAACCAATATTTTTTCGCACATTACCAACCTCGCAAAAAGACCGATCTTGATCTATTTATCCCACAATAATCAGATCATTACAATCACATACCAACGTCATTACCACTCGTAAATATCAAGTACCAGTGACTCATTTAATAATATATTAACACACTCTAAACCCTAATTTACAACTCCATAATTGATCCTAAGTACATATTAGAAGCTAAAATACAAAATTGATTGACCGTGTAATGAGGTGTTACTATATCATTTACAGATCATATTTCCACCTTCGGTTTTTTTATGTGTAATTTATTACAGGTATCAATAACTAGGTTTTATACTGCACACTGTAATCACATTAGACAAGTTGAGTTAATCATAATATACTTAGACAGCTACTATAGGTTAGGTGGTAACTAAGCCCACTTCAGTGCTGAAGGTCTCAGGTTTGGTCTTCGATTGTATGAAGCTTTTATTTCATACGTGTTTGTTTTAGGATCACATATGTATGAGCAAATAGACAATGTTGTTATTTATGTTACGGAGAGTAGTTGTTTTTAATAGTGGTTTATTAGCGTCAGTAGTTTAGTATCTTAAATTTTTCTTCATATTTTTCATCAAAATAAGCTGAGTCGACATGGATGAAGAAAAGAAAATAGTAATTTCTATAGTTTTACATAAAACTGTTCTTAAAGATTTACATAAAAAATCTCTTTAAGAATAAATGGCTTTCAAACAAGTTTCTTTAGTTTTTAAAATTGCATTTTGTAGCGCAAAGTGCTTTGGAGTATAACACTCAATTGCGCTTGTCACATCATTCTTGTTTTGATGTTAAGATACGGATTTAAAGGTATTTGTTACAAATAGTATGGAGAAATAGATGTATTAGAGTAAGCTCTAATACAATAGCAATAGAGTTTAACCTTCTTCAAATGTGTTATTCTAAATCTTATTAGTTTAAGAGATAAGAGCTACCAAACTAAGAATAAAATTCAATGTTATTAAACCGTATTAATAGCTCTAATTTTAATATTTAAAAGTTTCTTTTGACGAAAGAAAGATTGAAACCTTTGTACGCTTGATAAATACAAATAAAAATGCGAACTCGGTCACAAATTCCATACTTCTAATTATTTTAAAATACCAAAAAAATGCGTTAATTTATTTCAAATTTTCAACGCAACGCCCTACAAATCACTCCATGAACTTAATTATAATTATTACAAACATATTTCTTAAGCATTACCCATAGAAATAATTACATATGTGTTAAGAAAACAACCTTCATGGTAGGTGATTAAATTGTTTTATTAAAAAATAAAATGTCTATGGTTAGTCACAGGAAAGGGAAGTGTAGGAACTCGTTCAAGGTGGAATTTAATTCTCCTTATAAATTATATCCTTTAATAGACTAACGATGTTATTGTGAACTAATAAACAACTATCACTGGGCTTATTATTATTCTAATTTAATTACAAGTATGATTAGGTTCATTATAAATTTATTTTTATAAGTAACTAGGTATGCCCCGCGGTTTCTCTCGCGTAGTTCCCGATCCCCTAGGAATTTCGGGATAAATGTATCCTATGTCCTTCTCCCGGTTCTTAGCTACCTCTCCACCAATTTTCAGCTAAATCAGTTCGGCCGTTCTTGAGTTATAAATAGTGTAACTAACACGACTTTCTTTTATATATATAGATTTTTTAGTGTTTCTCATACTTAGCCGATCTATCATTCAGGTTTTTTGGTAGCTATATAAACGTCAATCACGTATTACTTTGGGGCTAACTACGTCATCGTTGCTGTATGTAAAATGCACTCGTGATAATGTGTCATATGCCACTTCAGCTCAACACCTATTTGATTACGTAAATCTTTAATATACTTAATAGAGAATCTATAAAATATCCAAATATCAAAATATCTTATCAATTTATATCAGATACTAGCTGTGCCCCACGGTTTTACCCGCGTAGTTCACGAGCCCGTGAGAATTTCGGGATAAAACATGTTATGTTCTTACCCGGACCATAAGCTACCCCTGTACCAAATTTCAAGTCAATCGGTTCAGTAGTTTGGCCGTGAAAAGGTAACAGACAGACAGACAGAGTTACTTTCGCATTTATAATATTACGAGTAGTAAGGAAGTAAAGATTAGTAAGGATTTTGGTTTTTGCAAAATAGTTTATAAAAATCTAAATAAATAGTCAAAGGTATCAAAATAAATAGTCATCATTCTAAAAAAACCCTATATCCTAAAAAATCCCTCTCCTATCTCACCTATTAAAATAGTTCTCTCAAGCTTAGTATTTAATTCATTGTAATCTTACAGTTGGTTATAAACGTAGGTAAATAAGGTCAAAAGATCACGCGGTACGAGCCACCACGTCACCCTTACCTCATGAACATTGACCTAGTATTCCGTTTGAATGCTAATTAGTTAAAACCCAAGTGTTTGTGCATTAAGAGGGGAGTAGAGCAGCAATTCTACATGGAAATTTTACCGTGTTTCTTCTTTAGATAGAGTAACTCTAGACTCTAGAGAAACATTTTTTTAAAGCCTGGGTCTGCTATAGTCTATGGCATAGTAGGATGAACAGAGTATAGTATAGGCCATATACTACACTATGTTCCTCCTTTTTATTTATTTCTTCAATAAATGTGTAATAAAGAAAATACTACGTGATACATCGTACTACAGAAAATATGGCTTAATTGGTAAAGCTTATAGATAATGAAAAATTATGTCGTATTATCTTTATATAAGTTATTGAATAAAATGAAGAACATAGCTGTAGCAGGCCTAAACAAGATTTTATGAAAAAAAAAATTGCGCTCTAGAGGCACTATCTAGGGAAGAAACACGGTAATAAAACATTAAACTACTTAAAGGATTTTTGTCGTGATTATAATTTACAGTAATATGTACGGAGAATTGCTCCTAGCATTTCCTCTTAATGTAGATACGAAATGTGGAAGCCACGACAACGTTTTAAAGAGATAACGCTTGCTAATGGCGTGCGCCCGTCGACTTTACTCGCTTGGATTTTGGCACGTAAAAAATACACGTAGCCTTAATTATTGTTTAAATCGTGTCTTAATGTTGAGTGATAATTGTTTTTGATGATTATCTGGTATTTTAATATAGTAATGAGCACTCTACGGCTTCAGATAGGTTATTTTTTCCCTGGGGTTGCCCGAAGTTTTCTTCATGACAATTACAAATGTAATTAAAACAATTAATCAAATAAATGAATTTGTTTTGAAGTTATGCGATGCATACTTTTATTAAATACTTTATATTTATTTTTATACTTATACATCAATTTTGAGTAACAGCGCCTATTCTACAAAGTAGTAAATTAAATCTTTCGTAATAGCTGTATTATGATGCTATAATATGAGCTGTAATATGTTCGTTTACGACTATAACTAGGATATATAACATCTTCAAAAAGCTTCTATACCACTTAAATATTAATATAATACAAAATACTAAGTCCATTACATAATTAATGTAACATTTACGAAAGACTATCAATGTGTTACATTTCCGCGAAGGTGTATCTAATATGACAAACTGGATTCTTTCTGTGATACTTTTACTTTTGTTAGCTCAAAAGACAGATTGTAGATTTGAGTGAAAGTGTCACCGGTGAAATGTCACGTCGTAATGTCACAAATGACGTTTACTTGTCAGTTGTCTTTGACAAGTTTTTGTTTTAACACTCAAATTAGGAATGTTATTTTTCGTAACATTTATTGTTTTCCTATTCTAGCGCATCGTTTCGACATTGTTATGCAAAACTGTTATTTCATTGGTAGGTTTAGATTGCATCGTTATGTTATGTCAACGTTGTGATTTAATCTGTGATATATTATGTTGTTAAACATTTTTTTTATGGTATAATTTTAGAAAATAACGATATATATAATAATTACGAAAGGAAATACTGTTAATTAACCTTCATATAAATTGTGTAATTAATCTTAGACGTTAAAAACCTTACAATACATATTAAGGGTTAAATCACTTAATTGCAATTCGGTGTCGCATCGTATCTGCGACCCAAATCTACGAGATTCAGGTCGCAGGTTTCTGCGTTCCAGATTGCGATCACATAGATATGCAGTATTATATTTTGTCTACATCTACACTTAATATTATAAGGAGGAAATATTTGTTTGTAACGAATAGGCTACGAAACTACTGAACCGATTTAAATAATTCTTTCATTAATGGAAAGCTAATTTATCAGTGCGTGACATGAAAAGGTAATATATTTTATCCCCATATTCCCACGGGAACGGGAACTACGCGGGTGAAACAGCGGGGCGTTACTAGTTATTTCAAAGGTAATTAAGTTATTGTATTATTATTAGTTGGAAGTCTATGTCCAGCAGTGGACGAACATAGGCTGATGATGATGATTATTATTAGATACGGTATCACTTTAATAACATAGTACTAATCAAAGTATCTGAATGTACGTTAAAATATCTGGTTTCGCTAAAATAAAATATTACCAACAAAATTTTAACAATTTACGCTAAAATACCTTTAAATTACTCGAACAGATGTTTAAATAAAGTTAGAATACCAAAGTATATGCTAATCGGATATCGAAGTGTTCCACGGACGGTATTCGGTCACACTCTAGTTGCATTAGAACAACATTTCTGCGCCGGATTGCACATTATCCGGATAATTGAACAGTTTTTCATAACAACGATTCAATGTTTTATGTAATTACACTCATTAACACATTGTAATGTTTTATTTACGTACATAGGTAGTTTAGGTGCGAATTTATGTGTATTTGAGGGCATTGACACACTTAGATCTGGTTTAGAAAGAATGTTTTAGTATTCAGCCTAGTTTCATAATTTGAATTATATAAATTGTCGACCTTTAAAACGCTATCTTTAGGATAAAAGCGTCTCTCACTAAAACCGTAATGAGGAATGAATATGTGTAGATCTCCTTGCTGTTTAATAGTAAGGAGGCCTTTACCACACGGTAATCTTAAAGGCCGATGCTCATCATAACTGTGATATAAATAAATGCTAATTAAAAACTCAATATTCAAATAAAGATAAATAAACTACAAAATTAAACTAAACAATAAACTTCAGAGGTAAAACTGTTAATAACAATACAACTTTAAATTTATTTTCATTACAATATTGTACTTGAAAGCTATTATGAATGTTTAATGGAGCTCAGTATTATGTTCACGTACTTAGATTTTATGATAACAATAGGAAAATGAAAGTTAACTATGACGTAATGGGCTGAGGACGAGTTATGAAAGTAAACGCTTTATGAAACCTTATTTTAATAATTAGTTGCGTGAAGTTTTACTTGTGTTTTGTAGTGAAATTTTTGTTTGTGGAAATTTTATTAATATTGGTGATAATAAGTAGCTTTTATTTTACATATTCTAGCGAAATATTTTTAAGTTTCAAAAACACAACAAAGTAATGATCATGTGGTGTAGTTTGGACTCAGCCTGTTCTGTAGAAATTGCGAATTCGATTCCCGTTCCAAGCAGTTCAGAAAATGTCCTCAACTAATAGTCTTTCAGAAGTTTCAGAACATTAAATAATAATTCCTAAGGGTTTATAAAAGGGGATAAAAATTTCAGTTATAAAATTAAATCACAGGCAATTTCAAAATACCTAAGTATGTAATTTTATTAAAGTAATTATAAATTTAATCTATTTTAACGATCGGAAACAATCAGAACCTAAATTGTTTACTTGATAGTCGTTAGGTATCAAATACAGGGTGGCCTCGCTTTGTTTACCTAAAGTCCCAAACTAGGTGACAGTAGTTAAGGTTGTTCCCACTTCAGTTCGGAAACTTGTTCGATTGTTCCCATTATAATTTATTGGAAACACCTATTGAATAGACCCGGAGGAAAATCAATCGTTATCTCATTTAAATTAAATCGGACTGAATATTTGATACGTTTGTTTTGATTTTGTTTAAATTAAATTATTTAAATTAGTATTTTCGAGGGCGATTTCCATTCAGAGTAATTTGAGTTATCCATGAAATTAAAAATCAGTAAATTCATACCGATTTTCGTCCCTTTTTTACTACCTTTCAAGAAACATTGGTTTGAGTTAAGGTGATACATTGATATATTGTTTATCCTTTTATTTCAAACCAAATCAAAAAGAATACAAGCCCAGTCATAACGGAATAGACACCGCTTTCTTTCCAGTAAGCTTACATAAAGTAAGTAAGCTTACATCTCCAACCATGCGTAGAATACACGATAACTATTCTTGAATACGGACTTAGTGTAATTAAAACTAAACCTTGAATAGCCACTCCTAAAGCTTTACCGGATACTTTACAGCTCATTGGAACTCAACATTAGCAGTAATTCGCTAAATAATTCTAATGAAGAATACATAATATAAATACAAATATATTATTATATTCATTGTTCCTTTTTGTCATCTCCAACAATACATAATGCCACTAATTGTTAAGAAAGATTACGTCATTATTTCGGTTTGTCAGACGACCTCCATAAGCTAAGTGGTTAAGTGGTATCTTAGATGTGTTAAGTTCAATTCCTTTATTCATTATTGGTAAGTTAAAAGTTAAGTAAGTCCCTACACCTGTACACGCGAGGACCTTTACAAGGCCACTGATAGCGCTATATCGGTGGCCGAGTTTTGGTCCTCAAAAATTTGAGTCGATACGCAAAGAAGAAGAAGAATTATTGGTATAATATCTGAAATATTCGCAAGAATAAATAAAATGTTAGATTTTAAATCATTAAGGGCCTATTTCACGATCTTCAAGTAAAGTTCTCACTCACGTTTTGTCTTTGCCTCTTGATATAAAGTAAGAATGAGACAAAACTCATTTTACTTGGTGAGTAACATTACTTGAAGATTGTGAAATAGGCCTTAAGACTAATTCGTACTTAATATATCCAATTTGTTTTATAAAAACACTAGCAGCGACCCGCGTTTTTTCCCGCATAGTTTCCGTTCCCGTAGGAATATGGGGATAAAATTATGCTAAAAACCTTTCCACTGAATCACTCTATCAATTAAAACCGCATCAAAATCCGTTGCGTAGTTTTAAAGATCTAAGCATACATAGGGACATAGGAACAGAGAAAGCGACTTTGTTTTATACTATGTAGTGATAATATTAAACAAAATTCTTACGAATGACACCGAAAAATATTCCAAACGCCAATTTATCTAAAGTTATAATTCAATATAATGGCACATTTGGCTATGAAAAACCAATTCCTTAACGTGCATCGCGCTTGTGCAATAAAAATGATAAACGCATAAAGTTGGAAACACACTGCACCGCTGTGGACGCTCACAGGCACATCATATTGATATAACACCACATTTTCCTGATAACATAACACATATATTATGATGCAAATGTTAACACATAAAAGTGAAAGATTTAGTACACCCCATTAACATTATTCGTTATATAAAAACGCAATAATATGTGAGAAATGAGAATGTACCAGGAAGAGATGTGTATTAAAATGCTATTTGTAGTATAGATACTGTCTGTTATGGTTCTGGGTTTTTAAGTTAAACATATAATGACATAATCAATCACTCTTTATCTTCACATATAACTGATCTATGAATTAGATTCTATTTTCTGTATCTATGATAGACTTAAAAGAACAATCTTTTCTTATAAATATATGTTCCTTGAAATTTGAGTGTTATTACTATGACTGTTTATAACATTAGTGTTCGTATATCTTTAGGTATAAGTAAAAGTTAAATATCCCTACTAATATTATAAATGCGAAAGTATCTCTGTCTGTCTGTTACCTTTTCACGGCCAATCACTAAACCGATTGACTTAAAATTTGGTACAGGGGTAGCTTATGGTCCGGGAAAGAACATAGAATACTTTTTATCCCGAAATTCCCACGGGAACGGGAACTACGCGGGTGAAACCGCGGGACGCTGCTAGTAAGGTATAATGGAAAACAAGTTATCTTTTCTCTATTTCACTGTTAATGAAATGTTAACATTAAAATGTTTTAAAGAACAAACATTTATAATTAAAAGGTTAATTACGCATTCATATCCGTGGGAGTAAAGTATAACAATCGTTAAAATCAAATAATTCAAATATTTTCGTTCCCTGCGGGTAACTGGAGTACATTAAAGGTAACAAACCAAAATATTATATACTAGCTATGCCCCACGGATTCACCCGCGTAGTTCCCGATCCCGTGGGAATTTCGGGATAAAACATAGCCTATGTTCTTTTCTTATATGTACTTATTTGTACAAATCGCCTGTAGGAACAAAGGCTTTTAGTACTAACTAGCGGCGTCCCGCGGTTTCACCCGCCTAGTTATCGCGATCGTGGCAATACGGAGATAAAATTATGCTAAAAACCTTCCTCTTGAACCACTTTACCTATTAAAGAAAACCGCATCAAAATCCGTTGCGTAGTTTTAAAGATCTAAGCATACATAGGGACAGACAGCGGGAAGTGACTGTTTTGATACTACGTAGTGATGATGATACTTATATGTACAAACCTCCTACAGGAACAACGTTTTTTAGTATTAGAGACGTATTTTTTATCTAAACATCACACATGAAAATAAAATTACTTTAAAAGGATTCGTGGAACGTATTACGTTTGAAGTAATTTTCCATAAAATATTTTTGCCTTTTAGTATTCAAAAATTCTAGGAATTAATTTTAATTTAAGTTGATATTCGCTATGAAGTAAATTGTTTGTTTCATATGAATTTAAAGCTTGTTGACTTGGAAGTTTTCATGGAAAAAAAAATAGTCTGGGATAATGATTTATGAAACATGCATGTGTTTTAGTTCCCGACGCAAAAATGGGGATGTTATAAGTATGCAATGGACTATGTTAGTAACGAATGGACTAATTTCGAATCAAATCTTTGACTCTAAGGTGACATTTATCAATAGTTCTTTTAACAATGATTCAAGAGATTTTGGACATCTTCTTCATCAGCTCATATATGTCCCCACCGAGTGGCTCGATCCCTAAATTAGGGTGATTAGGTCTTAGTCAACCCCGCTGGCCAAGTGCGGGTTGATCGACTTCACTTGGATATAACACAACAGAATCATTCACAACATCATCTCATTATAGTAACTGAACCCTAAGTTCGCAACTGGTAAGTTATTAAGTTATTTTAGTTACTCAATAAAACACTTAACTACCCATCAAAGAACCTCAAAAAACGGCAATAAACCTAATCAAATATATAGTAATTGAAAATATAATTCAGTGGTCAGTGGGTGATGCAATACCCAATGTGTAGTTGACCACTGGCTGTATCTAGTTTCTTAATTTCCCGTGGGAAGGTGCCTTGTGCCACGACAAATCGAAATGTTCCCCTTATGTACACGTCATATCGCATGGCCTCATAGATCAGATTACTTTTATAAACAATATTAGGTATGTTTATGGATTCATATTTAGATGGAGGTCGGATATGTGGAACACGATGTGTTGTTATTATATCGGAAAATATTGAGGCAGAAAAGCTTCTAATAGACTACTAGGTTGTGGTTTTACCCGTGCTATTTTTTAAATCAATTAATATAGTATTAGCTTCAGATGTCTGTCAGTAAAATGCCAAATGAAGCCCAAAATTGCTTTGTTAGACAAAGCAATTTTGGGCTTTTAAGCAAGTTTAGTCGACGAGATGTTCTGATAATTATATAAAGGTTTTCATATCATTTTAATAGTAGTTGTTTATCAATTACAACTGTGATTAATCGAAAACAATACATAGACGCGAAATATGTAATATATAATAAGTATATCAAATATGTTTATTACACTAACACGCTTTGTTTAGATATATTTTGAACCCTAAATTGAATAAAATTATACCGTCTTTCTAAGTAAATATTCTATTAATAGAGACTAAAGAAAAACAAGGGAAGGTCGAAAGGTTTTACTAAAGCAACATTTATTTATTCGTTAAAGAGAGATATCCCGAATATTTTAAGGAAACGAGACGATACCGAACCATTTTTCTTATACATTGATGGTAAGAAATTTCCATTCGAGCTTCTAACTGGTTACAAGAAAAAATAACACAATTTCGTTTAATGAAACAAATTCTTTAAATAAAAACATTCTTGAAACATGGAAGAGTAAAGAAATATTTTGCTTGAGAAAATATTAAAAGTGCGGATAGCAATATGTATAGAGGTCAATTCCGTCTGCTTTTTCCACTGGAAAATTTTAGTTTTGTTTATTTATACAGAGATGAACACAAAAAGAAAACTTAAATTGTTTGGAATAATAGCTATTTATGGTACAAGCGAGGTAAGTTGGTGATTACTTCCGAGTCGCCGAGGATAGTAATCATCAATACACGCGTGTACGATACGCTTTTAAACACACTCAAGAAGAAAATAATAATAAAATATCAATTTTCGCTAATAAATAAACAGTTTTTTTATTCGTCCGCATCCAAAACAACAATGGTGATCAGCAAAACAAAGCAATTTAAAAAAACTATAACTCACTTGTGAATAAAACGTGTCATTATTCAATTGTTTTTGCACAAATAAGAGCCCCTCTATAAGCAAGTGTGTTGAAAAACACATTTTTAATATTTATCAGAAGAAGAAGGAGATCGATCTGAAGGGCTAAGGTATATCCCTCACTGAAGATATTAATACAAAGAAAAGGATAAGGCGTAATGACAACGCTCCGTGTTGATTATGATTACCCGCTATTAATAATATAACTATAATTCCTCCCCTTGTCCAAAACCGATTGTAACACAAACACCAAAATTAAGTTGTCCACCACTAAGTAAACAATATCTTCGTAACATTGTACAATACTGAAACAATTTTGAGTAAAGTTCAAAGGCGATCGGGGACCGAGATTGGTCCGGGACGTTATTAAGGTGGCCATTGACGGGTCAGTTGGACTGATCAGTCCAGAAAATTGTGCGTCACTACTAAAGTTTTAGGCCAACTAGATTTCTCCACTGGAATTTGGAATGAAATTGACGTCCATTATTGGATGGACGCCAGTTCAAATGATCAGTTAAACTGACTCGTCAATGACCACCTTTAATATTTTTGTACTACCTAACTGACGGACATATTCGAAATTCATTTTCTTTACCCAGAACACATCCGCTTTGTTAGTACGTTGGACTTTTTTACTTTGTCTATTCATCATAAGGCATGCTCATTACGGTTATTCTTCTTAATTTACCTATTAATTTATTTATCTATTTTTATTGTGATTATTTTTATTTTATTATTTAATTTATTTTGATTGTGTTTTTAATTCAATTTTGTTAATAATTATGTTTTTTTTTGCTATTAGTACTTAATCCATTTTGTTTTGTTATAGTTCATTTTATGTATTTATTAAATTATATTGTAAACTAACACTTAGGGTTTGAAATAAATGTATTATTATATTATATTTGACTAATATCGTGAGCGGTCCAACGCGCGAGTCAAACTGACTCGTCAATGGCCACCTTTAGAGAGTGAAGTGAAGCAAGCACAAAACTGAAGGAAAACATTCCGTTAAGCTAACTCGCATGTCTTATTTAATTTGGCACCGCACCATCGGAAACTATCGGCCCTCGGGCGGAGGACGGCCGCAGGAAATCAAACTAATCGATTTTCATTTCACCGACAGGAAATTAAATCCTTTGAGAATACTCCCCGATAACGGATTTCAGCTTAGCACGACACGTGTTCACCTATTTAAGAATGGAACGAAACTTAATATTGGAGTTAGAGTTGAAATTATACATTGTAGTTCTTTAATTAAAGTTTTTAGTAGGTCTTAGGAAAGGTTTTTGGTGATTTGCGTTTAATTTAGACACTATAATGTATACACCACTTATTCTATTATCTCAATATTTAAACACGTTTGGTACTAAGGCTAGTTTTGAATTTAAAAGTTATACGAGATTAAAATCAGCCAGGTTATTGTTTTGTTCATACAACGAACTACGAGTCTCATAAAAAAGGTTTAGGCACATTGAGTGCTGCCAGTTAGATAATAATAATAAACAAGAATACTTTGTTCAAGGGCTAAAACCAATTGAAATGAGATCTGTCTTCTGTATATATAAATCTCTAATAAATAAATCTCGTACTGAGTGATGTACTGACTGACAGACAACGCACAGCTGAAACTACTGGTCGTAGAGAGCTGAAATTTGGTACGTGTGTTTGTCGGGGGGAGCAGGCTACCACTAAGAGAGGATTTTTGGAAATTCCCCCCCTAGGGGGAGAAAACGGGGGTAAATTGAAAAATACGCGGGTGAAACCGCGGGGCGCTTCTAGTAGAATACTAAATTTGTTCATTCATATAATTAAAATGAGTGTTGTTTACTCACCGATTGTAACGACTGCGTTGTTGATCTGTAACAAACAATCACAATAATGAATACACCACAGTTTATTACACATTTACAACATTGACTAACAAACAACGTATTAAATTATTGTTATAAACGTAACACCTAAATTTGAGTGGTATTTTTGTATTAAGTTGTATATTGTCATCTATATTATTTAATATTATAAAGAGAAAAGATTTGATTGTTTGTTTGTTTGTAACGAATAGGCACCGAAACTACTGAACCGATTTCAAAAATTCTTTCACTAATGGAAAGCTAATTTATCAGTGCGTGACATAGGCTATATTTTATCCCCGTATTCCAATGGGAACGGGAACTACGCGGTGGAACCGCGGGGCTCTACTAGTATTTCATAATTTTCTTATCCAAAATGTTTGTTAAGTTTAAATAAACTTGTTCATTAATTAAAGATAGTGTTTTAACGTACCGAAAATGTTGAATCTCAAAATGTGGTCGGAATCCAGCCGCACTGCACGTACGGTGTACAAAATAATTTGGCATGCTTCAAGGCATAATTAGAGTCGGATATAATAATAATTATGTTCATTTCAGAATAAATGTCCTTTTTCAACCATTCGTTTAATTATTTACTGCTGTTATCGTTATTATTTTAATAATTTTAACTATATTTTATGTTGTTTTGTCTGTATGTTGCAAAGAACTATGTTATAAAGGAATGTAGTATAATATAATAGCTGTGCCTTGCGGTTTCACTCAATAAATTGGCTATCAGATATTAATTATTAATCGGATTATGATTTCCTAGGATCCGCGCATTTAAATAAACAAACTGTCTGTAACACGAGTTATAGATATGTAACTTGTAAGTACATATATAATATATATTTTGTTTATTTATATTTATATTGTAAAAACTTAAAAAATAAGAAAATAAATGAATATATGTATAATATATAAACTTGTAATCAAAGAAGCTGGTACTACATAAGCTTAGACATAAGATTCCTTAACCAAAAAATCACAAAAACTTTACTTTTATCAGTGTTTTTTCATGTTCGTTTATCAAAAAGCTTAATTTTGTGTCAGGAGAGCGAACCCTTTCAACGCCCCGGGTCCCGAAATCTGTTTCTTTATTGATTTATCCATTAGTCACTCCGAACCTATTACGTTGAAATTTTAATAGATGTCAGAGACCCTTTTGCGTGATATAACGATTATTGCAAATTGAGTTGTACCTATCGATTGGTTTTATACCTTCCTATGTACCTTTAGGGTGCTTTCACACTGATCGGGTTGGAGGAGGTTTATTGCGTTCAAAACAGAATTTTCAAATCATTATAAGGTTTCGGTTCAGTTAAGTAGAGTTTTGAATTCTTAAGGTAAGGTTTCATCATTATCATCATCATCAGCTTACACCCACTGAGAGGTTCGAGCCTATCCTGAATCATGGCGATCAATTTTTTAGTCATCCAATATGGTCAAGTGCGGGTTTCCTTAAGATGTATTTTTTCATCGTACAGGAATGAGTGGAAGATGAAAACATGAAGTGAACGCTCTATTAGCTATTTCATGTGAAATGAATGCTGTTCCAAGCACATCCTTTTCTTTGTGAAAAGAAGATCGCCTTCGATACTCTCCAAGCCGGTGTGTGTGAACGGACCTTTACATGATAACCAACCCTCAGTTTGAGTTATTTTGGTTCGAGTCCGGGTTTATATTAGTTACGTTTATAGGGGTATGGATACAGATGTATGGTTATTAAATGTCGTTATTTGTTTTTGTTAAAGTAATTGGTATGTAACGGGGCGATTTTTGAATGTATATTACTTTTATGGCATAATTTTTAGTATGTGACGATGGGGTGTAAAAGTAATGATGAATTATGAATATAAAAAACCGTTTGTTTATAGTAACATGTACCATCCCACGGCAAAGGTTTCTTTAGGGAGGCAGAAAATTAAGTATACCAACTAACAGCGACCCACGGTTTCACCCGCGTAGTTTTCAATTTAAACCCGTTTTCTCCGTCTAGGGAGGGAATTTCCAAAAATCCTCTCTTAGTGGTAGCCTACTCCCCCCAACAAACACACGTGCCAAATTTCAGCTCTATACAACCAGTAGTTTCGGCTGTGCGTTATCTGTCAGTCAGTCATTCAGTACATCACTCAGTAACGGAAGAGTTTTATATATATAAATAATAATAAAATAAAATAACATCCCATTCCTATAACCCAGTCGTAGTTTTCCATATATTTGCAATAGTCCCAGCAGAACCGGGGACAGTCCTTGGACGCATTTTATAGTGTTATACAGGGATAGTCGCCGGACTGTGCATCCTTTACACAAGATTAAATACGTCAAAGGGCTTCCGTGTGTTGGCTTTGGCCCCATACTAGCCTTCCAAAAGACCGGGACTCCTTAATAGTCCCGTGAATGGAAAAGACATAACAATAAAATAATAATAATGATACCTAATATATAGATTGCAGAAAAACTATTACGAGTGTATATTTCTGATACCTTACTTCAATACACTTACAAGCATTTTCAGTATAACCCGTCTATGTTTTCATACCACTTATTTACAGGAATTCTTATAAAAAATACGACAGTTAATGTGTATTACGGTTACCATAAAATGTCCATAAACCTGTAACGATATCATTGACAGGTGCGTAAAGTATCTTATTATGACGTCACACATAAAATACATTCTTAAACTCAATCTGGTTAAAGTGATAGTCTATGTTGCAGTTATATGTTTTATTAGGTATCATTTGACTTTACTATACGACACTGAAATATGCATTTTCTAATCACTTTATATAAAAATGAATCCCCATTACCCTTGGTCACGGCATCACGTGTGAACGACTGGACCGATTTCTCTAATTTTTTCTTTGATGTATTTGTTATTGCCAGGAGAAGGTTCTTATGTTAGAAAATGTCAGGAAAGATGAGCAGAAAATTAAAAAAGATAAGAAAACTTAACCACCATTGTAATGTATGACAGAAGTCACAACTGACAGGATAGGGCAACGTCTGTCGGGTCAGCTGGTGTTCTATATAAAAAATGAAAACATGTCTTTTTTAAATAAACAAAAATAATGTACATATAACTAATATTTTTTCTTTCAGAAAATATAAAAAGGCCCAACTATTTTAATTGGTGCCCACATAAAAGTGGTTGGCCTGTTATTTTAAAAACCTCAAGACTGGTGCTTATTATTTCATAATATTTTAGATAGATATCCTAATATTGTCAACTATAGCGTATTGTGCCCTTAAACCATTATTACGTGTCGGCCGAACTAACAATTTAAAGACAATTTTGAATAAAACGTCAAACTGACAATTACTTTGTCAAAGGAAAATAATATTCAAATATCACATCACGGTGACAATATAATGGGGTTTTAACGAGACGTTAATATTGTGATTGGAATTTACTAAAGATATATTGTTACGATATTCAACAAGTAACATAAAGTATTATTTACTCAATTGTTTTTGATACGTTCTGAAACTATTAGGTAATAATTTTGGTTGTGTATTCAGTATCAAAAGATAGGAAAAAAGGTCCTTGAATATTTTTTTATACTTGTCCCTCAAAATATTAGGTTTCATTGTAAGAAATAAGTATTGATGTGGTTACAAGTATTTTTAGTATCACGAACCTATAATCAGATTGCAAATGTGGAGGGTTCGAACACACACAATGGAAGTCAAAAGCCTTAACCACTACGCTACCTTCACGTATCCAAACTCTGTACTTTAAATAATACAAACAAATATGGGTTGGGTATATCATTTACTATCACCGTTTAATAAACCTAGAAACACGTTTCTCTATGAACTGCACCATTAGTTATATAACAGTAACTGATGGTGAGTCAAAGGTCACAGAGAGAGCGGTGTGACCCTAGTTTAGGGGCACCTGTATCACAATACAGCGGAAATAAATAGTCATGATAGGTGTTTGTATAAGGTATATACTCGTATGTATAAAGGTTTTATGTATGTATCAGTTATAATGTCGACAGGCTGTGGACTGATTCAAAATAGTTTTGATACCGACTACTACTTTAAAAAGAAGAAATAACAGTTTTTAAAATTTATGGTTTACAATTTTTATTGCGATGAATTTAGATCAAAATCTTTTTTATTAGAATTTAGAACACCTTACTTTTTCTGTGCGTAAACACTTTCTGAATTTACTAATGATTCAGAAATTGCTCTTTACATGCGTAGCAAAGCTTAAACCAAAAAATTACAAATACATAGTAACATTTAAAACATCAAACAATTCATGAACAACAACCGAAATTCTTTATTATAATAAATAAACAAACACTGCCAAAATAAAGTCCCAATAAACAAGAAGTTGTATAAAAGTTCGCTATTTCTGTATCGGCCTATAAACAGAACATTAATACAAGTTAAAACAAAGTTGAGGACCCGAAACTTATTAATTTAACTTATTCTATACGATGAAAACGAAACGCTGCTAAAATTTATCATCGTCTCACCTATTTGAATAAGTGGAGAAAAAGGGAACTTCTTAAGCAAATCTGAAGTGAAATTAAATTTCATTCTGTTTGTGAAGCGAGTCGATTAGCATAATAGAAGTCAAGATGGAGTCAAAATGAAGTCTTTAGGCAGGTCGGTCACACTTTCTAAAGTAAAATTCCTTGTCCGCGCGGGAGTTACTGTTCAAATATCATCATACACACAGCAATAACTTTCAAAAGGTAACTTCACTCAATTTGTATTAATGTTTTGATAACTTATTCCATTTATTAAATACAGAATATAGATATAAAGAGTCAGTGGCGTAGTGATTAAGGTATTTGACTTCCATTTGAGCAGGCATTGGTTCAATTCCGTTCAGATTCCGTATTTATCATTATTTGTTTTACATCTACATTTATAAGATCTGTATTTTTAATTTTATGTTTATAAAATGTTACTTAGTTGAAGATTATTTCAGAAAAAAAATACATTTATCAAAAAGTAATTGCATCTATTCAAATACAAATTATTTTCTGAAATAATCCATTAATTATGTTTTAAATATGAAAAGAATTAACGCTTATTCATAAAACCTTTTTTTTATTAAATCTTAAGTAATTAATAAAATAGAACACTTACATTTACAAGTGCTATTATGTAAGGTCGTTTATTTTAATTTAAATGCTCGTGACTATTTTGAACTCTTGTTAAAAATAAACGCATTAAACAAGGTTTAGTTAATCGACCATTAACATCAATAATGTTTATTATTATGATGGCGCAATTTGGTTCAGATGTTTTTGTTGTTAATATCCTATATTGTACTAGCTGTACCCCGCAGTTTCACACGCGTAGTTCCCGTTCCCGTGGGAATTTCGGGATGAAAAATAAATGTTGGCCAATTCTCAGACCTACTGAATATGCTCACAAAATTTCATGAGAATCGGTCAAGCCGTTTCGGAGGTGTATGGCAACGAAAACTGTGACACGAGAATTTTATATATAAGAAGATTACTTTTACACATTTAAACAAATACGGTAAAATTTACAAACATTTCATAATAATTGCATTGTTGATAAATTATAATATCATAGTAATAATGTAAGGATGGGACTGGGAGGCGAGTGAAACACACGAGAATTAACATGTATCTGATTATATTCTGAATAAAATAAACCAACCTCTTACATGAATCATATCTTAACCTACATACCTCTCAATAGTTTACATAAGGTTTTAAACTTGGTTATAAAAATACAGAGAGAGTGTAAAGGGATTGCCTGATGGTAAGAAACTATCTTTGCATATGGACTTTTGCAGCCTTAAAGAGTCACAAGTTCGATATTGGTCTTAGAAAGTTTAGGATATAACAGGATGATATGACAAGAGAGATGAAGGTTTGCTGAAGTTTTTGTGTGTTTTTCAATATTACTAATATGTCTGAATGATTTTGAATGAAATTTCACACTAAGATAGTTTGCCTTTATTAACACATACTTTTTTTTTGTCCCAAAATTCCAATAAGATCAAATAATTAGCGAGTAAAACCGCGGGTACAGTAATAATTATTATACAGTTAGTAAGTACGAGTATTATAGGTAAAATTAACAACAAAATTTAATACAAGTAATTGCAATAATTAGTCAAAATTAACAGAATTATTATCGAAATATATATTTATTGGAAATAATGCTTTAATAACAATGACGAATGAATTTACACAGATTAATAATTGTATCGGGTTATTATCAAAGAGTTTTCAGTCCTTTGTGTACAATAATCATATTAGTTTATGCGGTTATTGTAATAAATATTCAAATGAAATAATTTTGAAGTATTCTGTGGTTAAGTTTGCACGTATTAGGTTCAATAAAGGATATTAATCCAATGTTTTTTTTGTTTTTAAAAAGAAATATGTACCAAAGTTTAGTGATAACCTCTCTATTTTATCTGTAATGTTTTGTGTTAAATTTCGACTGACTAAGATATTTAATACAAAAATAATGTTTTACTGAAGACCTTTGCAAAAAGTCTTGGTTTCCATACAAGTTTCGAACTTAGTTAGGGGTCAGTTACTATAATGAGATGATGTAGTGAATGATTATGTTATAATTGAATAAAATGTTAAGAAAATCAAGAAGAATGATGATTGTTTTTCTTGTGTACATTTTTTGTAAGTATATATGTGAATATATAACTTAGGGGTCAGTTACTATAATGAGATGATGTAGTGAATGATTATGTTATGTTATATATGTCCAAAGTATTTTAAAAGTAATTTTACCTTGATACATTTTAGATAGTTACCAACTGTCAGACATTGATGTGTTTTCAGAGTTTTGTAATGAAGGTACCGTCAAACTGGTCCTGAAACTTGTTCCGCCATCCGTCTCATACATTATGGAACTAGTTACCTTAAACCACATCCACTTAATACTTCAACTAGTTTACATTTTACTTACATGTATTATATATTATGTTTTATCTTTATATATCGATACAAATATTATACAGAAGTAAAGTTTGTGTGTTTGTTAAATTGTAAGGGGTAATCTCGGGATCTACTGAACCGATTTCAAAAATTCTTTCACTCATGGAAAGCTAATTTATCAGTGCATGACATTTTATCCCTGTATTCACATGGGAACGGGAACTACGCGGGTGAAACCGAGGGGCGCTGCTAGTATAAAATAAAGGGGTAATTAGTTGAGATGTTTATAGATTAAGTGATTGATTTAAGATTGAAATTAAAAAAGAATAAAGAATTTGTTCAAAACTCACATAGAAAACAATAAGTAATAGAATCGTAAACCTTTAAAAGTAAGTACATACTCGTATACTGTTTTTTTTACTACAAAGATATAAAATAGTCGAATGTCATGTGGCTGAAAAGCGTGACTAGCCGCAATGAAGCGTTGGTCCTCCGATAGAGCTTTTATAGCAATACTTCTGACTGAGAAACAAATAAAATGTTTCTTATAGTATACCGTACTTAGAAGATTTAATTAACATAACATAATCATTCACTACATCATCTCATTATAGTTACTGACCCCTAACTAAGTTCGAAACTTGTATCTAGGGTATCAGAAACTACGCACACAGTCATTCATACACACACCCAGACCGAGACAAACACTAGTACACACAAATATTCACCCTGCAACCTTACGGATGTCATGGTGACAGTCCGGCATGGTGACCACTCTGCCATCGAGGTCGTCAATTTTCCCTGTACATGTACCTACAATCACAGGATGTAGCCAGATCAAATTATGCTTGAACATAGAAGGTAGTCTTAACACTAACAACTACTGTACCGATTTTGAAATTACTCTACTGATGTTCAAACTCAAAATTGTCACTTCTTCTTCTTTGCGACTCAAATTTTTGAGGGCCAAAACTCGGCCACCGGTACAGCACTATCAGTGGCCTTGTAAAGTTCCTCGCGTGTGCAGGTGTAGGGACTAGCATTGCAAGTCAAAAGATGGGCCATTGTTTAGGGAGAAATGCCACTCAGACATGCATTCTCCGAGCTGAATCTCCACCTGTGCATGTTCTCCTCTCCACGGCCCAAAATTTTCACCTGGCACTACCGACATGAATGAGATAAATGAAAAGACCAAAAGATATGACGTCGATTTTTTGTATAATTTAGTAAAAGCGAGATAAAATCACGTTATAAACTAATTGTGTCAATAAAGTCGAAATTCGTTTAAAGTTTCTAAAAGACGAGTTCAAATAGAAAACATTGACCCAAACTGAAAATTTTAATGAGAAATTCGTATTAGAGTACAGAACAAAAGCTAGGAAATTGGTTGTGTTAATTTATTCCTGACTTAAGTTTGAACTAAAGAAATAGGGTTGATGAGTAAAACATTTAGTCCGTCAGATAGATTTCCAAAAAATATTGGAGACGTATTAATTTTTGATGCAAATAAGACGATATATTAAGAAGACGTCACAGCTACTTTTTGCCTAAAATTTACGTCAATCTTCAACGTTAATGCGTTATAAATAACTAATCATTATTATTAATTTGACAAAACAATAAATACGTGTCTTATATTTTTGTTAGACCAGACTTACAGACAAAGTTGAATTTCATTTTGAAATAGAACTACTTTAACGAATTTTTGTTATAGTAGTTTTATTTCAATATGTAGTGTAACTAAATAATAATTAATCAAAGAAATCAACACAAATTTCATATTCTTAACCCAGTCGTCATCCCTATTCCTTCCATCTTATTTGTCCGTCCAAATTAAAAGATAATGTGTTGAAGTTTGGCCGTTGGAAGTTTCCAAGTCGGTCCAGATTGGAATTATTACCTGGCTGGGTCCGCTTAGAGGTACCTACTAACGCTAATGCTAAAACTCCACGATTTATTTCGGTGGCCAGATGCGGACAATCAGTATGATAAATTAGTTTTGAGCGTGACTTTAAATTTCTGTTTCCTTTTCTCTGTTTATTCAAATAACTGACCTTATAATATAGATATTATGATGTATTATATTATCACGTGTACAATATGTTAAATGTGTTCTGGCACGTTATTTATATTATTATATTGTTATGGTCACTTTTTGAAGTTCCGGACATTATTTTGACATGTTATATTATTGTATTGTCGGTCTTTCAGAGTCGTATATGGATAGTGGTACAGACAGTATTTATTATTGACATTGAAAATAATGCTTGAAAATATTTGTAAAGAATCTTTTATTAGTTTCAAGAACGTAACCCTGACTTTGTGCAGTCGGTTAGAAGTATGAATTTTGTTTATGCTAGTTTTAAAATAACATTTTTTTGCAGATATATAGAAATATGATTGATTGTTTTGATTTCATTTTTTTTAATGTGGCATGTCATGACCGGTAGTGTTCATAGCATGATTCAAGTAGTTAATTTTAAGGATATTTTACATCTTTTTTATACCAAATTTTGACGTCACAGTGTTTGTGACCATACTCCTCCGAAACGGTTTGACCGATAGTTATGTTTTTTTGTGTAAGTATATTCGATAGACCTGAGAAATGTTTATTGTATTATTGTTAACTATTTAATATCCCTAAGTTAAAAAGGTGGTCCACTCCCCAAAAAAATATACGGTATTCAACGTTTGCCGTATGCTAGATTTTTACAAGATATGTGTAGATGATCATCTTGATAGCCAATTCCTCGTTTTATCATATTAGATAACAGAATACTCAAGCAACAACCAACCAAACAAAGCCAATCGGTTACAATAATATGGTCCGAAACAATTATTAAATAACACATGATGTCATGTGTCTGTCCACATAAGGAAGCCTTAATAAACTATTTGATAGTATTAAGTAAGCGTTACTTAGTTCGTGACCCGACCGCACGAGCACAGAATAAACTTTTTGTATTTAAATATTTGTGAACTGATCTCAAGAACGCACGACTTATTGTAATACTAACGCTGCTTCGCGGTTTAACCCGCCCTAACATTTTTTATGTGATGAAGTGAAGAGACGAGCGCGATGGTCACCTGGTGGTTAGCAACACGCCTGCCCATTACAGACACAGTATACAACAATATATGCTCTCATCGCCCCGAGACATTAGTTGGTGAGTCTCGTGTAATGTCACTGACTACATTGCTCTTCAAACTGGAACAAAGTAATGTTAATGCTACTGGTAGCAGAATATCTGACAGACCGAATTGTGCAAGGTTCCTACTGCCTGGTGGTCTTCTTCCTTCCCCGATAACTTATCCATCTAACACTGAAGGAATTGTTCAAATCGGACCAGTATTTTCCAAGATTAGCGCGTTCAAGAAAACAAACAAACTCTTCAGCTTTATAATATTAGTATAGATATACATATAAATAACAACACATGGTCAGATTTCCTCTTAAACTTTGACAGACTTTTAGTGAGTCATGATTCTTAGTTTTTATTTTTGTTAGGTTCAAAAGTGCGGTGTCCTTTTTGTGTTTTGATGGATAGGTTAATATAATTTGACAGTCGAAGTAGTGTTTACCATGCTGGACGCCTGTACGTGCGTAGCTGATAGATACAATTTTTATGTATTTAGTTAGAAGTTTCTAAGAAAGATAATAGAGCAAAAACGCATAAGATACTAGATCGCTTCAGAACGCTTAAGAATTATTTCGATATTATAGAATATTTCCAAAACAATTTTCAAAATTGAATCAATATTTGCACATTTGTTAGTGTGACAAAAAATAAACATCTTCTTAAGAAAATAAATAAAATAATATGAAATACTAATCAATAAAGTCGTAGAAAATAATCCTAGGTAACAGAAGTTATCAGTAAATAATTACATCACATATGAAACCAGAAATATTACAAAATCAGAACTAGTAGTTCGGTAACAGTGAGCACACGTGAGCTGGATATGTCCGGAAGAAAGTTGATCTGATCAACTGGGTAGTGCACACTAGTAAGATGAAAATATCCTACTAATATTATGAAGCCGAATGTTTGTGAGTGTGGATATTTAGACGTATGAATGTTTGTTCCTCTTTCACGCAAAAACTACTGAATGGATTGATGAAATTTTGTACAGATGTTCCTTATACCTAAGAATAAAACATAGAATAACTTAACTAAGAATAAATTTTTATCCCAAAAATCCCAAGGGATAAGGTTCCACGCGGGTAAAACCGCGGGGCACATCTGCAATAAATGTATCGAAAATTAAAAAGTAACAAACTTTTATTGATAAGTTAAAGTATTAACAAAGGTTTAAGAAAATATGTTAAATAATGAGATGAGTTTCTTAATCGTAAAACACTCAAACACACAAGATTATGGCATCGAATCGCGTACCTAATTATTAACACATAAATAAATACAAACATATAATATCATCGAATTAAATAAATAAATAAACTATGTTAATAACTGCACATATAAAAATAAACTTATAATATTATATATCAAAAATGAATAACTATGTCAATAACCTTTATTTATAGGTTAAAAATAAAAAAAATACCAGCACGAGTTTCTTGCCGATTCTTCTCGGCTGATGTAATTTCCGAATCGGTGGTAGAATCAATTTTTGACGTTCATAAGTGCCTCATTGAGGCCTTAACTGAATAAAGAATTTTTGACTTTGACTTTGACTTTGAGGTTAGCAGTCACACTCATCAATTCATACATCTAAAACGAGAGCTTTTTAAACCAATATTTTCCTTCACGTGGGAATTCAATCCATATCTCTATGTCATACATTAAGTTGCACTTTTTATGCCCCTAGGGTCATCGTAGTAGTTTTAGAAAGCAAGTTTAAAACTGCCTTAGCAAGTCATTGATTAGTGAGAGTCAGTTGTGAGTATAAATATGTGTTCTAAACATTATATCTCAACATCTCGGTGACAACTCAAGTCTCTACTCATGTACGAGTATTCAAATAGAAATGATCTGACAACAATCTTAATAAATTGATATGTCAATCACGAATTCGGAGTTATATAAAATGGAAATATAATTTACTTGAGAATAAACTATATGACTTTTAATATTTTAATTTAATATTTCTATGGAAGTTGTTCATGTAATAAAATATTTATTAGATTTCTTTCATATCAATGATAATGTAATATTTTCAGATAATACATTCAAACCTCAACATGGAATTGAACCTAAGACCACACTATACTGTAATAGTGTTATAGTTTTAGAAATGGGTCAATTGACACAATTTATGAATTAACCACACATTATAAAGTTAATTAATAACTATGAATTAATAAAAACTCATGATTTCTTTACCCACACTAATTACATACACTTACTAATTTATGACCGTGTTAAAATGAAGATAGTAAGCTTCGTGTAATAATAATAACATAATTTAACATAACATAATCATTTACTACATCATCTCATTATAGTAACTGACCCCTAACTAAGTTCGTAACTTGTATCTAGGGTATCAGAAACTAAGCATACACTCGAACACACACCCAGACCGAGATAAACATATGTGGTTCACACAAATATTAACACCAATGGTAATCGAACCCACAAGCTTACGATTGCAGTCCGACATGGTGGCCACTCTGCCATTGAGGTCGTCAAATAATAGTTTATCTATTAAATATATACGCAACAGTAAATATATTAAAATGTTCTTGCATCAACGATTGACCAATAAATAGACAATAAATAAATTATTGGACATATTAACACAAAATTATTTAAAAATTACATAATCTTACATAAGATCTATAAGGAAACAAATAAAGTTTAAATACGTACGGAACATATAAAAACTATTATAATATAAAATTATTTATTGTATTAATAACTATTCATATAGTAGGTTAAATGTAAAACATTGTTAAAATACAATAATCCTTACTAATATTATAAATGCTACTTTCGCAATCTGTCTGTCTGTTACCTTTTCACGGCTAAACTACTAAACCGATTGACTTGAAATTTGGTACAAGGGTAGCTTATGGTCCGAAAAACATAGGCTATATTTTATCCCGAAATTCCCACGGGAGCGGGAACTACGCGGGTGAAACCGCGGGGCACAGCTAGTATTAAATATGTAATTAAAATAAGTATTTTGTTTATTACTAGCACTAATATTTTTGAATATATTAAGCTTTCGCTTATATAACTATTAATAAATAATATGAATGAACATTTAAACGTGTTGAGCGCGTTGATGTCTTTCAAGTGTGATTAAAAAAAGCGTAGTAGTTTGACTTGTACGGCGTAAATTACTACGAGGATTATTTACTACACACTTAAATAATGTTGTTTATTTATAAATGTGTTAATTTGTAGTCGTTTATTTCTTGAGGTTGGATTTAAATAATTAATATGAAAATAAATAAGTACATAAGTAGTCGAACTTTCAACATCTGGATAAAACAAGAAACTATCATTGAATGTTTTGAACACTATAATTTACACATTGAACGTAATATAAAAATGACAAAACTGGTTCACGAAAATACGAAAAATACAACGTTCGAATTTAAAACCTCATCCCCTTTAAATAAAAACGTCTTTTCTCTAACACTTCAAATATTATGAAACACTAGCGGCGTCTCGCGGTTTCACCTGCGTGGTTCCCGTTCCCGTGGGAATACGTGGATAAAATATAGCCCATGTTACTCAGGGTGAATATAACTTTCTAATGGTGAAAGAATTTTTGAAATCGGTCCAGTACTTTTGAGTTTATTCGTTACATACAAAAATACAAATCTTTGCTCTTTATAATATTAGTGTAGATGTAGATAATTTTAACTAAAAATTAAAAAAAACCCCAACACAATTGCTTTCAAACCCCCATAACTTATTAATGGGTCAACCGATTTTCATCAAACATGTCTAAGAACATTCGCACGTAAGTCCCCTTTAATACAAAAAAAAACTAAATTAAAATCGGTCATTCGTTCGGGAGCTATCATGCCACAGACAGACAGATACACACAGACACGTCAAACTTATAACACCCCACTTTTGCGTCGGGGGTTAAAAAATAATAACCAAATCATACGACCATAGAACTACAACACACATATCTGCATACATTTACATAAGTTACTAAGCAATAAGGCACGCAATAATTGTACAACCAATTGTAAAATTCCTTGACATTATTCAGGATATGAACAACATACAATTGCTATGGCAATTCCATATTATCTTTATTACATTTCTAAGAAAATTACTCATATGACAGCGTGTAATAATATGAGCTCGAGTTATGATCACTCGTTTGATAAAGTATTAAATAATACGGTACTTATACTGTCTTATCTGTATGTATAAGAGACACCCGTTACTTACTGACTGACTGACTGATATGTACAACAATTGTTGTTATATGTTTTACTTTAAACTTTTGGGGGCTTTAATTAAAGTTTAATGCTGCAATGATGTTAGTACGGTATTAAGCTTATCTGTATATACATAAAAGTAACCGTTACTAACTGACTGACTGACTGATCTGTACAACAAATGTTGATATATTGTATGCTAAAACTTTTGAGAGCTCTAAAGTTTAATGCGTCAATGATTTTAGTATGACAACCAGGAATTAGTTTTTTTTTTGTTAAGACAAAAACATTGTTGTCTACCACCGGGAATCGAAGGCGAGATCCTCCCGGGAATTGGGAATTAGTACCTAAAATTTTGTACACATCTAAAATACTTTTACTTATGATGTCTGTCAAAAGTACGTTTAATAAAGTTAAATGTGACTTGAACTGACGCTCAATATATCAAATATAAACTATTAAATTACTATTAATAAATACTATTGACCGTTTTTTTCTTTTTAAATTACTTGTGACGGAACTGACAGGTTATGACTTTTGACTTTTGTTTTTAATTACTATACTTAATTTTGTATATTGGATAATGACTAGACAGAAAGTTATTTAAAATGTTCGTACATTAATCGAAATAACAGGATGTGATTTATTAAAGAAGTTGTGAACTTTATCATTTGCTTTTTATGGTTTTAACGAGATGGACGAGCTTTCTCTTGGTCGAAATCATCCGACAACAACTATATCCATTAAGTGTATTTTACATATTATTTTGTACAACGTTGCACAGTTATCCATGTTTTGTACACTCTTGATTGTGCTTCTGTTTGTTATCCCTATGAGTTGAATAAAATAAAATAAATAAAACGTTATTTTCCCAGTTTCTTTAATAATGTAAATGAATAATACGACTTCTGTGTTTTGTGTAAACAACACTACATAACGAATTTGCATCCAATCCTACCTTTTCATACTAAAATCTAATGTACGTGTAAAATCGGCACACGTCAATATTTTTGGAACTTTTATCGATTCTTTCTCTCTTCGCTATATACATTCGCTTTTAATAATGAGACTTGGATGAATGTAAGTTTAATTTATCTCAATATTCTTATTTAAGAATAAACTGTTGTGTGGAAATATTTTAGCTTTTAAGCTAGGGTATAAAGCTAAACTTAAAATTCCTATAGGACAAACCTCAAGAATCCATAACCCACATCAATATGTTATTATTAAGAACAATACTTCGCCTTGAAGCTAATATTGTCAACTAGCACATAAACATTTATAGCTCAGGCATTGTCAGTTAATGTATTATCATCATTAAAATAATACCTAGGGCTTTAGGCCGCTTCTAAAGGTGGCTATTAACGAAGCAGTTGAACTGATCAGTCCAGACATAATTAGAACCGTGGCGTTACTTCAAAAGTTTTAGGCTAACTAGAGTTCCCCACTGGTATCTGAAATCGCTCCGGTGATTTACGACCATTTTTGGATGGAAACTTCAACTGATGAGTTAAACAGACTCGTCAGTGGCTACCTTAAAGGATATCTATGCATTCAAATTACGGTCAAGGAGCCAACTATTACATAAAATTGAAAAACAAATTACTCATTCTATATATATTTAATAATGTGTTGTTAATATTTATATTATAGGTATACTAGCTGCGTCCCGCGTTTTCACACGCGTAGTTCCCGTTCTCGTGGGAATTTCGGGATAAAAAGTATGTTGTTTCTATATATTTCCTATGTTCTTTCTCGGACCATAAGCTACCCCTGTACCAAATTTCAAATCAATCGGTTCAGTAGTTTAGCCGTGAAAAGGTAACAGACAGAGTTACTTTCGTTTATAATATTATAGTAGGGATGACGTACGTTTCGACTAATAATACAATTAGGTAATAATGTCATCAAGTATAATTGAAATTATTATACTCGTACCTTTGACTATAATAATAATTAAGTGAATTGAGCCCTTTAGGTTTTATTATCCAATTATTTTAATTATTATCGGCTCAAATATTATTTTATTTAGATGTCACGAGTCGCGGCGCAACATATAATAATATTTTGTAATGTGTTAATTTAGTATATGGACATAATTATAGTAGTTATGATTATACAAATGTAGTTATAACATGGGTTTATAAAGTGTTAATAGTATAGGTATGTATAAGGTACCGAGATACCAAATATCAGGAGTAGAGGTATTTTTAATAGGTACTTGTACTAGCACAGAAGAATAAACTTTTTACTTCTTTTATTCGACTCATATCCTACGAATTACAATCACAGCAAAAAATAGTAATATACTGCAGGGCAAACGAGTCTTTCTCATTAATTATATTACGCTTACCAAAAACCTGTTGATGTGCTCAAGATATTAGAAAATAATAAACATGCATCACTAGATCTGGGATTGCACCCAGGATGGGCTTAAGACTACTACGGGTAGAACACAATAGATATAATATAACATAATCATTCACTACATCATCTCATTATAGTAACTGACCATTAAGTCAGAAACTTGTATCTAGGGTATCAGAAACTACGCACAGTCTCATTCACACACACACCGATAAACATAATTATACAACAAAATCTTAAAATGTATGCAAATTTTAATTAAAAAAATGTATTATAAGGTTGTCTGGTAGAGATTGCTCTCAGCAATAAGACCGCCTTTGCCCATGTACCAAATGTTTTTGTCTAACTATTTCTGTAATATGTCCTTGTGTGTGTATGTGCAATAAAGAATATCTATCTATCTATCTATCTATCTATAATCGTGTACAATTCTATTTAGTTCGTTCAACTCTTTAAGAGTTTATAACAACTTATGAAGTAAAAATGTCATAAAGAAAAAGCCACTGCAATATAGCCATGGGCATGGATCTGCACAAAACCGCTTTCGAAGAACGTCTACCCGCTATAATATTATAAACGAGAAAGTAACGCAATCTCTACGCTATTAGTTACTTCTTCGTAGTAAAATATTTAACAATTTTGTTTAGATTTTTACAAATATGCGATCTAGATGAAAAATAGGTATTATTGGTGCTGAGTATTACTATAATGTTAAAGGACTAAGTAGGAATTGGTAAATGCTTCATGTCTTATTTATGAGTTAACTATGGTTATATAGTATCTTAATTATGTGCTATTTGTCAAATAATAACAATCACACTTGTATGTAAGCTCACTAACTCAAATTATTATGATTAACGGGATTTTTACCATGTATAGGTATTATTTATTTCGAGTTTCCGATATTTCGACACTATTGCAAGCGCCATGATCACGGAAACTCGAAATAAATAATACCTATACATGGTAAAAATCCCGTTAATCATAATAATTTGAGTGCTAATGCACAATGATTTTTTTAAACCATGATAACTATAAAAGCTCACTAACATTCACGTAAGTAACAATCAAATATTTTTACGCAATAAATACCCAATAATGCAATAGTTAATAAATACTTAACAAAATCACTACATAGTATAATAAAGTCGCTTCCGCGTCTGTCTGTCCCTATGAGCGCTAATATCTATAAGAACTACGCAACGGATTTTGATACGGTTTTGTTAAATATAGATAAGATAGAGTGATTCAAGAGGAAGGTTTTTAGTATAATTTTATTCTTGCGGGAACGGGAATTACGCGGGTAAAACCACGGGGCGCTTCTAATCAAACCTAAAACAAATTCAGAAAAACAAAAAACAAATTATTAAATCAACATCATGATTTCAATTTGCAAACAAGACACATTTTATGACAACGTATTTATATTTGTAAAGACAGAGAAATATTTCCAGTGATATTGTGAAGCATTCTTACTCGAACTTATTTCTGCGTTACTGCCATTCCGGCAAGTTGATTAAAACTGGCATCTAGAGAGGAATGGCCACTTTATTTGAACAAACTCCCCTTCAGTGAAGCACGGAGGCACTCACCAGGTCCAATGTACGAGTATGTATTTTAACTCGTTTTATTATATGTGAAATTTTAGAAGCATGTTTGCTATTTTTCAAACATGATTTTGGTTTGAGATCACCTACACGGTAACCTTATTTGCGTTGCATTTTTAGTCTGGTTTAGCACTAAACCAGGTTTTACAATCAATTTTGAATACTGTCAAAGTGACAGATTTGACTGACAAGGTGTCAAATGCTTAGCAGGTTTTGTTAAACCGGACTAAATATGCAACGCAAATAAGGCAGTATGTATTTACGCTTATTTCTCTTCACTGTAAGTGTTGAATAAACGTAGTGATTATGCGTTACTTTACTAACATCATCAGTGAGATAGGCTTTTGCCTAGCATTGGGATAATTCGTGCCAATATTTTACTATACGTCCATAAGAAATATCTTCATAAAGTTTTATGTTCTTGAAAAACATTTTCATTGCTAGGGTAATAAAGTTTTTGAGTTAGTTGTCAATGACAGCCATTATCTTCATTCATATATTATCATACCTGTGTAAATACAACTAGTAAATACATATTTTAATTAACAAAAAAAATAGTATTTTTTGCGTATAATATTACAACTGATCCAAGCACTAAAGTATTGAATTGATAACCAAACAAGACAAACATTACCATATCATTTACATTAAACATTTTTAAAATATTTTCTGCATGATAACGGGATAAAACATATAACGTTTTCTGCAAATATATACAACTTTTGGTCATTGACTCGTAAGGTACACGTCGTGAGGTTGAAACCAGTCCCAAATGCTATTCTTGGTGAGAGAAAATAAATAAATAAAACTGAATTTAAAGTTACAAATGATTGTTTGTTTTATTTTTGAACCGTCTTCAAAGCTACAGGGTACTCAGTTCGACGAAATGTTTTTAAGTTATAAGTTTAGCACAATTATTTTCCGATTTCCATGATTTATAGAAGATGCCTAAGTTTAAAACTCAATATAATACAAATTTAGGATTTAAAAAGAAGATTTTCGTTAGTTACCTTACATCTATATGTCACTAAAAGTACCTAGTATGTTTTCTTAGTTCTTTTTCATTGAAAATTGCTTCTAAAGTTCAAATTCATTGAAAAAATGTGGAAATTCATAATCTTAGCAGAGTAGTAAAAAAATACAGACAATAACAAATGTCTGTATTTTATAACGTTTAAAAGACAGTTGGTAAAACAGTAGAACCATACATAAAGTTTAAATTGGTCTATTTGTGTCTTCATGTAGGGTAATCAAAGTTAGTGGAGCATAAAACGATATACGGCTATTTGTAGACGACGTTTGGTCACTCAATGACCAATGTCTACTAACTTTGTAGAACTAGTAGTTACTTTAGTAGGTTATTTTTAACTGAGTTTTACTAAGATTGTTCCCGATTTGTTAGATATCTTCATCTGTTGTTAGAATGTTGTGCACTTACATATAATGGGTATAATTTTTAATGGCAAGAATGGGTCATTTGAACGATACTAAAGATTACCCGATCAATTTATTTATTTACAACTGTGCCCCGCGGTTTCACCCGCGTAGCTCCTGATCCCGTGGGAATTTCGGGATAAAACGTAGCCTATGTTCTTTCCCGGACTATAAGCTACCACTGTACCAAATTTCAAGTCAATCGGTTCAGTAGTTTAGCCGTGAAAACGTAACAGACAGACAGACAGAGTTACTTTCGCATTTATAATATTAAGTAAGGATTAGTAAGGATTTTGTAAAAGTACTTCTTTATGAATCATTCTATTAGGAACTGCAGTCATTTATTTACTACAAAACATTACTTTTCGTTTCATAATAATATACCTTGAGTAGTCCTACTGATTTTCTGGTCCTACATAAGATTACTCCGATATTTTCTCACACTAAAAAGTGTACAAAATCTGCTTCAATTTGTTTTTATCTATCACATTGGTTTCAAGATATAATTGTGCAACAATAAACACGAAAAAATAATTGAATATAATATTTAATTTTAACGCTTTCTATTAAATATTTTATTGCAGGCCCTTCGGTATTATACGTTCACGCAAATTAAAATGTAACTTTACAATTATGTAACTTCAGTTTAAAGTTATTAAAAATAACGTTTAGAAATACGATTTTCACACGTTTTTTACATTAACCTTAATTAATGAATTTCCATACTGATAAATACGAACATAACTTTGTGTTAGCTTTATACGTAAGTATCGGTCATCAGTTTTTAGAGAAGTAAATTCCCTAATAAAAAAGTGAAATATAAGAGTGCGCGATATACAGAGTTTTATTTATGCATTTATTAATTTTAGATACTTACCATATTTTTAGTAACATTTGCTGCTTAAAACATACACAATCGATTTCTCGAAAAAAATAACGAACATGTTAACAAAACTTTGGGATCAATTCCCGGAGAGAGTAATTTTTTTTCTAAATCTGTGATGCAGTTTTTTGTTTTACTAAAATGGATGACAGGAACCACCTAAGACAAGATCTTTGTATCTCTTATAGTTTTAGACTTCCCCCCATTGACCGTTCTATTTGGGACACCCTGTATACAACATTTTATAACATTGAAAACTCTCAAGAAAAAGCTATCACTATTATTATTTGAAAACATTTGACAATATATATTCGTAATATTACATTATCACATTACAAGTATCTAAAGATCAATCAAAAACGCACAGCAGCTATAAAATTACACACGTTACGTTCGAAAGTCAAAATTTCTTTTTAACTATACCTTGAGATATAATTTATCGCAATTACAAATTACTACTTATTCTGGGTCATGAATTCCCTAAAACATACGGTCCGTGAAGCAAGGCCGTTGTCGCTTTCATTGGAAAGTCGCGGCCGGAACTGAGCGAGTTGCAATCGTAACTCACAGACTTGTTCACAGAGGTATATTAGGTAGAGATATAGAGGGATAGAGAGGTTGGAATGCGTAGTGAGAAGCGTAAGCAGGTGTGTTGTTTATGTGTATTTGCGGTGAATAGGGATTGTGTTTTAAAACTTTTGTTGATAAACAAGCATGTGATTGGTACTGAATTTTATATTATAAGTACATACATATATTTTTAATCTGTATTGTCCTATTGCTAGACAAAAGTCTCTCCCATTGTTTTCCAACTGTAACGGTTCTCGTCTTTATCCTACCAGTAGTAAGGGGATTACAAACAATGGTTTTAATTAGCAAAACAATACTAATGAAAATAAAAGCCATTTTAGTAAAAAGCACTCATTACGATTGTCATTTTAAATGAGTTTTAAAAAGTCAACACAGCTTATCAATGCAATGTTCTTCCTCATGCTTATTGTTCACTGTTGAACATAGTTCCTCTATACTTTAAGTAATAAATTCTCTACGTAGTTGGCCTTAATACAATCTCGAGAGAGTATTGCGCGATTGTCGCATGGGTAATGCGCTTCTTCTATAAACACGTTCCGTAGCTTTGGTAATGGTTTTTTAAGTGGTACTGTATTATATATTCGGATATAAATTATTATCTCATCTTTTGTACTTTTCTTGATGTTTGTATATAACAATAAAGTCATCTGTAACTATCCATGTTACAGAATTTTCTTGTTAATTTCAGTACATTTCAGCGACATTAATTATTATGATATCACCGAGACGCATTGGAAAAACGTTACAGGTTGATACTTATAAAAACAACTAGGTACAGCCAACTACAGTGAAAACATAAAAGGTCAAGATTGTCACAACATAACTATAATATAAGGTGAAAAGTAATCCAAATAAATGTCGTACAGCTGAATTCCGACCACAAAATCAATCATAAAACATTCACAGACATATCTCAAAAAATAAACAAACTTTACCACGCTGTTAGCGATCTGTATAATAAAACAACAACATGGCAGGTCAAACTCATCGGAATCGAAACAACTGCAGACTGCGGGTAATCTCGACTAAGATTAAGCCTTGAAGTTGGACAACTCCGATGCTATCCGACGAAAGTGCATTATTTCTCGCTATCCAATAGATGTAGAAAAGTTATCGGGTATCTGTATTTGTTTAGTTACGAACTCAGATTGGTTGATCTTTTTGGTTTTGTGTAAGTTTAAAGATGGAAGATGTATTTTGAAAATAGAGTGTGGTTTATATTTTTTTTAGTTTATATTTTTTTTTGACGACCTCGATGGCTGAGATGTTTATCTCGGGTGTGTGTGAATGAGTACCTAGTCAAATTATAACGGCCCGAAACTTTAATAAAAAAGACTTTATTTTTAAATTATAATTTGGCTTAGGTGGCTACTCACCCAAGACCTAGGGCCACCTAGTTAACAAGCGAATATTGATGTATACGTAATGGGGTTCCCATAACTATTTCTGATACCCTAGTTACGAACTTAGTCAGGGGTTAGTTACTATAATGAGATGATGTAGTGAATGATTATGTTATGTTTAAGCCACGACTTTTTTTTTAGTTTTCATCATCAGCTCATCACCCTGATGAATATTTAAGGCCACAGTCAACCTAATTGGGAGAAAACTATGATGATAGACATGTGATTGTGCTTTTCATTGTAATAATACTTATTGTATCGCTACGATCAAGTCAGATGACTAAGTATAAGAAAAAATCTAAATGATAATGTAATAGCTAAGCTAATTTAATATAATAATGATTTAATTTGATAGTATGTAAAAACAATTTAACATTACAAAAAAACGTCGATTTCGTGCGTTCTAAAAATAATGAAGTACTCAGTTAAGTTTACATAATATTAATTCATAAAAGTAAACAATAATTACACGTTATTATGTGCGTAAAGAATGATTAATTTGTTAACAGAATTAATATTATTATATTGCGTATCGATGAATTAATAAACGTATTTTGTAACTAGTTTTTAATAACTTAATTATGTATAATTTATAATATTTATTTTAATATTCTTTATGAATAACGATAATAAATGTAATTTGTAAGTTTCGGCCTGTAAGATCTTCTCTAAAAATGTCTAGAATTTTCTCTCTTTTTGTTAAGACCATTGACTCAATCATTGACGGTTTTTGTACTTTTTGATCGCGGGGGATACATCCTCTTAAGCCTTATTAAGTAGTAATAAATGACATCACCACGCTTCGATTTTTACCAAAATCAAATTAAAAAAGTAATACATAAAAACCCTTTTTATATACCTGATTTGCATAACTTTAACTGATATATTTGGTATTGATATCTTTGATTTACACGAACACTACACATTGAAATAAAACACTTAAACACTTTAGTCTTCTGTGATCACGGGTTCTGTAAAGAATCCGAAACGTCAGAAAATGTAAAACAAAATACAACCGCGACAAAAATCCGTTTAAGTGATTTATTTGGGTTTGATTTCAGAGATATTTATCATTCTTTAATTAAAGGTATATTAAGATACCCAACATTCA
The DNA here is from genome assembly GCA_958496195.1 of Timandra comae. Taxonomy (NCBI): domain Eukaryota; kingdom Metazoa; phylum Arthropoda; class Insecta; order Lepidoptera; family Geometridae; genus Timandra; species Timandra comae. The sequence continues at coordinate 11,271,069 of OY292359.1, forward strand.
TCAGGCAAGCGTAGTTTTGCGTCTGTTTCATCTCACTGTATTTTAAATTTTGTTTGTAAAGTTGTAAATTTATTTTCTAAAATAACTTTATCATATACTAGCTGTGCCCCGCGGTTTTACCCGCGTGGAACCTTATTGGGAATTTTGGGATAAAATGTATCCTATGTGTTATTCCTAGGTATGAGGAACATCTGTACCAAATTTCACTAAAATCCATTCAGTAGTTTTTGCGTGAAAGAGGAACAAACATCTACACATCTAAACATCCACACTCACAAACATTCGGCTTTATAATATTAGTAGGATTAGAAGCTTTATTGGAATAAATCTACTCTGTCCATATCTTCACAACCATCCCATATTAAGAAAACACAAATCAACACATACAAGAAAGTACAAATTGACATAATTATTTCTTCTTTAGGAGCCGGTACACATTCCCAATTAGTTAATTAAAAGCAAATAAAATTTGAACTAAATCGTCTAGAGTTATGTCATAAATATGCATTTTGTGGGTCATTGACGCGAACTAAGTAAACATAAGACCAATGAGTAATAAACTAATGGTACTCCTTGATCATGACATAGTTATACAAATCCTTCTTAGTTAAACCTGTTTGTGTGTGTTTGTATTATTGATGATGGTCAGGCAAATGTGGTTTAATGAATATGGTTATAATATAAGTTAATAGTTTAATCGTGTCGCTATGACTTAGTTCTGAATAATTCTTTATGTAGCCTTTGAATAATTATGTCAGTATTTTTTTATGAATTGGATAAGGCATTTTAATTTACGCAAACACTATATGCGGTTTTAAATAAAACTGCTGATAAGTGTAAAGCATTAAGTAAAGTTTTACATTTCTGATAGCCTTTTGTTTAAATTTTAACTAAGTCTTGTAGATCTGTATACTCGTAGGTATATAAAATAAAAGGTAACCGTAACTATTGGCTGATCTCACATAGCCCAAACCGCTGAACCGAAATTTGGCAAGCAGGTAAGTGCCTAAACGACTGCAAATGTTATAAGAATTAATAGTTTTTTGTAAAGAGACAATTAGTGCTAGTAGGTGCCTTGGGATTTTTATATCCCCAAAATTTTCACACAAGATGCATGCAAGCTACAAACCCCAATTATACTATAATATTATAAAGCTTTTAACATAAACTGGACCGCTATTGTTTGATATTAATTACCAAATTAATGTTTGTAAATACAATGTAGATTTATTAATAACAACATTTAATTTATACATCACTATCAGGACGAGATACTAATTACGTTATCGCCGTGGAAATACTATGTTAATTAAAGTCAACAAAGACATTTTGTACGTGTATATTAAGACTAGAGAAAGTATGGGTTTGTTTGTATTTGTATTATATTTATGTATAGCCATGTATACCTATACACGACTTTACATGTGTTATCGTAATGTACCTATATGTATTCGCAAGGTTGCGGGTTCGATTCTCGCGCGTGGTTAATATTTGTGTGGGCCACAAATGTTTATCTCGGTCTGGGTGTGTGTGTATAAGTGTGTGCATGGTTTCATATACATGTGTCAAACTTAATCAGGGGTTACTTTAATAATATTATGGAGTGAATGATTATGTTTTGTTATGTTATATTATATTAATCTATCATACTCGTATATTTAATTCAGTATTAAAATTAGCTGTTTCTTAATCGTACAGAAATTTAATGAATCGACCGATTTTGATGGTTTTTTATCACCTATTTTTGCAATTTTAAATACAATATAACTCAAAGGTGACTGACATAGTGATCTATCAACGCACAGTACAAACCACTGGACGAATCGGGCTGAAATTGGCATGCAGGTAGATGTTATGACGTAGGCATCCGTTAAGAGAGGATTCCCACGGGATTGGGATATCCCAATCCCGCGGGTGAAACCGCGGGGCACAGTTAGTTTTATATAAAGTAGATTTAGATTAATAAGTACTTATACAATTCCAAAAAATAACTACATATATTTACTTTAATTTATCTTTCTTAATAAAGTTAAGCCGTGAGAATGTCTTTTGTAATTTGTTTTTAATCTATGCAGGTCATTGAGATTGTTCTAGTTTTTGTCTACATTATTATATTATTTGTTCACTGTATTATGGTTATATACATTATTGTATTTAATAATAATTATTTTATTTAGATATAATTTCTGTTAAATTAAAGTTTGTAGAACTTTATAGGTAAAGAGAAAATATTTTTTTTTGTTTTATAATAGATAGATTTGGGTGATATTTGATTACAGATATTCCTAATCCACTTTAGGTACCTGCCAAAAATATTAATAGGTGCTGAAAGTGGACTAAGCCAGGTGCTGAATGTGCAGGTGCTGTAAAACAGGGTGCTCAAAGTAGACTACCTCCTTATGACGATCTAGCTGTGCCCCGCGTAGTTATCAATTTACTCCTCTTTTCTCGCCCTAGGGGAGGAATTTCCAAAAATCCTGGGAGCCTACTCCACCCAACAAACACTCGTGCCAAATTTCAGGTCTCTACGACCAGTAGTTTCGGCTGTGCGTTGTCTGTCAGTCGGTACATGATGATGGTAACGGAAGAGTTTTATATATAAAAAAATATAGATTTAGATTAAACATAGGCTACATATTATCGTAAAATTGAGATGATGATCTAGGCGCGTTAAACTGCGAGGCGTTGCTATTAATGAATAAACTCAAACACAACATTCACCTTTCATTTCACACCTCAATTTCATTCAATTTACAAAAAAATGTGTTGACACAAGCACCTCTACAACTTAGTTTAACTTATTTATGTAAGAGCAAACTATACGAGAGTATTTTTAGTAACTTGTAAAACAATACTATTGGTGTACTAAGAACAAAGAATGCCAAGACCAGTTCAATGTCAGCTTGACCTACTTATGACTAAGTTCCTTCTTTACATAATAACTCTTTATAAGGAGTATATAGGCAATAAAATCTTATATAATATAAGAAGTATCTAAACATAGGTACTACAAGAACGTGTGAAAACCTATCTCATTTGTAATTTTTATTGAACAACGCCATGAAAAAGTGTATATCCTTCCTATGGATAGCCTTTTAAGGGTTCTAAGCATTGAAAAGTAACTGCCTTTCTGTTGTTGCAAGGAAATGCAGTTCAAACTAAGTTAAATATAAAAATAGCAAGGTTTTTATGACCTATTTATTACTAATGTCCTAACAAATAATTGTATATAAAACATCAATACTTAAATGAGAATACGCAGTGGTCACAATGCAGGTCTGGCAAACGGAAGGTTCCAGTTCTGATTCTAGAGTTGAATAAACATTTTTGTCATCCAGAAATGTTTACATTGGTTTGAGTGTGTGAATTTCTGATACATCTTTTGTACCTCTCATTAGTTATCTGACATTATGTATCTTATTTGATACTATAGAGCTATTAATAGTTTAAGTGGTTTGCATGAACAGTTACAAAATACCATCTAATCTAACAAAGTTTTGCTTTTATAATAATTAATAGAATTGAAAATAAAACTTTTCTATATCTTAAAAGATAACATAACATATTGAATCACTCTATCATCCTATTATGGTTGACCTTGGGGGTCAGCTATACTACGTTTACTACCTGTGTATAAGATTTCAGAAACTACTCGCACACTTAGACTGAGACTAAAAAATATGGATGGCTGAAATAATTACCTCGAACAGGAACCGAACCCACCCTTTAATTAACAGTCAGGCATCGTGATCACTCTGCTATTTAGATCATCAATATATGAAATCACTGCAAATCTAATCTAGCGTTTTTAATAAAACTAAAAGCGCTAAGCTTCAAGGGTAATGAACTTGGCGAGTGCAATGACATTTCTGATGATTCTCCTTAAAGGAAATAGTACCTGGTTTGGGCATGACGGTATTGTGTCCTGTTATGTATCAAATTAAAAACTTGTTTTCTCTTATTTATTGATGCTAATTTACATATTTTTATTTTTTATTGACCTGTTTCGAGTTTGTATCAACAAATGTGTCATCCTTTTGGGTTGATTTATAGTTTTTTTAAGTTACAGTTATAATTTATTGTTTATCATTTGTATTTTTTATTATTTTTCATTGATAGGCATACGTTAAGGCTAATTTTCATACGAAATAGTTGAAAATAATAGCGTTGAATAAATTGATTTTAATCTGTTATATGTCTTTTTTAACTAATCACATATTATAATATTTTCAGATAAAAAGCAAATTTAGATTGATTCATAAATAACTGATTATGATATGAGGTAATAAAAATACATAAAAGCAAATTAAGAACCTCCTTCCTTTTTAAAGTCAGTTAATAAATATGTATTAGAAAGGTGTTAACTACGAGTATAACTAGGTATTTTAATTCAAAATAATTATGAATATGTAGTATTTACGGATGTAAGCTTTAAAAAATATTAATATATATTCGTGATCAAAATAAATTACTGATAAACATTTGAAATACAAATAAAAAACGTAAAAAAGCAATGGTGTTTCATATTAAGGATTATAAGAAGGTTCCTGCCTCTGCAGCCCTAACCACAGCAGGTAGGTTTTCTTGTTGTCAGCCTTTTAGATTCTCATATTTATTTTTGTACAAAATTAAGACACATAAATATGTTTTAAAAGACACATTGAATCCATTTAACAAAAAATGTCTACGTATTCTTTTTTAAATCTTTATCCCATTTCTGATTAGGGTTGGTTATTTTATTTTACCCAGACTTGACATAATTATATAAATATAGCCTGATTATTTAAATTTAAAATAAACATAAAAATTTACGTATTCAAATCCATAAATAAACGCGCGTTTATATGTATTTCATATCATAAATACCCTATATTATGAAACATTACAAACTGAACCTTAATTGCTTACATTACGATTGACTTTCGGTGTACTCTTGGTGTGTATTGAAGTGTTATAATGCATTTGGTTCATATAATTAGTTGCATCACTGTGGTATACCGGTACAACACTAACTGTTTAGTAATCTATGCCATAATGATCGTGCGCAGAATGCATTATATATTTGATACTTTCACATGCCATTTCGTCTCGTATCTTCTATTTTAAAAACGCGATGATTTTCGTTCTTGGTGATCGATTTTTAAGTAATTGTGTTGGTAGTAATGTGGTTTTGTGAGTTGAAAATGTGAGAGGTAAGAAAAAGGCATATGCACTTATTATGTGTGTAAAGTATGGGTCAGTAAAGTTCTAGTTTAAGACAAACACTTACCAAACTTCTGTTACAGACTGTTCTTAGCAAAGATTCAAGAAATTTTCATTTAGAGTATCTCAAATTGTTAAGTTATAATATTGGTTTGGCTTCGTAGTTCCGAAACAAATGGAATAATATTTAATTGTCTTTGATAGTGTTTGTTAATAAAGAAGACTCGATGATCAAGCGTGTTTTCAAGAATTTTATTATGTTTGTTTTTAATGATTCTGTTTGTCATAGTTGCAAAGAAACTAGTAGTTTATAAAGTAATAATCTCTACTATAAATGATAGTGAGAGTGTCTGTTAGTAGGTCAAACATCTTTCTTTTGAACGCGCTCGTTGCGTATATCGGGGGCAAGAGAAACGGCCAAATACTGAATATGGTTTTTATTTGGTATATTTCTTTCCTATTCCATTTTCAAAACGTGAAAATATTTTAATTCTGCGTGTTTTTGTGTTCATTGAATGCTATTGTGATGTATCTGTGACTAGAATTTTGTTGATGAAATATTTGGAGCTCTATTCAATAGGATCTAATCTATGTATATCTGTTTTGTTTTAAAAATATTTCACAAATATTGCTATAAAAATAAAAATATTATTGTGTTACAAATACATTTTAAATATTGAGTAAGTTACTCATTTTCCTTTTGACAATGTTAATTCTAAGTATCTTACTTTACTATGTATTATGTAAGTATTTAATATTTTATAGTTTTCTGGACATAAATATATTACAAGTCGTCCTCAACATAGGTCTTTTCCTTATCTATTTAATTATCTAATTCCTTATCTTAAACTGTATCCTTTATTAGGTCACATTTATCTACAATACTTATACTTACAATATACTTTGTATTATTTAAATAAATATTCAACACACACTTAAAAACAACAAAAGCTCATAAATCATAAATATTTTTCTTTTAAAATTGTAAAGAAACTTTTTAACGTAAACACCTGAAGCAGTCATAATGGAAATTCGTAATTTCACGAAGTTACTAATAGGAAGGCGGCTATGGCTCAATGATGTTACACATTTAGTACGAACCGTATCGGACTTACGAAATTAGGGTAGGAAAAAATGGCCGTCAAAATTTGTAGGCGCATGCTAATTTTTACCGAAAACTTGTTTCGACAGAGTGTTACAGCGGAATTTGTAAGCAGCTGTATTGTCTACGGCTTTGGAGAAATGTTACGTTGACTTTAAATGGAGACGTTTTGTAGTTCTAAGTAAGTTTATAAAATGTTTATTTCGTTAAAAAACTATATTATCAATAAAAACATCACATTCGAAGTAATATTTGATATCATATTATCAGCACTATGAATATGAATATGAATATTCCTGAAATCTGCAATATAATTCGTTGCGTGGCTTATAAAATCGAAACGTACAAAGAGCGGTAGCGACATTGTTTTATACTATGTGAGGATAAAAAAAAATATTATTAAATATCATAACTAAATTAAAAAAACATACAAACAGTTTACCAAATCCATAATATGCTCCATAATAATAACACGGCAACATCTAAGTACAAATTTTAGTTCGTTAGGTGAGAGAACAAAAAAATAATATTGATGAACTCACAATTAATTGACCATAGAGTGTTTATACGTTTTTTGTTTCAATTTTTTTCTCGAGTTTATATATTTTTAATCGATGTTTTCTTTGACTAATGGATCAATATGTATTTCAATTATTAGATTTAATTGTCTGCTCCGCGTGACGACAACTAAATTTTAGAACAAAACAACTGTGTACTGTCTCAAGTATGAAATATAATACTTAAGCATGGTTCTACGTTCAAGTACTAGCTAAGGGGAATTGAATGTATTTTTAAATTATATCGTCTTTGTTAAATAATTATTTACATAATTAAGAAATAATTTTGAATTTATGATATTCTTGTAAATAAAATATGTTACATTCTACGCAAATAATTTATAGTACGTTATAGGTATAACATTATTAAAATTTATCAAATTTTAGTCCAAGAAACTGAAGTTAAACTCGCACAATAGTTACGTTTATATATTAATATTTTTTCTATCACAATAATTATTTACATAATTAAGATATCATTAAAATTCATATAATGAAAGAGAACCTTACACAAAACTATTTAAAATTATCATAATAATCTTGCACTTTCTTACTTTCTTTTCACTTATTTCACCTATCTATGTTACACAATTTAAATCTTTGTATTATATGAGAAAACAAAGCTAATGAGATGCTTACGCCTAAATCAATCTTCAAGTCCCTTTTTGTGAAATTCATGAAAATTTATGCGTTAAAATGTAAATAACCGAATTAATTTTAATAAAATTACCTTCATTATATATTTGATAGATTGACTATTTATTATACAGTGGAATAATTAATTTATTATGTAATTATTTTATAATCAGACTAGCGGCCCGCCCCGGCTTAGCACGAGTCCAATTTTCCAGATTTTTTTACATAAGAACCTTTTACAGAGTATTAGAAAACTACAAAAGAAAAAAATAGCCAAATCGGTCTAGTCGTTCTCAAGTTATAGCGTCAGGAAGGAAAACCCGACTTATTTTTATAAAGTAGATGAAATAAAATTTGATGTTTTTAAATTATTTGGCTTCCTAAAAGAATACATTTTTTGTCACTGCTGGGCAAAGGTCTCTCTTTTAAAAAAAAAGAATACATTTATTAAAAATAATATATATTTAACTATGGACAAATCCTCAACAGTTTGATATATTCTAAGAATTTTCTGACCTAATTATTGAAGATGTAGAGCAAAGTAATAGCTTAGGGAGAAAATACTCGTTGACAGAATCGTCGTAAGATACGAGCGTTGTTGCGTGTCAATTTAAAAATATAATCAACGTTTCTCTGATACTTTCTTCCAATATAAACGAGAAATAAAAAATAAAACGATTTTTTGTAATTAAATTTAATAATACTGGTTGTAAATTTTAATTTGATCACTAGTTATTTAAAATAAAACGCATTGTTTTTCTACTTTCACGTAAATTGAATTTTTATTTATTTTTATATTTAATTTAAAAAATATAAATTTGTTAATAACAAATATTTTAAATGAACACTTACTTATTTAAAAAGAAAACGCGTCGCTTTCCTACTTTCACGCAGATACGTATTAAATTTTATTTATTTATTAAAATTACCCTATAAATTAACATTATAAATTACAAAGCTCCTAAAACATACAAATAAGTACTTACATATACAACAATGGGGTCAAATCAGTGTCACAAACACACACACAATACACCGCGCGAATCACGATTCGAGTTTCTAAGTTCGTTCTCCACCGACGACTGAGTTATACTGAACGGAAGAACTTGCGCTTGCGCACGCCTCTAACTAAAATCAAAAGTGCGCTTACTAACACCCTAAAATTAAGGTTAAGGATAAAAAATTCGATAGCGTAATAGTTTTTTGTGACGAAGGTTTTTTTTTGGTGAAATTTAAATGGTTAGGTGTATGTGTTATGTAAAAGTTAGTGTTATTGTTCCGATTAAACTAATTTATTATTGCAATATTTATAACAATTCGAACAGGATTAAAATTGGACTGCTTTACTTTTAATTGTGGAAAACTGCTCGCTTTTAAGTAAAGTAAGTATTATAGAAAATATTAAATGAATTTTGGAAGGCATGTAAAATATTTTTCCATGAAAAGAAAACAATATATCATTTTTATATAGGTATATAATACTAGAAAATATAAAACGAGTATTAGTCTTGTATTAATTTCACTTTTGCCAAATAATGTATAAAAAAAACATAATATTGTTTGGCATCAAAATATTTAAGATTTATACGTGGAAATTAATATTTAAAATGTTAAAAACATAGAGAAAGTAAATCCAAAAGTTTTGTAAACAATTGTTAAAAAAAAACACGTTAAATTAGTATAACAACAATCTACAAAATCGTAACAAATTATAACCGATTTAAAAACATAAACAAAAAATACATAAATCCATTATTTCATCGACATTTTAAAATGAAATCAAACTAGATATTATGCAATATATATTTTTCTTTCTGGTTCAAAGATTTTGTTACAACAATAGGAAATAAATTATTTTTAATCAAATTTATAAAAAAGGTTTATAATTTTTTTATCTCAAACAATTATTATACGAGTAAAATTAAAATAAAAATTCGGTAAAAAAGTTACATCAAAATGAAACCAGCAGTTATCATTATCAATAATCAAAATACTTTAAAAAGATATCGAATCGACAATCCTTCGATTAAAAGGGTTGAACAGCCGAAGTCAACCCGACTCGCGCCAACCATAAACTGCAGACGAACTAACTCAACTGTATCTACTATGAATACCAATTAGATATCGTAACTGTATATGAGTAACATTCCAGTTGTATCTGATATGATATATATTAGATAATATATTATATATAAATAAAACATTTATATCGGCAGACGAAATATACATTAATAAACAGTTATACTAATTCTATTATATCAGCCTGATACAAGTTTAATATGGAAATTATCAAATTTTATTAAAATTATATCACGATATAGTAATAAGTAAAAGAATAAACCTTAACGGTATTTTTCAGCGGAGGAATTTGTTTTATATTGCGAATTTATAATATAAAATAGTAGCTGTTCCCACAGGTTATATCCATATCGATAAGCGGGCTTTATAATATGAATGTATATTTTAATTAGATAAGTATTTCCCGAAAGAGCGAGTTAAAACAAATAAACTCTATTAACATATTATTTTTTATAAATCAGATTTTTTATTCAATTCGGTCGCATTATGTAACCGCAAATACTAAAATATATAACATTCTTAGAAACATTAATTAGCTTAATGTCAAAAAAATACATAAACATTTTAGCTCAAAAATCATAGTTAGCAAACGAAAATTAGGCATACTTTTAAATAAAATAAAAGTGTCTGTGAGTGTTTCAACATTAATGTGTCAAAATTTAAGTGAAAACTGCTATTTTTACGATCATTCATGAATAAATCCATTTTAAAAAGTTTTTGAATGTCTGTCTAAAAGTTTCTCTCGAATGAGCTCCGAAAGGGCTTACAGTTTTAATGAAAATTATAGAGATTGTTAATGGAATTTCAATGTTAATTTTGAAAGTATTTATTTTTAGATATCTCTCCTTTATAAATACAGTCAACCTTGAGTATTACTAACTTTTATAACTAAAATCACATAAACACCGATAAAAAACAGAAACCACGTAAGTAAAACTGCAGGTAACCACTAGTTATCTTTACATAGTATAAAACAAAGTCACTCCTGTTGTTTGTATGCTTAGACCTTTTAAACTACGCCACGCAAAAACTGTACGATATTATGTACTTATATACTCACGGGATCAAGATTTGACACGGATGAAACCGCGGGGCGTTGCTGATAATTAACATAAAAACTTAGTTTTTCTAAAATAAGCTACGTATGGAATTTTCACTAATTTATAGAGATACATTATTAATTTATTATAGAAGAAGATATTTGGAAATCTATTTTCACAGTATTGTCATTTTACACAAATGAAACCACGGGTGTCTATCTAGTCTAGTAAGTAACAAAGAACAATAGCTATCTATGTTACACTTATAAGTGTTACACACTCAGTCACATAAATAAGTACATTATGTATGACGAAAACAAACGCAAGTAGATCAATTTACGTACCGATAATTTAGGAGTCAATACGAAACCACAATTCTTTCAAAATGTAATAACATTGCAGAATCGATCAGACGAAATAACCAATTGGCATATGAAACAAATGTTAGAAAGTTTGAAAACATACAAATTATATGAATTTAAGAAGTATTGAAGTCATAATGTAAACTTACTTCTATATGTTCCATACTAATATTATCGCGGAATATATTAGAGAGAAATGTTTTTTTTTTGAGTGATTAAACTACTGAACCGATTTATGTAATTCTTTTAAATGGAAATTTATATTTATTAGTGAGTGACATAATAAACTACGCATGCCAGATTTTTCTACGGGATCGCGTGTAAAACCGTGACACACAATAATATAATATAATAAGTCACGTCTTTTAAATTATTATGTTTTAATTTTACATTAGATGCAAAGTATTAAATAAAGTCGCTTCCGCTGTTCGCTAAAATCTTATAATACTCAAATAATACTGTTTTCAGCAATAGATTATGTTCCAAAGAGATGGTGAATTTGAGTGGGTGAAACCGCGGGGCGCTGCCAATACAATAATAATATTAGTACAATTAAAAAAAACAGTCTTAAAACTTTGAATTGAAATGAAAAACTTATCAACAACACTGACAGTTAAATCTAAAATTCAATTACAATTTTGTTGTTAGTAGAATTTACGATTACAATTTAAAGTAAACGTTATTGTATTCACTTAAGGCGAGGTTACTAGTCAAATTTCGGTTTTTGAGGGGGTGAAGCAGACGGGTGGCGGACGGAAGATCTAGTCTAACTTCCCCCTGCCTCGTGACTGCGATTGTGCAATTGTACAAACTGCTTTATCTCAAAATGATTATTGTCAGAATGTTTTGAATTATAAGGCCCGCCGCTAACTATGATGTTTTGTTGCCGTGACTTTTTATCACTATCACCTGCTGTCACTCACAATGCGCTATACTAAATTTATAGCTCTGTGCCCCTCTTTACCGCATCGGTAGCAGAGGCTGCTACGATCGGTAGTAGCCTCGCAATGTCGCTTCACGTGACCAAGCTCGAGGCACCTGAAGCAGCGAAGGGCCCTGGGCGGTAGCAGCTTCACCCTAGCCGCCGACCATCCCACGAGCACCTTGCCTTTAGCCTCAAGCTTTTTGGCCCCCTCTACCGGACACCGCAACCACGCCGAACCAAGTCCGCTAGAATTGCGGCGTATCTCCCCGATTTTAACCGAGTCGGCAGCACACCCGGTGTCTCTAGCTACAGCTGCCACCAGTTCTTCCCTCGTCACGGAATCGTCCAGGCCTGTTATTCGCATTTCTGCGCTCTTTATTGGCCGGTACACCCTGACATCCTCCTCGGAAAACTCCTCCTTAAGCCTCTGAGCCAATTTGTCGGCTTGTGGGCCGCTCGTAGCGCCTGGAATGGCGATTTTGCGGGCCCCAGTCAGCGTTGACTCGATCTTCAACCCGCCCGAGATACCGATCTCAGACAGGTCGACGCATGCCTTGGCCCGTGTCAGCACCGAGGCGTATGTAAGGCCCTTCTCCGAAGCGTCCGGCTGTATCGTTATGACGATTGCAGCTGATTTGGGAGCTCGGGGTTTAGGGACTGCTTTGGACCGATTCTTCTTGCCCTTGGCAGCTTTTACCTTATTCTTCTCTTTTTCCTTTTCCTTCTTCTTCTTTCTCTTCTTCTTTCTTTTTGTCACTGCCGTCCAGCCCTCCTCCGCGGGCTTTGGATCCGGTGACTTTTGAGAAGGTTGCTGGACCGAAGCTTTGCCCTTCTTTCCTTTCGCCTTCTTTTTCTCCTCTGTCTTTTTCTTTTCTGGCTCTTTGTTCTTCGCCAGTTTCCCTCCTTCTTTGCTTGGGCCCGCCCGAGATTTAGAGGCCCTGTCTGCTGCCAAAGGAGGCCGCAGGCGCTTCTCGGGCAAAAGCCTGTCGTCCGCCGCACAGAACTTGGCGTCTACCATTCCGCCTACCTCCAGCATTATGGAGCGCCTAAGCTCTTGGATGTCAAGGGGTTCCTGCTGTATAGGGGCGGGGACATTCCTTGAATCTCGTGTCATCTCCCGGGCCTCTAGAGCGCGTAATCGCTCCCCTAACTCAGACAGCTCTTTTCGGAGACTCGAGACCTCTGACTTGAGGCGAGCATTGTTCGCCGCTAGTCTCGAGTTCTCTTCAGACGCCGTCCGGGTAGAGAGCTTGAGAGCCACCTCTTTGATGGCAGCCGCCTGTTCCTTGAGGAGTCGAACGAAACCCCCCTTTAAGTTCTTGGACGATGTCGCCACTCGGTTGATGATCTCGACACTGTCCAAAACTTGTTGGTTCAAGGCGACTGCTGTTTCAGCTTCTTGATCCTGGTCAGAGACGTTTGTTGATAGTGACTCGAAGAGTCTGTCACGTCTCGCCTTGGTTTGATGAGCCTTTTCAGTGAGCTCCTTCTCGGCTAGGAGCTCCAGCTCTTTTCTCTCTGCTCTGATGAGAGCTTCTTTCGCTTGCCGGAGTCCCACGTACTGCCCAGTTGTTGTTGGGCGGCATCTACCCCTCTTACTAGTGGGCGTGACTTGGCTGCGAAGAGACACGTCATCATCAGAGGACCCAGTCGAATCCCAGGATCTGCCCCGTTTGAGGCTCTCCTCAGTCATCTCCATGTGCGAGGAACGGTGTGGGCTCTCAAGTCTGTCCAGCACAACGACTGGATATTTCGAGCCCAAAGGTGTTGTTGACACCGTTGCCTCCCCGTAAAATTTCCTTTCGGAAATTCTCCTTGTCCTAATAGGACTGCCACAACTGTCGTCGTCGCTATCCACCTCCGAAACAACGCTATGTTTCTGCATTTTGGCACTTTGGCCCAAAGTTTCTCCCGGACCATCCTGGCCCTTACCTTCCTCTACTTCAACTCGGCCCCACTGGCCCTCTCCCTCCTTTCCTACTTCTTTTATATTTATTAATTTTGTTTCTTCCATTTGTGTTCCCACGATTATGGGGGATCTAATCAGTCCACTGGGGCTACCCCCTGTACCACCAGTAACCCTCAAAACACCCGAGATTAGGGAGCTCTCCCGGGGTTGGTCGCTAGGTGTTAGGTCTCCGCCTAACGCTCTGAAAAGAGCACCCCGACGCCGCGCAAAGGCCCGCAAAGACGCCCGTTAGGACTCGCCCTTTTGGACACCAAAACGCCGGGGTTTACGGGTTTTTTAGAGAGGTGTCCTTCCTCGCGGGCCGGCCAATGAAGGCAGGCCCCCCATCCCCCGAAGGGAACGGTTTGCCGATGGTGGTCATGATGACCTGCTTGCCCAGTCAGGAGTTACCCCGACCAGACGAAGCCCACCGCCCGACTCGCACCGCCACTACCCGAATAAGTTCGGGACGCCGGCCGAGCCCCGACATCCGTCCGCTGCTTCCCAGGTTCCCCGGGGCACCGAACGGAGTCCTCTTCCTCGCTGACTATTAGCCGCCGGCAGACCAGTCTCAGTGACATGGCCCACCGACGTTGCCCAGGACGCACCACGTGGAGGTTGTCAACACGCGCCCCATCGACCATAGACCTACCAAAAGTAAGGCAACATAGTTGAAGTTTGTTTTTAAAATGTATGGACACGATTTTTTTTGGTATCGAAACTTTTTTGAAAACTAAACAATTAAAAAAAAAACTATGACTCACTAGTGAATCAAGCGTGTCATTATTCAACTGTTTTTGCACAAATAAGAGCCCCTTTATGAGCAAGTGTGTTGAAATGAGTATTTAAACGATTATATAAAAACACAAATTTTAATAACTAGGGCAAATATCAAATCAGTAGGTATTGTAGTTTTTACGTAAAATGGACCACAAAACTGAATAGATTGTTCCGCCAGGCGGACTCCGCTTTGCTCGCCCTAATAAATATATGTTTTCAAAACACTTGCTCATAAAGTGGCTCTTATTTCTCTGCAATCAGGCACAGAATGACACCTATTACTCACCAGTGAGTTATAGATTTTTTTAAGTTGCTTTGTACATATTTAAAAAAGTTTCGATACCAAATCATTCATTCGTTCATTTTTTTATAAGTATATTATTTTAGTCTATGGCCGATCTCATTGTGGTTTTAGATGCGCGCGAATAGGAAAAATGTTTATTTATTAGCGAAAATTGTATTTTATAATTATTGTGTTCGCAAGTGTGTTTAAAAACGTTGTATGATACACGTGTGTATTGGTGATTACTATCCTCGGCTATCCTCCTCAATAGCTCCTCGGTGGTAATCACCAACTTTACAAACTTGTACTATAAATAACTAATATCTGTATACTCATAATGATAAATTTTAATAAAGAAGAAAATCAATAAAAAAAACCACTCTACGTGCCTGTTTAGCAGGGCAACCGATTCGTGAGGTTGTATGAAGCTTTGTCTCTGTACGGTTATCTAATCAATAATCATGTGTCAGAGTATAACTGAGTATTTATACTTGCCGTGCCCCTCGGTTTCACCCACGTGCATTCTGTTTTTTAATGCGATAAAATTTGAAAATTCAGGTTCAATTTACCAGGTATCCAAGAATTTAATACGCGAAAGACAATTAATGATATAATAAGAAACAAACATTCTTAATATTTTTCATCATCATATTATGTCCTCACCGAGGGGCTTGAGCCTACTCTATTAGGCTTTTGTTAAAAGTCTATTAGGATATTACATTTATTTATTTATATGAATTTATTGAACTACTGATTTCAAGTACCTGATAGGCTATATATATATACCTAATCCAAAAATAATACT
Organism: Timandra comae; assembly: GCA_958496195.1. Taxonomy (NCBI): domain Eukaryota; kingdom Metazoa; phylum Arthropoda; class Insecta; order Lepidoptera; family Geometridae; genus Timandra; species Timandra comae. The sequence continues at coordinate 11,286,788 of OY292359.1, forward strand.
GAAAGTAAAACTTTACATTACTGAAGTAAGTATTTTTAAATCAATCCAGTAACGAGTTGATTGGACTAAACTTTGAACAGTTTGGTCAAACCGTGTCATTTTTCATAGGTACTTTGTCAATTTTTGTACCCATCATAACTTCATAAAGTCTGATCCGAATAATAAAATTTACACGTACATAAAAATGGAAATGGATCATCAATTTTTTTTTGTCCTGTACTGGACAAACTACTTAGTTTTACTATATTTATATTATCATAGCTAGTGTCAAAAATCTTCTGGAAGATTGTCAACGACTCGAAAAAAATATTATAGACGTTCCGTGTCAACATTCGCGACTCTCAAAAATAGCGTAAATTGTACATATGTATGAAAGAGACAAAGGCGCATGACGAAAGGGAAAGAAAATAAGTGCCACATCTATAGTTCATTCGTATTCGTTGACGATTGTGCAATCGGTGTTTATATTTTTATCTTTGTCTGAAATATTAAAATGTTATATAGAGTACCGCTTGTCTGATCATCACGAAATATTATAGTAATGTAGTTCAGGCAATTAAAATCTTAGTTTTATTCATATCCCGTTTTTAGCAATGTAAAAAAAACAGCATTGAGCACGAGGAAAAGTGATACACGTCCGTCTAGCACCACCGCTCAGCGGTCACTGTCGCACTGCATTGAAAGGAAAGAGAAGCGCAATGACAACCTCGAAACGGCTCGAATAAGACTGGATAAAAACATGAAATTCAATAATTATTAGTGAAAAGCTTTAATGATTAAAAAATCTTTCGGGTGAGACTTATTTATTTATCTTTACTAAGCGTATTCGAAGTTTCGTGGTACCAGCTCTTATACTTTTTACGTAGACCGCAAAAACAAATTTTAAAAGCACAATTTTCAAAATGAAAATGTATCGAGAAAATGTAATGCTATCGTGTTTCGGTGCGGGTCAAGTTTAGTTAAAGAACCAAAGTTGCATATAATACATAAAATAGTTTTGTACTAATAGTAGAAATATCATAACCAGTCTTCCGAAAACGGGCATTTGGCATCTCAGAGCCCCTTAACAATCTTATTTATTTGTCTAGTGCGGTAAAATTATAATTAAATTACCGATTTAATGTAAACAAAGCAATTTATATTTAATCACGTTAAAGTCAAAACTTATCGAAATAATGTTTAACGTCAAATGACTAAGACAGTTCATCATCATCAGCTCATATATTTTATGTCCCCACCGAGGGGCTCGAGCCTACCCTCAGTTAGGGCGATTAGGCCTTAGTCGACTTGCCGTGGTAGTAATCCCCCGTGGGATCCTACGGTACCCCAATGTAACGCGGACGGAAGTCGCTGTGTTTTTAGTGGGTAGGCCCAGCCCTTCTGGCTGGGAGAGCCCCGCATAAACCACCGGGAGTCCTCCCGTTATCGGCTCACGGTGGTATGTAACTCTATGCATTTTCACAGAGATAAAAAAGGCCTTAGTCGACCACGCTGGTCTAGTACGGGTTGGTGGACTTCACACACAACCCTAGAATTTCTTCCCAGGTGTGTGCGGGTTTCCTCGTTGTTTCGTCGATGTTTTCTTCACCGACGGTTGCTGAATGAAAAATACAGTACTTAAGTTAAAAATATCTCCTAAAAGTATCAAGTATTTATAAAACTCTAACCAATTCTGTAACTGACATTTAATCAGTATTAATATCCGTATAAAAAAATAATTGGAATATTTTCATTTGCGAAGTCTTTGAAAAAAATATTACTTTTCCAAAACGGTTGAGCTCTAACAACGGAAGAACCTAATCAATGGAATCTTAATTAAAACGAAACGATTACATTTCTCTAAAGGCGAGTATAGACTAGAGTATTTGCAAGTCTAACAAATAAATAACATAACATAGTCATTCAACTAAGTCCGAAACTTGTATCTAGGGTATCAGAATCTACGCAAAATTCTTGAAGATATATCCGTCACAGACAATTGTGTTTTTGGTTTTCGAATTCATAATGTACCTTTATCCTTTACTCGACGCTAATACGATAAAAGAAAACATCTCGTGAGGAAACTTGCATATGTGTGGGGAAAAACAATATCTGATACCCTAACTTAGTGATCGGTGGCCTTAACAAGGTGACTTTTAGCTCATTCATGAGCGTTTCTACTTTGGCACGTTATACCATCGGTCCCGGTTGTCGTACTAACGTCACCGACAGATGTTACAGGGAGTATGTTCCCTTTTCATTCTATGACGTCACACCCTACTCGTTATTTTTTCTTTATTTAACCTTTTTTTGTAACTAACTCAACCCAAGTGGGGACTTCTTCGAATTTTCGAAATTCGAATATCGAAATTCGATTTTTTCTGCAGCTGATCAATAATTACTCAAGTCTATACTCATCCTTAGTGAATAACTGTTATACAAAAATCCAGGGAAGCGAGAATTGTGTCCCGATTGTCTGAACAAGTGACGTACTAACACCTGGACGCTTTCAACGAAATTAAAAAAGTTTCACCTCCAAGAAGTTTGTAGGCTCCGCTCATTTAAATGCTAAGATATTCCGCGTTGGTATTCATTGGGTTTGATATTCGAACCTATTTTCTTGTCCTTTTTTGTTTATTTATTTAAAAGAATGATTATTTTTGTTTTTGTATCGTGTTTTTTTAATACCTGTTATTATTTACTATTATTTCTTTGCCATCGAAATATGGATGTTACGTTGTTGTTAAAGATCTTATTTATAGTTCTTATTGTTACAAATAAGTTATAATGTAATTGAAAATATTATACTACAGAAAAGATAATAGTTATTTTATTATTTTGGGAAAGTATAACGATTTGCAGCCTGTTATAGATTCCCGCATATAGAATATTTGATATACTGGTACTTCGTAACAAGATTCCATATAAGGTTCAAAACGATAAGACATTTAATTTCCTCTCGATCTAGCTAGATGGGGTGCTCGGAGAGAGTTTTTTACGCAAAAGAGTTAAATCATTCAGTTTCATATCATTTTTTATTGTAATACATTCTAAGTACATAACTCAATCGTTTCACAATCATCGTCACCTGTACCTAGGATATCAGAAACTATACCCACTCATTCATACATTAGACAAAGATAAACATGGTGAATCATACCAATATTTACTTTGCACGAGAATCAAACCCACAACCTTTGGTTAGTATGGTAACCATTCCACCACTTGGGGCAGTTAGGGGCAGATGTATAAGTAACATATTTATTTCTGTACAATACGCCAATCAAACCAAATTAGACTTCCTAATGGAAAACCTGTTCACCGAAATTCGTGTACTTACAAAAAACGTCCCGCGAAACTAAAACTGTTGAACCTTGTAGTCTATAACCCTGGCAGTTATGAATGACCATCTCAAACCGTTGCCTTAAGTCACATTACGAATGAAAAACCGCGGGATTGCCGTAATTGAAAATTCCCCGTGTAATATATGACTAGCAATTTCAGTCGAGTGTTTGCCGGGCTCTTATAGGGCGGCCATTTTTCTTCACTTTTAACGATATTGTTAAATGCCACATTTTGTTCGTGCGGCAAAAAACCGTACGCACTTTAATTATGATAATCGCACATTATTCTTAGCAATAACTGCTCTGCGCGGTTGTTTTGAATATAAATTATTCATTATGGAATTTCTTATTATAATATTATTTTTTTAGGGTGTTTTGGGGAAACGCATTGAAAATAGCTCTGTTTGACTTTCACCAATTGAATATATAATAGATTTTAAAATAAGTATTTCTAGCTGACTGAGACTGAAATATTTGAAATTATGTGGTTTTAATCAACCTTAATTTTTATTGTTATTAAGTGTGTTTTAATAAAAGATAAACATACTCCAAGAAATTCGAAAGATCATCCAGCTTACTGATTTTAAACCAAAATATATCAAATTTTTATTTATAAAAGTTTTGAGTTAACAAAAAAAAGGTGGAACTGAAAATGGGATTGGAGAGTAAAAAAATGTTGTTTCTTTGTTAAAAATTTCTGAGAAGTTTTTGTCGAAGTAATTCAAGTCTGACTCGGGATTAGGTTTCTATTAATTTATGTTTATTTACAGCCTTTTTCCCCGTTTCAAATTACGTTTGAGAGTTGGTTTTTTTCTGAATTTTTGCTTGGTATAATAAAGTTTGATATTCCAAAGTTATTTGACCGTTGATTTGAAATAATATTATGTTTTCATTTTATGATTATAAACTATGCTATACCTATAGTTGTTTAGAGCTTTCATTGTGTATAGCTCATCCTTATTGAAAATAGGCCCATTTCGCCTATTGTCCTTTATGAAAATAACTAGCAGCGCCCCGCAGTTTCACCTGCGTAGTTCACGTTCCCGTGGGAATTTTGGGATAAAAAGTATCCTATGTTCTTCCCCGGACCATAAGCTACCCTTATACCAAATTTCAAGTCAATCAGTTCAGTAGTTTAGCCGTGAAAAGGTAACAGACAGACAGACAGAGTTACTTTCGCAATTATAATATCAGTTAGGATTAGGATAAATGAATTGAATTGAAAATTAGTTTTAAATTTGTTTTAATTAATTAAATTTATTGAAATTGGAATTAAGTAACCTATCAATCTAAAGTTTAAATAATATAAAGTTGAATAAATGTGATAAGGGGACGAAATTAGCTCAATTAAGCTTAACCAAATCTCCTTTAAAAAAGGTATTCTTAATTAAAACGCAGAGACCCTGTAAATGCTCTGTTTTTAATTATTACACTTTGCCGTTAAACCGTCGACTTTCGTTAGAAATTGTAAATTATGATGTTTTTACAAAAAGCCTTTATTTTTTATGAAGTATAAAAAAGTTATAACTTTGATTAATGATTATGTATTACGATTTTGAAATGGTGCTATAAATAATGTTAGAAATATGTTTTTAATCTAGTTAGTTCCGCTCCTGTAGAAGTTTTAGTATAAAAAAATGTATTACGTGTAGGTTGGGTATGTCTACCAACTTTTGTATAGTCTTTTTTGAGAGGCCTTACCTTGTCGTAACATAGTTTCAACTAGCGCGGGAGGTACGGTCTCGATAATTGCAATATAGTTATTTATGGTACAAGCGAGGTAATCATCAATACTCGCGTGTACCATACAAAGTTTTTCAACACATTTGCGAAGAAATTTTCATTTTTTCGCTAATAAATAAACAGTTTTTCTATTCGCGCGCATCCAACACAACAATGGTGATCGGCCATAGATTAAAAGAATATACTTATTAAAAAAAGGTAGCACTCCGGGAGTGCCGGCAGAAGTGAAAACTTCAATATTAACGTTGTGTTTAATTATAAGTATAAAAGTACTATCATTTATGAGGTAGAATACAATGTTTATTTATTGCGCTATCGTACACAAATATGACAATCTTACGCTTTTTCGATCAGCATCACGTGACCCTGACGCGAGTTTGAAAGTTTTTACCCATACAAAAAAAGTGCTCAGCGCCGCTAAAGAAGTTTTCACTTCAAAAAAAATCGAATGAATGAATGAATGAAATCGACCATAGACCTACCAAGAGTAAGGCAACATAGTTGAAGTTTGTTTTTAAAATGTATGGACACGATTTTTTTTTGGCATCGAAACTTTTTTAAAACTAAACAATTTAAAAAAAAATCTATAACTCACTAGTGAATCAAGCGTGTCATTATTCAACTGTTTTTGCACAAATAAGAGCCCCTTTATGAGCAAGTGTGTTGAAAAGTATATTATTATTGTACAAAATTAATTTTAATAAATGATTTATTATTTAATAAATGATTTATTATTTATTTATTTTATTATGATGATTTTCACGGCTGGTTTTGTCCACGGCGACTAAGTTCTACTCCAGCCCTTTCTCCTGCCAATCGTGCGTACTCAGTCCCACAGGGCTTGTATTCGTAGTCGTTGTGGTGGTAGGACCCTTTTTCTTAGAGGTAGAGTGTATTTTTATTAATAACATGTTTTAGTTTTATAAAATACTAGCTGTGCCCCACGGTTTCACTCGCGTAGTTCCCGTTCCCGTAGGAATTTTGGAATAAAAAGTATTCTATGTCCTTCTCCTGGATCTAAGCTACCTTTCTACAAATTTTCAGCCAAATCAGTTCAGCCGTTCTTGAGTTATAAATAGTGTAACTAACACACTTTTTTTATATATAGATTTAAAAGTTGGCTTAGTTTTAAACATTGTACGTAAAAAAGACTTACACTCAAGAAATGTATTGCGAAAATCTACCACCTATTGAAATGATACAGTCACAAAACTCATTAACGATATTAATACAATCCTCCCATCTAACAATAAGAATGATAATATTAAACCCAACAGAAATACGGTTTTAGAGTTACAAATTAAACGTATAGAAACTTGAGTTTCGTATCTCCGAAATCCTGTATTGTCAGCTCGACAATCAGGCAGTACCTTTGTAGAAACTTCACAAGAATCATCATCTTTTCAATAAGAATCGTTATTAGCATCCAAGTACCACCTTTTCCTTGTTTCAACCAAATCACGAAACCTATACTTCCCTAAACCCTTTGAAAGTTTCAACGTAAATACGCGAACAAGTCACTAAAACTCGGTAGGTTTATTGAGATTCGCTCCTAAAGGCAATTTCAAGGATCCTTTGTTACTCGTCGACTTTCTTTACAATGAGTATATAAGTAGTGCTTAGGTAACTACTGCTTAAATAAAAATATGTGGAACAGAGGAATTGGGTTCACTATTTGATAGTATTTGAGAGAAAAGAAAAAAGTGTGTTCATTCGTTCTTTCCCTTTTTATTTGTTTAATCTGTATTCATTTGATAACTATTATCATTTTGCAAGTGATTTCTAAAGATTTTTGAAATTTAGCTTTTGTCTAAGAATAAATATGTGATATAACTACCAAAAATGTTTGGTACTTAAGTATACACATATTGGAAAATACTTTAATTAAAAGTAAGTACTTAAATTGAATGTGTAATTAAAAGTTTTATTCGAGTAAATCAAATCATTTAATTAAATTTCTCACGACCAAAGTCGCGAAGTAAAGTATACTTTTATATCATTACAGCCAATAAAGAAAACTAAATTAACCAAACTAATGAGTAAACATAATCAATACAAACGGCACGCAAACCAAGGTCTTATAACAATGGATTGGAAGGGCGAGTTTCGCATAACAATATTTTAATTAACGTTTTCTCGATTTATTTATAACTGTTAATGGATTGTTATTTTTAATAAACTTTGAATAATGGTAAATTAAATTATTTAATATTTGCTGTAACCCGTTGCTTTACTCGTATATTCTGTTTTCGTATGGTTTTTATTTAAACAATTATATTCCATACCATATTGGTTTTACTACCTTTTGTATCAATCAAATACTTAAAAATATTTAAAAATATCGAAAAGGCATTTATTGTAAGTTGGTAAGGGTTAAAACGTAAAGTAGTTTATGAAAATTGCGCCTGAAAAAAATAAAGTAGCAAATCAGTTTTTTTAAGTTAAGTTTACATTTTTATAACTTCCTAAACTGATTACCATTAGCAGTTTGAACATTTTTTGTTATTTTACAGAAGCTTTTTTTAATATCTAACTTCAGCAGGAAATATAACATATTGGCAGGCAGGCATACGGCATAAACCACTAAATCGCAAACAGGCATATACTATAGACCGCAAAGCATACAAAATATTATATTATTTAAAAAAATTATTTACAATAAAGATTGTCATTTAATATTTCCTTAAGAAAGAAAATACAAATAAATAAATAACGTGATAAGTTTTGTAGATAAGTACAATATAAAATAATACATAAATGTAAAATAAACATTTTATTATGGATCCTTAATGTGTTAAGGTTTTACTAAATGAGTGTTCTTAAGTGTAATATTGATTGATACTCACGGCTGGTTTGATTACATTCGGTGAATATTTTATCAACAATCACTACAAATTTACAATGAAGGTGATTTTTACGAGTCGATTTTATACAAACATTACATATTTTTATCATTTTTATTTTATCATGATATAAGCGAAAAGTATGACCGATGTAAATAAACTATAGATGCCTTATTTGTACTCTGGAATAAAGGTGGTAATTTACAACATTATGTATACTTTTGATGTAGTAACGTTCTTGTTAGTTACGCACTAATTGAATGCAGGTTCGAATCCAGTCTGGAGTAAATATTTGGTGTCTTTTGATCTGTATTTGAGTATAAATAAGTATATGAGTGTTTTATAGTTTCAAGTGTGACTGAAGTTACTTGGTATCAGATCACTATGCTGGTTTCCACATACATATATCATAAAAACACATGCAAATCGATATTTCAAGAGATTATCACATTCAAACCTCTCCAACTTTGAACCACAAAGACAGCGAGCATCAATACAAAGTACGATACAAAGTAGTGTTGTAAAACACAGTGCACACGACAGGTATAATCCCCTCGGTTCTGCATAACATAACTGAACAACTACAAAACTTATATTATTTTCTCTAGTTCAAGTTGAGTGGTTTATCCAAAGTTTTGAGTGCAAATATAACAGAGTCCCCCGCTATTTTGAATAATGCAAATATTTTGTAGTAAGGTGTTGAGGTGAAGTTTGTATGTACGAACGAATATCTAATTTAATGCATAATATTACTAGGTAACAGTAAGATGCCTTAAAATTTTCTGGTGTTAGTGTTGATCGGTAGTTGGGAGATAGTTTGCGTAGCTTCAGCTTACCGTGTTAACAAGTCTCTGTTCTCAACAGCTTCGGAGTTCTTGATAAGTTATATTTTATTCCTTGGGTCTATCTTAAGTTTGATAGAACTAAATTGTGGATTAATGAAACAATATAGAATAATCATTGGAATTGTGTTTAAAGGAAATAAAACCTTTTAGAATTCTAAGTCTTCTTCAGTGGTTGGTGGGAGACTGCGAAGGATAGGGACGGTTAGAAATGTTTGGGGGAGATTTTTGCCCAGCTGTAGGGCATTATAGGTTAAACAAAATCTAAGTAAGTTAAAACACTGTATTTTAAGGATCAGTTAGATTTAAGACATACTAGATATAAGACATGTTTATTTTGTTATTGTACTTTTTTGAACTTATCAATGTACAATGATCTATTAATTCCTTTCGCAAAATATAGAATGAAAAAATCTTTGAATATAACTAGTAACTATTTGATGGTAAAGCACATTTATTTGTTATCTTAATTACTGATCTTCCACTAATAAAAGGTAGAAGTTCATTAATACTGTTCACTCCACCTCAGCTACTGTGATCAATCATAATGTAAGTCGATAATATCTAATCTTACCTAAAGCCACCATAATTGTCGGTAATGTAAGAATAGACAAAATAAATTCTTTTGCTATAATTTCTTTCTTATGACTTAAGCATAAGCATAAGTATTCACTACATCATCTTATTCTAGTAACTGACCTCTAACAAAGTTCGAAACTTGTATCTGGGTATGTACACACCCAGACCGAGACAAACATTTGTGGTTCACACAAATATTCACCTCGCACGGGAATTGAACCAGCAATCTTACGGATCTAAAGCATGGTGACCATTCTGCCATCGAGGTCGTCGATTGTATATTATAGTTTGTTTTATGGCGATACAAGTGGTAGTGGCTCGTTGCAGGAATGACACACTTCCCCCGTAAAAATGAACTTATTAATATTATAAAAGCAAAAGTTTCTACAGATGTGTGATGGATAGGTTGTTTGTTACTCTTTCATTCACATAAAAACTGCAGAACCGATTTAGATCAAATTCGGTACAGATGTTTCGTACGAGTTACAACAAGTATATTTTTTCCCAAAATGCCTCAAGGCAAGTCTTATAAATTCTTTAAGGTCATGTTTGTCCAGTCTACTTACTTAGTTTTTCAGTTGTCACTAATAGAAAGAAGGATTGCCTAGGAAGGTTTTAGTTGTAATTTATGTCCATGCAAAGCTGGGGGAGGGTCGGTAGCGTTCATAAATTACGAGGTTCGTTTATGTTATAGTTCACGGTAATTCTATAATCTAGAGCCGAGTTTTTATTTATGCTTGTTCCCCTAAGCTTGTAGGAGTATTTTTCGTCCTTTTGCAAAGAAATTTGGTAGCGTAGAATATATAATAATACTCCTGAGGTCTTAATTTTAATCCTAGAGTTATGTTTGACATTTTTCAAAAATGGCTTTGTTTTTAAATCATAAACTCGCGTGAGGCTTTAGGTGTACTGGTTATGCTTATTTCTTCAAATTGTGTTATTTATCATCATTAGTAAAATGAGGCCTATATCTTAAAGTAGAATATCCTTATTTTTTTTACTGTTTGTTAACGAATAAGATAAGAAATGTAAGTGTCTTTAATTTCATAAGATATTTTGTTAGTTTTTCAAAAGTTTTCAGCCAGCCCTACTATTCATTCAAATTCAAAATTCCAACCCAAACAGTATATAATTGTTATAAACTGTATGTGCAGTGCAGACCGGTGGCTTGCGTATGCAAATTGTCACTTCACTTCTCGTTACCAAGTGATAGCGTTTCACGAACAACAAATTTACTATCTAGTTAGTCTGACTAGTAAATACGTTGTAATCTTTATTGAATTGAGCTGTAACAGTTTAGAATATTAACGGTTAAATGTAATTAAATTGCTTATTGAATATGCCATGGGGTAAACGAGCAATTCGTGTAGTGGTAAATAGGAAACTTTTTTAAATGCAAATTACAAGATTTCTGCTATCAATATGGGAGACTAATAGTTTTGTCTTCCTTTCAAATTTTTTTTGGTTATGCCTGGCATGGGTTCACGTGCTATAAGTGGAGATCGAACTCAAAATCTTTCGATCGCCAAGCTAGAAATGATTGTGGTAGAAATGGTCTTGGTAGAAACAGTCGTGGTAGAAATGGTCGTGTGAGAAATGGTTGTTGTAGAAATGGTCATGGTAGAAAAGGTCTTGGTAGAAATGGTCGTGGTAGAAATATTTTTGGTAGAAATAGTCGTGGTAGAAATGGTCTTGGTAGAAATAGTCGTGGTAGAAATGGCCGTGGTAGAAATGGTCGTGTGAGAAATGGTTGTGGTAGAAATGGTCATGGTAGAAATAGTCGTGGTAGAAATGGTCGTGGTAGAAATGGTCGTGTGAGAAATGGTTGTTGTAGAAATGGAGACAAGGTCTTGGTAGAAATGGTCGTAGTAGAAATGGTCGTGGTAGAAATGGTCGTGGTAGAAATATTTTTGGTAGAAATAGTCGTGGTAGAAATGGTCTTGGTAGAAACAGACGTGGTAGAAATGGCAGTGGTTGAAATGATCGTGTGAGAAATGGTTGTTGTAGAAATGGTCATGGTAGAAAAGGTTTTGGTAGAAATGGTCGTGGTAGAAATGGTCGTGGTAGGAATATTTTTGGTAGAAATAGTCGTGGTAGAAATGGCCGTGGTAGAAATGGTCGTGTGAGAAATGGCTGTGGTAGAAATGGTCATGGTAGAAATATTTTTGGTAGAAATGGTCGTGTGAGAAATGGTTGTTGTAGAAATGGTCATGGTAGAAATGGTCATGGTAGGAAAGGTCTTGGTAGAAATGGTCGTGGTAGAAATGGTCGTGGTAGAAATGGTCATGGTAGAAAAGGTCTTGGAAGAAATGGTCGTGGTAGAAATGGTTGTGGTAGAAATGGTCATGGTAGAAAAGGTCTTGGTAGAAATGGTCGTGGTAGAAATGGTCGTGGTAGAAATGGTCGTGGTAGAAATGGTCGTGGTAGAAATATTTTTGGTAGAAATAGTCGTGGTAAAAATGGTCTTGGTAGAAATAGTCGTGGTAGAAATGGCCGTGGTAGAAATGGTCGTGTGAGAAATGGTTGTGGTAGAAATGGTCATGGTAGAAATATATTTGGTAGAAATAGTCGTGGTAGAAATGGTCGTGGTAGAAATGGTCATGGTAGAAATATATTTGGTAGAAATGGTTGTGGTAGAAATGGTCGTGGTAGAAATGGTCGTGGTAGAAATAGTTTTGGTAGAAATAGTCGTGGTAGAAATGGTCGTGGTAGAAATGGTCGTGGTAGAAATGGTCGTGGTAGAAATGGTCGTGGTAGAAATGATGTTGGTAGGAATGGAATTGGTAGATATGGTCGAAGTAGAAATGGTCGTAGTAGAAATGGTCGTGGTAGAAATGGTCGTGGTAGAAATATTTTTGGTAGAAATAGTCGTGATAGAAATGGTCGTGGTAGAAATGATCGTGGTAGAAATAGTTTTGGTAGAAATGATTGTGGTTGAAATGGTCTTGGTAGAAATGATTGTGGTAGAAATGGTCTTGGTAGAAATAGTCGTGGTAAAATTGGTCGTGGTAGAAATGGTCGTGGTAGAAATGGTCATGGTAGAAATGGCCGTGGTAGAAATGGAATTGGTAGAAATGAAACTGAAACGAAAAACTGTAATCGTTAAACTTTACCACTGAGAAAAAAATTAATTCAAATACTCTTATTAATAATTTTCAGTTCATTCAAATATTAAATTTCAATCTTGCTATGTTATACCCGGATTGCAGTGTCGCTGGCTTTATTACTAAACCTATTTAATTGGTAGAGCTCTATCGCAGATCAGTGGTTTCCGTGTTTATTCTGTTTTCAATATTTTCATACACTGATTTTGAATAATTTGAAGCAAAATGCCACCTTCATAATTTTGGACAAATATTTTACTATTCGGTTAGACATTGTATTATTGGATTTATTTTAGAACCTGGCTGTAAGGAGATGTAAAGTTTTATGTTTTTAAATCCATGCCAGTATTTATAATTGGTGAAACATGTGTTTCTGAAAAAAATGAAATTAAAATATAGCTCAGAAGTGGTTAGTTTTCAGTTAGGTCGTTTTACGGGCTGTAATATTTTTGGTGACTTAAAGATTGCGGGTTAGGAGGTGTATCTAAGTAGAATTTCTATATCAAATATTTGATAACAAAATCCAGATATAACTATTAAATTAAAAAACCCCCAACACAATTTTTCTACACAACATTCAAACCCCCATAACTTTTAAACAGGTCAACCGATTCATAAAACACACACACGTAAGTAACCTTTAATAAAAAAAAACTAAATTAAAATCGGTTCATCCGTTTGGGAGCTATGATGCCACAGACAGTTAGATACTCACACACACACAGACCAGACACGTCAAACTTATAACACCCCTCTTTTTGCGTCGGGGGTTAAAAACACAAATAGAGTAATAAAAATTAAAACAACAACTAAAATTAAAATTTATATAATGCTATAATTGCAATTTCGGTACCATTAAAGGTACTCGGGATACCGATGCGTAAACAACAATATTTACGAGTACATGCAAACCGATAAAATTGGTTACAGCATAAAGTTTTAATACGGAATATGGCTTAACGTAAAGCCAGAGTGTTATTCCAAATTGTTATGCTCGTTGGGAGCATTGCATACGAATGTTTATGATGCCAATATACTCTGCCATTTGAACACTTAACTAAAATTTACTAGACTACGTTTTTTCCACGTTATTGCTGGCCTATTTTACGCTTGTCCATAAAACAATTTAGATAGAAGACAATTGGAATGTTTTTACTAATATTGAATAGCTCGTTGGGGAATTTCATATAAATAATAATAAATAAATAGTAATATAAAAGTTATCAATACACATGTGGATGGTTATGGGAGTAGAGGGAGACCTAAGAAAAGATGGATTACTTAAAATATTATACTTATGCGAAAGAAAAGTATGAATGTTGAGATGACAGCTGATAGAGAATAAATAAGAGAAAAACTTATTGTGATACTTTGTCCAGTAAAATATGAGAAAATAGTAGTAATTTAATTACTTACTTATTATAAATTCATTCATCATCATTCCCCAGTCTAAGATGTATAAGATCACAGGCTAGCTACAGTTACAAAAAAAAAAACTTTCATTTTCCCCTTTGACCCTTTAATCGCAAATTTTAACCTTTAACGTTTTCTATGATATAATAATCATCTACTAATGACATCAGTTATAATTTATTCAATAGTTTTACAAGTTTTCAAACTTCCTTGTATGTAAAACTGAACAGTTATTCTTTTGTTTGCTCATTATAGTTTCTCCCAGATACCTCCTTCCTCTAATTTCCTTAACATTAATCAAACATAACCTAACAACGGGAACAAGTTTGAACTTATTAAAACAAACCGTTTCTAGTTTACTTTATGAAGTATCTGTTGAAAACATCTTGGTGAATGAATTTGAATGAATGGAATTACTTGAACATGTATGAAGAGACATGATTTATATTAGTCCGGGCTGTGTCTGGTCCGGGATGGCGTGTACGTACGTGGCCCGGACAGGGTACGACTTGAAACTTTATATTACTCGTACTTCTAGATTGGCTCTTTTCCGCAATTAGACGGCTTATTGCCTGCTTTGCGTGTGGTGGACTTCTTGTACAGCTCAGTTCCTCCAAGAAGCCGATTAGTCCCTCAGGTTACTAGTTACTTCCTGGAGTGTGTTGGGCGATCCGAGAAGTAGTCGATTGAAATGTTACATGTATTTTGTATGAAGCAGTCCATGTCCCATCCAGGCCTAGATGAACGCTCATCTATAGTGTGAGGCGACTGACACAATACCACATATTACTAAATAGTCACTACGTACGTTGGCGCGGCCCGGCCTAATGTAAATCATCCCTGATTATCTCGTTCTTCTTTTAAAAGTTCCTAGCATACAGCTATCAGAGTTACTCGCTAAACACGTCCCAAATATTAAGACTGAAGTCCTCTATAGAGTCTCGTCATTGTGGATGTGAAACTTTCGGTATCTCCGCACAAATTGTCAAGTTTGGCTCAGCGCCGGAGTAACAGTACTGTAATTAAATTGAAGAGTTTTATGTACCAAGTTGAGTAACAATTTATTGTTAACTGCAGGTTAACTTGTTTTGCCATTATTCATTTTGAGATCAAAATTTTTACTTTAAAATTTCTGTTGTTCATTAATATAAATGTTTGACGAGTTATAACTAACAAGTAGGTATACAACACTGATATTGTGCGATTGTAATTTTAAAAGTACAGTTAGTTTCCTTAAGTAAACTTAAGTGTTAGATTTCCCATTGATGATATAATTACAGTGAGGAGGAGTACCTAGCCGTATTCACTAAATTTGTCCAATGGGTTTTGGTGACTACCCGGGTCATGAGTAGAAAACATGCAACGCTTGATCCAGAAATTGTACCCGGATCCTCGAGCTTGGCAAGCAGGCATACGTGCCACAATTGATAAGTATTATTAAATAAAAATCTTTTGACAAATAAAGTGTAGTTCTTGATTATAAAACGTAACAATCTTTGACTCTTTCAGCCCCAATCTTCCGCACAGCACGTACAGAAAACCAAACAAAAGCTACCTATTCCGCACCTATCGCTAATTAATTAAGATAACGTTTCAACCGTTGGATAACGTTTTACAGATAAACATTTAGGTTACAGCAAATAGTTGAACGTTTGACGTCACCATTGAACGGTATTGGAAACTCTTGAAACTCTCAGGTTATCAGAAACTTGAGAAAATATCGTCGTAAGGGAAGTTTCGCTCGCTTTTGTTACAAACGTTGGCGCCAGTTGCTGAGTTCACTCTGTGATAGCAGTGAGATAGGAATTGGATTTAGTACGTTTATCAAATGTCTTTAGGAAGTTTTGGAATTGGTGGTGTTTTTAGCTAAATTGTAACTATAATGTTTTGTGTCATAGTACTACAGACTAGACTATTGGCTGTCGTGGTGCGACTGATAGTGCCTAGTGGTTAACAAATAAAATATTTTACCAAGATTCTACGATTGTTTTGTATTGATTCTAAGAAAATATACTATCTGCCTGAAATATCATCATTTGGATATAAACACTCCGTAGCCCCGATACACTTCGGTTATTTTTTTAATTAGTTACCTAATATTATGTACATACTCGTACACAAGTAAAACACGTCTAAATACATCTAAATATTTAATTAGACAAATACTTACATCTAAATACCGATATAACTAGATAAATACATAACAATTAACTCGAACACATTCAAGCAACATGTTGCTATTCGACCAGGATCTTTCTCATTAAATCAACTGCACATAATTGCAGTAAATTGCCATTTAGCTTGAAATATGAAAATGACGTAAACGTGTCTGTTGGTTACTTTCAAACCGCATCCTTTGATACAAAGGTTCTATGGATACCGCCCTTTGAACTGTATGTCACGGTTGGAGCGATTACGGTAGTATGGATTTACGATGTTCTGTTATTCTTGTATTCTATAGTTTGTAGAAGTTTGTGGTACATTTTACTAAGAATTCAACATTGTTCTTGGTTTCAATCCCAAATGAGGTATGGACAATGGAAGTCATGTATCAATAATTACTTACAAAAAGTTTTTGTTTTTATCGATAAAAATTTAGTAATTTTCATCGGTAAGAAAGAGGAACCATGCACCTGTATTAAAAACAGTGCAAAAAAATTTTTTTCTTTCATATTTAAAATTGAAATTTATACATTTTTCTTATATACTTTTGTGATTAATTAATTAATTAATTAACAATATCCATAGTACGGGCCATCAGTCGTGACGCGAACAATTACAGTTTCGAGCTCCGTATAAGCACGTATAGAGTAAATCACTGTCTATTAAGTGTTTGTCTATAAGTACCAACGGTGAAGGTATTTGTACCCTTTAATTTTTGTAAGAAAAACCTTTCTTAACATATTCTCATAGGTCGTTGCTTAGTAGAACAAATTGCAATTAGATTACCTGCCATGCATTTGGTTAAGCTACGTCTGGCACTGCCACTATAGTGATGGGTTGCCATCATAGAAATGTTTTCAACTTTATAAGCGTTTTCTTGATTCGAAGGACAAGTCCGTTGTCGTATTAACGTCGTTGACAGTCGTTATGTTTTAAGAATGTAAAAGCCCGCAAAAGTCTAATCAAAAATGCATGTAAAACACACAATTAGAGAGGTTTAAATGCAGAAAACAGCCTACTTACAGCTTATAAGTACCTACTTACATATAATTCAAGTACCTAGGTCATTGAAAGATGTAGAAAAAAAATAAGGTCCAAATTGATGGTCCCAACAGTTAGGCAATACCAACGTTAATGTAGTCAAAACTACCAAGTTCCCAAGTTAGGTTTGAGTTAAAGCAATAATTCATACAAACTTCCATATACATACATATAATGTACGTAATACGTTTCCAAAGCTATCAAACTTTAGCCCGCAGACAATCCAATCGTAGAGTTAGTTTAATAGCGACTTTTGCATGCAAACTTTGTCTAGAGAATGTTCTAGCAATGTCAAAGTGATCCGGACAATTGGACCTATTAATCGGTTTTCGTAGTTTGATTTACGTTGAGTACACGATCAAAACTTCCGCTAGTGTGTAACCGGTTTAGAGCATTATCTCGGTACATATGTGTTCCCGCCCCTAGCAGTGCAGGGCTGGAGCGAGGACTGTAATTGGGGGCGTACTTACTGTGTTATCGGACGCTTTTGTAATTCCGTGATCACTAGGTGTCGCAGTTCGAATGGACTTGTCTCAATTGTTATTGGCAACTGATTAGTGTTAAAGCAAGGGATAAAATGTATTGGTTTTTAATGAAAAATACTGAATTGACGTAACGTTGTTGGATTTCATTGATTTTATATTTATAATGATTAATTAAAAGAAAAGCGGTGTCTGTAAAATAAAGCAACTTCTTTCAGAATAGTGTGAGAAAATAAAGTCTCCTGCAGTATGAGATAACCACTAAAATAATTTGCTTACCGTTATTACTAATGTGGTCTGTATTTTTCCAGGTAGATGTGAAAAGTGGAGTGAAAAACGTATGAGGCTCGGTTAGTTAATTATATATACAAAATATGGAGAGAGCAAAAGAAGCGAGAGTTGACGTCAAATTTACACTAAAGTAGGTCCCTGTAAGATCGAGAACTATATTTTAGTAAAATATATTTTTTTGTTATACACGAAGTACTGAAGAATTGCACTAAGCATATTTTAACACTATCTTAATAACCAACAACTGACCCATAAATTGTATCCAGGGTAAGAACAACGCACACACACTTAACTAAAACGGATATAATTCTAAATCGTTTCCCATTGTGTTATTCTAAATTTAAGTTCCAATCCTAAAACATTGCAATAAATAACATTGTTAGAACTCTATGTCTAACTCGGTGTAGTAACAATGTGTTACTTTATTTGCGGCTGTAAAGTGCAACATTACTTAACACCCTTATTAAGTTTTGATTTCTCTGTAACTGTTTCTTTGTTGTGCAGTTATTATAGTTTTCTTATGTGTTTGTTATGATCAGTTATTGTATTAAGTTTGTATTGACTTGTGACTTTTACTTTTTTTAGTACGAGTACTTATTAGAAACTATTAGGCCTTTTTGCAATGAATCTTTAAGATAATTATTATACTTAAACTTTACTTTATTTAATTTTAAATTTCGAGGATTTCGTTCTTGTTAGTAAGAAAATAATATGTACATAACTATAAAGTCAACACAACAAAAAACCTCTAAAAATACCAGACAAACAGCCAGTTTATCTTAACTCTAATTATCTCCTCAACTATTACACAGAAAATAGAATTAACGAAAAAGGGAGCAAGATAATTAGAATTGCTATTTTAGTAAAGCTTGTGATATAAACGTTGGTCCGTTATAGTGTTACAATTAGATGAAATTGGCTTCGACCCTTAGTAACCGAGACGCCTCCGGAGACAACCTGCCCGTGGACAGCTTACCTTTAACAAGACAAGTTTCACGGACAGATGAATATATATCGCCTCATTTGGGTACACAAACTTAAAGTTTGGTTTAAGACAATTTTAATTAATACACTGTATTTTAAAACTGTTTATTCAGTGTCTGTGTTATTATCATCATCATCATCATAAGCCTATACCTCTACATAAGATGATTTGGATGGCGTCAGGTGATTGAACAATTCGTGATAGAACATTTTTGAGTTATATGATTAACATTTTGATTTGAAATGAAAAGGGTGGTTATAAGCTATTTGACTTCGCTTGTAAAATATTGGAAGTTTGCTGTAACTGAAGGTTGTATCTATACACAGGAAGAGGGAAGAGTAAGAGAAATGGAAGAAAAGGAAACTCTTTTTCACCGTGCAAAAGTATGTTGCAAAACAAGAGAGCTATTACTTCACGCCGCTTTTCTGTGTGGACTTTGAGCTTCGGTACTCAGCCTATGTACGGTTCGTACTATATCAATCAGAGTTTCGGTATACCACTACAATATGTACATTACATACGTATATTTTCATTAACTAATGAAATTACTGATCTGTCTCCTCACAGATATGTTCCCGTTTGACGTCGGCAAAGCAATCTCTTAGCAGATACCATTCAATGCCTCGTTGATCGACTATAATTGATATGACGTTGTAACGTTATGCAAATTCACTAATTTAATGGCCATTGACCTATTTAAACAGGGATATTAATCACTTACCGAGATAAGATGTAATGCCGAGATATTTAGGTATTAATGGTATTGTGTAATTATCACGGCGATTCTTGATAACGGATTAATCGGTATTGATTCATGGTGTTTGGGATAGTTTATCCGAAGGGCGTGATGTTTATCTTTGTGTGATGTTTAACCTAGAGTAGAAGTAAGAAGAACTTAGTAGAACCAACGACGCAATGCCAGAGGTCTTATTCCTTCCTTTGAATAATGACTTTCGGCAGAATTTGTAATTTCCCCCCTTTTCTCCCCCTAGGGGGGGGGGGGGGGGTTCTAAAAATCCTCACGTGCCAAACACCTCTCTACGAGCAGTAGTTTCGGCTGTGCGTTGTCTGTCAGTCAGTACATCACTCGGTAACGGAAGAGTTTTATATATAGAAGATAGTTTTTAATAATTCAATCTCTATCTTACAATGTACGCATTAAAAAACCTCATTGAAATTTACTTCAACATTTTGAACCGACTTCTTTTAATAAAACATTTGCAGTCTTTAAGAAAATCAAAATATCTCTCATATGTGCATCGCGTGCATAAAACGAGTCCTTGCTCAAGGCGATAGCTACAAACTTTTCACTTGAAAAAGCCGCAAGAATTTTCTCAAAGCTCCACACCAAAGCGAATATGAAATGAGGACAACACGAGACAACTATGTCTTTCCTCTGAGGCGAAATGTGTCACAATAAAGTACATATCATTATGTTGCTTAGTGTGCAGTTAGTTCTTTAATGTTGTAGTTTGTTCAATACAAATATTGTATGTTTTTTACTTATTATACTGTCGGATTTAGAGCAGAATCAATATTTTAAAAAGACCAGTACTGATGATTTCATCTGAGACATCGGTACTGTTTATTAATAGATTATTATCATCCATATTTCCTTAATAAAATAATAGATTTAAATTAAAACAAAATAATAAATTATTAACTAAGTATGTCCTATTTTATGCGACAAAGTAGTGAAGTTCGCATTTTCTATGCCAAAGCTTGCTTGAGCTTGATTTGATCTAAATATTCGGATAAAAAGAATTCTGCCATAGGTACTAAAACATTTGAATATTAAATTGTCCATCTATATATATAAAAGAAAGTCGTGTTAGTTACACTATTTATAACTCAGGAACGGCTAAACTGATTTGGCAAAAAATTGGTGGAGAGGTAGCTAAGAACCAGGAGAAGGACAAAGGATACTATTTATCCCGAAATTCCTACGGGAACGGGAACTACGCGAGAGAAACCGCACAGCTAGTTATTGATATAATTGAAACCTTTTCATCACACTAATATTTTAAAGGCAAAAGTTTGTGAAGGCAAATGTTTGTTACTTCTTCACGTCTAAACGGCTGTAGCGATTTATATGAAATTAGTAGCGCCCCTCGGTTTCACACGCGTATTTCCCATTCCCGTGGGAATATAGGGATAAAATATAGCCTATGTCACGCACTAATAAATTAGCTTTCCATTAGTGAAAGATTTTTTGAAATCGGTTCAGTAGTCTCGGAGCCTATTCGTTACAAACAAACAATCAAATCTTTCCTCTTTATAATATTAGTTTAGACTAACTATGTCCTGTTTTATGCGACGAAGTAGCTAGTTGGCATTTTATATGCCAAAGGTTGCTTGAACTTGATTTGATCTAAATATTCGGATAAAAAGAATTCTGTCATAGGTGTTAAAACATATTAATATTAAATCTATCTATCTTATATACATAAAACTCTTCCATTACTGAGTGACGAACTGACTGACTGACAGACAACGCACAGCCGAAACTACTGGTCATAGAGAGCAAAAGCTCGTTGTTCATATTTATTGAGAACTTTTTTCATTATTTTTTATTTCAAGGGAGAAAATCCTTTTAATTAATATACCAGGGTATAGGCCTAGTTTAACCCAAGTCAAAGTATGGATAACTTCTACGCCCGCATTGCCTTTTGTTTCACACACACCCATATTACAATGTTGCGCAAACACTAAACAAAACTTGTTGGCAGAACCCTACGGATCCAACCAGTTACACAATCATAGAGTTATGATACGTAATGATACATATAAGTTAGCTCCTGTGTGTTTAGTTGTGGAGATAAGTCGTTTTGGTGGTATTATATTAGTAAACTAGCAGCGGCCCGCGGTTTAACTCGCGTAGGTCGTAGGAGATTGCTTGGATAAAATTATACTAAAATCTTTTCTCTTTAAACACTTTACCTATTAAAGAAAACCTCATCAAATCTGTTGCATTGTTTTAGAGTTCTAAGCATACATAGGGACAGACTTTGTTTTATACCTACTATGTAGTGATTTGTGAGTAGCTATTTAGCTAAGTATGTGATGTTTTTTGGCTATTTGTACATACTTATATAAAACTCTGTACTGTCTATTGAACTATACACAACTTAAACCCTGCAACTATAGAGAACGAAATATGCTAAAAGGAGACTGGAAGTCAATTTTAATAAAAAAAACATACTTTTATGCGGTTGAATTGAGAAACCTCCTCCTTAATTGAAATCGGTTGAAAATCATTCATGTTGTTTTTTGTCATCATTAAGCATCTTTCTTTTCATCAATACGGAGAAGAGAGATTTCGAGAGCGTATAATAACGAAAAAATACTAAATCGATCACTAAACCGTAATCAACTAAAACACAATACCAGTAGAATCAGTAAAGCGGATTAACCAGGAAACTGCAAAACACAGTAAATATTAGGATTAACTGAACAAATAAACGTTTTAAACAAGTTAAAGTTAACTTTTAACTGTACGAATATTCAGTAGGAATGAATCCATTGTGATTCTATGCAAATGGTATTAGGAAGCTAGTCTCCTAATTACTCGAGGCAATTATGTGAGGAACAACTAACACCGGTATGGTGTTCTACTTAGTTCTGATGCAGTCTCTTGGTACAGTGTAGTTTTAATGCGTTTAGATAATTATGGTATTATCTTTGAAACTAGTAATTTTCATAAAATTTTTGGTGATAAAAGATTTGAGTATTTTGATCCCTTTGGGACATTGAGTTTTTGCGAATGTAAACAAAAGACAAGAATTTTCCGTGCTTCGGAGGGCACGTAAAGCCGTCGGTCCCGGTTGTCGTACTAACATCATCGACAGTCGTTACGGGTAGTTAGAGCCCTCAAAAGTCTAACATTTGGTTTAACCAAAAATGACGTATAGTATGACGTATAAATGACGTATAATTTCATTTCATATCATTTTATTTCAATAGAAATACAGGTAGATTTTTGTCAAATATTTTACTGTTAGTATTTAACAGTTCAAGAGATCTATTTCTAAAAACATTTTAGAAATTGTTTACCAATCTTAATTAATACTCCAAAAACGAATGATTGGGAACAAAAACTTGGAAAACCTTAATGGAAACGGTAGTTACATAATATAATTCGCGAAGTACCGTAAGTTTATAAAAAAAAACAGTATTTATTAAAGCTTTTATCTCTGTATGTACTCGGTAGCCTGTATGGGAATTGGGAACTATAAAATCATAATAACATTATCTTTCCATAGCCACTCGAAAGTAACCAGTGCCCACTCCATGCAGTTTTAATGCAATAAAGGTCCTTTTATAAAAATCATTTTTACTATCAAGTTTTTATAATTTAATAGCTGTGCCCCGCGGTTTCACCCGCGTAGTTCCCGATCCCGTGGGAATTTTGGGATTTTTATCCCAAAATCCCTAGCCTATGTCCATTCCCGGACCATAAGCTACCCCTGTACCAAATTTCAAGTCAATCGGTTCAGTAGTTTAGCCGTGAAAAGGTAACAGACAGACAGAGTTACTTTCGCATTTATAATATTAGTTAGGATTAGGATAAAACCATTACGTTTCTGTTATTAATAGGAATTATTTTTAACTGACTTCAAAAAAAGAGGAGGTTCTCAATTGGACGCGATATTTTTTTGGTATTTTCTGAGTGAACAACATGTTTATCGTACTGGTGTTTCCTGCTTAAAGAATGTATTTTAAAAAAGTAACGCTTGCTAGTTGAAAGGAAACTTGTTTGCTAATCTAGCTCTCTCAGCTACCTCGAAGTATGTGTATCTCGCTAATTAACAACGAAGCAAGTATTGTAAGTGACTTATTATAAAACCATGCTTTAAAACAGTTAATTATATTGAACATTTTACAATTACATAAACCGTGGTCTAACAAAAACTTGTCACATTAGTATTTCAAATGTTACACTCAAATTGTTCAAGTAAATGTTATAATACTTTTTTGTTCTTTGTATCCGTTTACATTAACCATTTTTAAGGCACAATACTAAAGTTTATTAAGAATTAGAGCCGATATAAAGTGCGATTAAGGCTCTTAGCCCCAAATAAATAATTCATTTACTTATTTTTATTATGTTTTAAACAAAAATTATACAATTACAGTTTCTTGACGTTTATAACTAAGTTGAAGACAAATGGTATTGTAAATTATGACCGTTTATGTCTTTAAAAGTTTAAATACAGACAGAGTTTTAACTAGTATTATAAACTGAAGAATTGTAAACATGTGCGTTCCAATTAGTTTTTGCGGCATTGTTCCGTTCGATTTAATAAATCGTTCACATTGCCGACAAATTTATCTATTACGGACTAAATGTTTTAGTAAATATCATTGAAAGGTGTTAGTACATAATGCGTATTGTGCATGTACAATGTTTTAGGGTTTGAACACAAAACTGCGATACGACGCGATGCGAATTTGTAACACAGAAAATTACGACACGAATTACGCATCGCAGTTTTTAAGAAATATTTAAATTGTCAATGCTCATTATAAAGACTACTTTTTATTATACATTTATTATGTAAGCTTGAGAGATGTTGCAGATGTTATATAACTAGATCTACGATTAAAATGATATTTATTAAGGTGTAAACAATTTTGAAGACAATAGAATAACCAACTCTCAATAAATCAGAATCGATCATTAACTCTCATATTAACTAGAAACACAAAAAAGGTGCAAATTAAGCTAACAATACAAAAAAAATTACAACAACTAAGTTACAACTCAGACTATGTATTCATACACAGAAACAAATTATAAATATTAGGAGTTTAAGGTCAAACTTTACTACCTACTACCGTCTAATATATATAGACATACAAGAGATGTCAAGAAAACTGTCACATTTTTTAAAAAATTGTATTTACTTTCTATAAATAACAATTAACACACAATAAATTCACTCCAACCAAAGATTCAGGATACGATGCCACCCACAAACCGCGATCACAACATATGTCTTACGATTTATTCTCAGCGCTCGGACCGAAACAACTCTGACGTTTTGTCATTGCTAATTGATTTATGCCCGTACTGTACCGAACGCTACCGTAAAATGTCAAGTTGTAAAACAAAAGGCGACATAAAATAAATTTTACGAATCTCGCCAGTGTAGTGTAGTTTGTACCGAATATGAATATTTTAAAATGATTTATTTTATTGGGTTTGGGGTTTTAAATTGTGTTAGCAGGTAAGGTATTGATGATGATGGTGATGAGTAATATTGATTTGAGTCGAGTTTGGTAGGCTTTCACTCGTGAACCCCCTCCTAAACCGATAAAAAAATGTAAACCCTTAATATGGTAAGGCCAACCTCTTAAAATAAGTGTCTATATTCCATTGGAACGCTATTATTATCCACCTACTTATGTAGTTTTCAGGAAAAAAATGTTACATTAGTGCTATGTTTAAAAAATACAAATTTTCATTCACAATAAACAAATAATTGAATAATATGAAATCATAATCTAACTGAAAAAATATTATACTAAACTACAGGAAAACATAATACTTTAATATTTTTATTTGAATGTGTAATAAATACTGCGTGTTACGTTGCGGCTAATTGGACTCTGTATAATAGAAACATAACATAAAAACACTAGACTGAAATTGCATTTTTACAATAGTGAAAAGTTTTGATAAAGCTTTTTAAATAACTATGTTTTTTGTTACTATTTTTGTTTTGATTAAAGGTGTCGGTGTAGTGGCATGTTCGCATAAACCTGAAGTTGTTGGAATCTGAGTTCTTGGGTTCATTGCCTAGGTCAAAGCTATTCATGTTTACTATTTTCCTAACATAGCCCGAGTTTAGTTTCCACCGTTTAATCAACAATTAGGATATGACCTTGGTTTGGCAGCTGAGTACTTGCAGTAGGTCAGAGCTGCAACAGAGTTAGGTACGGCTCTGGGTTCAAATTGTAGTTATTGTGAAAATATTATTAAACGTAAGTACCTATATCTAGTGTCTATGCTCGATCGCTGTAGAAGTTGATGGGGGAGGCCTATTATGTTTGGCAAAGAATGAAAAACATTAAATTAAAAATTTAAAAAACCCCCAACACAATTACTTTCAAACCCCTATAAATTTTAAACGGGTTAACCGATTTTCATCAAACATGTCTAAGAACACTCGCACGTAAGTCCCCTTTTATACAAAAAAAACTAAATTTAAATCGGTTCATCCGTTCGGGAGCTACGATGCCACAGACAGACAGATACACACACACACACAGACACGTCAAACTTATAACACCCCTCTTTTTGCGTCGGGGGTTAATAAATCGGTTTCCCTTAAAATACCTTTCAATAGATCAACTCAACTTCTAAATTTAGTACATTCAGATCAACATTCCCAATCACAGGTAGAATCTGGTAATCTAGTTAGAACAGATCGTAAAAGAGCCTGACCATTTAAATTTGCTAAGCGATAATACTTTAGATATAAATTGGTAACTTTTGCCTTAAAATAATATCTATGAATTAAATTTCGGCCTTAAATAAATTCGACTACTGCTAGAATTTGCGTGGGCTAGGTTCATGACTTGTTTAATTGAGTAGGCACTTAGGTATATTTACTTTGTGGGTTCCTAAGTTCTGTACTCCGCTAAGACCAAGTACTTTATTAACAAATTATAACCCCGTTGTAATATCTTGATTGAAATGTACGGGTTAACAGTCTATTATTTAATTGTAATACACGTGAATAGTTTACCAGACAGTTCAATAATCAGTTTATAATGTAATGTTTCGATTATAATTTATTATTTTCCGTACTTACATATATTATCCGTGAGAGAGTGGTGTTTGCTCTGCAGGCTGAAGCATATTTTTTTAAGTAATGGATGTTCTTGAAGTAAATAAAAACAAAAATACTAATCATTCAAAAGCAGAACATAAACTTTTAAGATACATTTACCTTGAAATAAAACTACTTTAACGGATTTTTGTCGTGGTTGTATATTGTTTTACTTTTTCTGACGTTTCGGATTACAGAACCCGTGATCACAGTAGACTAAGATGGAAGACGTCTGTACAAAGTAATGTAAAAGTTTACTACCTTCAATATTTTGAATATAATTTTAAATACATTGTGAATTTACCACTACCTTCTTGCAAATACAGCAATGACAACATAAACGTCGATTTACAAAACATATCAACAATAAAGTATTACAGTTTATATTGCCATTGTTATAAATCGGTAACAATAATTCGTGAATGGCAATATTAAGTAATAGGTTAACTGAACCTTCCAACGCAGAACTAGTTCGAATAAAGGCTAACTACTCGAAATTCAAGTAAAGTACATTGGGCCGGGCTCTGCCTAACCTCGGCGCATACTGATCGGTCAATATTTCGTAACAATATCGATAATAAACTACACCTAAGTCTAAGTACTAACTTCGGTTAATATGCCAAAAGTTACGTTCAATGTTACGCTAAATATGGGGAAATTACAGCGATTTTATCGGTAGTCAAGAAAGTAATGAAATATTAGAGACATGGTTTGAAGATTTGCTTTGTACACTAATATTATAAAGTGGAAAGATTTGATTGTTTGTTTGTAACGAATAGGCACCGAAACTACTGAACTGATTTCAAAAATTCTTTCACTAATGGAAAGCTAATTTATCAGTGCGTGACATAGGCTACATTTTATCCACGTATTCCTACGGGAACGGGAACTACGTGGGTGAAACCGCGGGGCGCTATTTGTACCATATAATTTCATACGAGTATACTTACACAAAAATATTATTAAATAACAACAAGTAAGTTATAAGAGCAAAACCATCGATGGTTTTTAGAATTACCTATGCGGTGATATTAACAGACAGAGGAACTAAATCTTAATAAGGAATCCTATTGAACATATATCCATAACATTAAATTAAATTAAAAAAAAAAACCCACACAATTACTTTCAGTCCCCCATAACTGTTAAACGGGTTAACCGATTTTCATGAAAAATGTCTAAGAACACTCGCACTTAAGTCCCCTTTAATACACAAAAAAAAAAATTAAATCGGTTCATTCGTTCGGGAGCTATGATGCCACAGACAGACAGATACACACACACACAGACACGTCAAACTTATAACACCCGTCTTTTTGCGTCGGGGGTTAAAAATATTTCTTTGTAAATAATGTAAATCGTTTTCACATTATTATTATTTTGAACAATAGAAAAAGAAACTAAAACTAATAAATATTGCAGTTCATTGACTTTCATCAACCGTCTGCTTCATAGAGATTTAATAATTAGAGGCATAAAGTGCTGTTATTGCTAAAACGCTCATTGCAAACGTAAGCACAGGAAGAGGTTTAATTAGGTACAGTCAGCATTAAAAATACATCCAGCTATTCGATCCTTCATTAATTTTCTTAAGCAAACTATTTTTCAATTACCTACTCAATATTGAAATCGAGATCTGTGCAGATAAAACCGTTGAAATCAGTGAGTAGCTTCCATGAAGTTGTAGGTAAAAAATGGAGCCCACACTTGGAACAACAGCTTGAGTCAAATACCTACGTCTCTGTGGGCCGATCTCTCATTTTAGTCAGTCACCTTCTCTTTCTAGAGGTTACCTTAGTTAGAAAGAGAGAGCCTGCCCACAGAGACGCGATAGTGATACATATAGGTATACTTCAAGTAGGTATTCGAAGTTTGGACTCCATTTTTACCTTTAACTTCATGGTAGCTTCTCGCTCTTAAACTTTATAGGTGACTATTGTCATTTTCGTAAAGCTGATTTGATTATCACTACATAGTATAAAACAAAGTCGCTTTCTCTGTCCCTATGTCCCTATGTATGTTTAGATCTTTAAAACTACGCAACGGATTTTGAAGCGGTTTGTTTTAATAGATAGAACGATTCAGTGGAAAGGTTTTTAGCATAATTTTACCTCTGAATTATCAAGAAATAGGGAACTACGCGGGTGAAACCGTGGGATACTTCTAGTTAATACTAAAAAGTACCCTCTTTTCAAAGGCAACACAAATTAATTCTTACTTATGCTGTTGTTCACCATTAAATACAATCCGTTTATACTTTAACTCATCTCTATTACCAGACATCAACTAGCTATGAGTAGATATTCAAAGTGTCAGTGCGTACGTCGATTTATGTTGCCAATTGGTTTGTTTCCATACAGCAATTTGGAAAGGCAACTAATTCGAGTACCAGGATATATCCCATTAAACTGAATATTGGCTGTCAGGGAACCGAACCGATCGGAAACAGCGCGTGGTTAAAACTTAATGTCAATTATTTAAATAACAAATAGGCAGCTCCAATGCAACGTATTAAATCCGTATTTTACGATTTAAATACAATATTGCATTAGATAAGACATTTTAGATAGTGTTCAGTATTATTAGTTGCAATTCTTAACGCGTGCGCGGGTCGTAATTTGAAATGTGATTTATTTGAACACGATTGAAGAAAACTATATAAACGTCAAATTCTATAACCAATTGTATTGTTTCGGTTTCAAAAAAATGCATTTTAAAGTCAAAACTGGAAGAAGAAGACTTAAGAATATTGACAAACTAGCTGTGCCCGGATTTACACGCGTATATCACAATCCCGTGGGAATCCTTTCTTAGCGGATGCCTACGTCATAATATCTACCTGCATGCCAAATTTCAGCCCGATCCGTCCAGTGGTTTGGGCTGTGCGTTGATAGATCACAATGTCAGCCAGTCAGTCACTTTTGAGTTATACATATATCTAATATATAAAATTATCGTGTCACAGTTTTCGTTGCCATACTCCTCCGAAACGGCTTGACCGATTCTCATGAAATTTTGTGAGCATATTCAGTTTAATCCACAAATCGTTTGGATATACTAGTATGACGATGATGGATGTGCACATCAATGATTCTGTGTGCGAAGCCTCTGATGTATTAGATATTGGTAAATATATGATACCTATGTTATAATTTCAGTGTCTTTTCTTAAAGATCTTTTTCAACATACCTGCTCATAAAGTGGCTCTTATTTGTGCAAAAACAGTTGAATAATGTCACGCTTGATTCACTAGTGAGTCATAGATTTTTTTTTAATTGTTTAGTTTTAAAAAAGTTTCGATACCAAAAAAATTGTGTCCATACATTTTAAAAACAAACTTCATTCATTCCTTCGATTTTTTTTTAATAAGTATATTCTTTTAGTCTTTGGCCGATCACCATTGTTGTGTTGGATGAGCGCGAATAGAAAAACTGTTTATTTATTAGCGAAAAATGATAATTTCTTCGCAAATGTGTTGAATCGCGAAACGTTGTATGGTACATGCGTATATTGATGATTACTATCCTCGGCTATCTTCAGACCCTCGCCTGACGGTTTGGGCCTCAATAGCGCCTCGGAAGTAATCACCAATTTACCTCGCTTGTACCATAAATAACTATTAATTGACCACTAGACCAAGAAGAATCAGAAAAAGTAAAATGGATAGAATCGAACGTTTTTATTAATATATTCTAATATATTCTGCTAACTTAATTAATAAAGCACATGCCACCTTTCTTATAGAATTAACTTAAATAAATTATTGAAAATCTGTATGCATTAATTTACAATTAAGATAAATGAGATATCGTACGTATATTAAAGTGAATGAAAATTGTTTCGCAAAAACAATCATTGGTTCAGCTAGTTAATTGAGTAAAGTATTAAAGTAATTTACTTCGATTGAATAGCTCTGTGAATTCCCGCGGGCACCTGCCACGAACGTTGCGCAAGAGTTGCTTTATTCCAAATACAATTTGAAAAGATCGTGTTATACCAATCGGAACTCATTTTAATTTTAAATTTGGAACTTTACATAAATTTAATAGTCGATTCTGTTTTGGATACTTGGTTTTGATTATTTTGATTTTGTTTGGTGGATGTTGTTTTGTAGTTAGGGGACAATAACTTTATGAAAATATTGTGTGGATCGAGTAGGTTATGAAATTATAGAATCTTCGACTATTGTGTATGTGTAGATACGACTTTGAAGTTATTCAATGTTTCCTGTTTAGATTTTAATTGTTATTATGTTTCCTTTATTAAAATTAATAAAAATTATGAATTAAGATCTAAATTGTAGTACGCACTAATGTTATTAAAACATAATTCACTCTATCATAATCAATAGCAACTAAAACTATGTCATATCATAAACGTCAACAAAAAATAAAATATCACAAGCGTATACGCGAACCGAATAACGAAACTAATTTACACTTAAAAGTAGACAAAACCCAAACCAGGTGTTAATTGTTTATTATATTATATTCCGTACAAAATTAACTAAATGTGGAACTAGTTCAGGGTGAAATACCTTTAACGCCTGCCTATTATAAGATCAAATATTATGACGGCGTGACACACAAGCCCTAAATATTTAGTACTTTGACTTTAGGCTACAAAACTAGAACTTGTTGCGAAACTTGTCGAGTTATTAGGGTATCCAATTGGGCCTACAAACCTTGAAATGCCTGTTACTTAATTATTATGCCAGCCGAATTTAATGTCGGAATATTTTTGTGGTCAATGCAGTTGTTTACTGGACCACTGTTTATGTTTGTAATTAATTTATGTCGCTGTGATTGTATTTAATGTTTTGAGAGTGTACGTTGGAGCATAATTTAATTAGTATATCCTTGAACTGATAATTGATTAAACTATTCGTTACGAATTTAATTAGGGGTATTACTATAATGAGATGATGGAGTGAATGATTATGTTAACTATAAAGGATAGTTTACACAGTAACAGTTTAACTAGAGATGATGGAGTGAATGATTATGTTAGCTATAAAGGATAGTTTACACAGTAACAGTTTAACTAGAAGACGGATAGCAACAACACGTAAAATAAATTGAATTTGAAACTGCACCTGTTGAGCTTTGATGCAAAGCTTTGAGCCCTTGGGCCAAATTTTCATGAAAGCCGGAGTGTTTTATATAAATTGAATAGTTTTTGTAGCGCTTGTTAGTCGGACTATAAAGGATTTGCTGTAAAAGTGTTTGATAAATTAAATTTTGGTTATTTTTTACCAAATATAAATGAATTTTTCTTATAAATTTTTTGAATAATATGTATTTTACTGTTTCTGTAGTTGTTAAATTTAATTTGAAAAGAATCAGTAAGAATACTAATAAAACCTGATTTACAATAAAAAAAAAAAACTATCTTACTTATTAAAATTACTACGTAATTACTTCTAATAATAAAAACCTATTACTTTTTACTGCTATAATACCTACTCGGAACTCGACGTAAATACTCCTAGTACCACGTATTACTTGGTAATAATCGATGCATAACCAAATATAAGCTCAAAATACTCAAATGTAAATCCAACAAGGAGCTGTGCTCGTAAATATTCCGGTTGGCAAATGCATCCCCAGTATTCCTTTGAGGGAGTGTGACGTCACGTCAATATTGACATAATTGGGGTAGTCCTAAGTCTAGTTGACGTCACAGAATACCTATTAGTACAAGCTTACGTTGGCACTAATGCACTACGGGATCGTTGTTACGAGAAAATTGAATAGTGGTGTTGTTGTGGTGTAGGAATATTGGGTTTTAATTGTGGCGCGTTTATCAAGGTTTTCTAGAGTCGCGTTTCTTCTAAAAATACGTTACATCTATACTATAAGAATTTAAATTTAATCAAGTTTTTTGCGCTAAACACACTAAATACTAATTCGATGTGAATAATACATAAAGTCTGAATGTTGAGACTTACTTGTTACTTGTTGACAGGCTCTTCTCCGCAATTAGACGGCTCAGTTGCGTCCATTTTGCGTGAGGTGGGCGTCGCGTCGTTGAGACGAGAGAGAAGTTGAGACTTTAAAAAAGCCTATTAATAATATCAAAAAGGTATTAAACATTTTGGGTAAACCACTTTACAACACGCTGTTGCGATTTTTCACATTGCACTGTTTACAACACATTTAAATGTATGTAATAACAGTGTTCGCGTGAATCAATAGCTCGTTTCCCACATCCAAACGCCGCTTTATAATTTCAGTATAGATGTAACATGTTCGATGCGCGTTTTCTCATGAATATTAAAGCCCTCATCAATGTTCAGTCTCAAGATATCGGATTTTCCGCGCTAGTAGCTATATTAAGAGCCACGCAGAACCTTTGAACCGTCTGCTTTTAATTAATATTTCACTTTAAGCTCTAAATTATATCTGTTACGTCGAAAAGCACACCAAGACAGGTTTATATTGAATTATAGATAGATATAATTTTGCTATTGTGAAAGTAGGGTTTGTTATTTTTTTTACGGGATGATCATAATCGTAACTATTACATTATGAAAACGACCTAATCATCTTAAGGTCCGAAGGAGGACTTTATGTATGTTTGAATGTATCTTTCTTGTTTTTATAGTTATCATGGTTATTAGCACTCAAATTATTATAATTAACGGGATATTTACCATGTATATTACGACGCTGTTGCAAGCGCCATGATCACGGATGAATTCATCCGTGATCATGGCGCTTGCAACAGCGTCGAAATATCGGAAACTCGAAACAAATAATATACATGGTAAATATCCCGTTAATTATAATAATTTGAGTATCTTTCTTGTGTTATTATAACTGTGAAAGTTAAAATATAAAATCTAAAAAATAATCTAATAATCCACCTAAATCATCTTATGTAGATGTATAGGCCAATGATGATGATGAAAGTTAAATGATTGGTCTTTTATTAGTTTCCTTTAGAATTATATTCGATCAATTGTTCAAAAAAACCTCGTGTTTTCTGATTGAATGGATGAATCAGCCTTAAAAAGAATTTAGAAGTTGTAACCTATAAAATGATAATTATTTGTAAGTTGCAAACTAATTCCGTGCTATTAAACTTTAATGTAAGTACATAATAAGGTTTGAAGTCGATGGTTTAATAAAGGTCTTACGAATTAATTATTACTATCTACGCCCTGCAGCTTTACTCGCATTTATACTTATTTCATTTCATAAAAAATGCAAAAGTAAATAAATACACGAGTAATAAAAGAAAAAATGCGTTTCTGAGATTAAAAAACAAACAGGCTTAAATGACGAAAATTTTGTGAGTGTTGTGATTTTAGGCTAATTGTAAACTTGATAACTTATGCCAATTGACACACTAACAAACAATAACGCTTAAATTATTTATAAACTAGTCTTAATTATGGGGATTAGATATAAGAAATATTATTAGATAATATAACAATCATTAACTACATCATCTCATTATAGTAACTGACCTCTAACTAAGTTCGAAATTTGTATCTAGGATATCAGAAACTACGCACACACTCATTCATACACATACCCAGATCGAGATAAACATTTGTGGTTCACACAAATAGTGACCACTCTGCCATCAAGGTCGTCATTACAAGGGGGAAAAAGTGTTTTTATGCTTTTATTTAGTATCTTGGAGATATTGCGCAAAAAGTGACAAACGGACAAACATCCATACAAAATTAGACGCTTATAATATTAGTATAATACTTTAAAAGTATGGGCATACTCAACTCATACATCGGATTTAAAACATCGATACACCATCTAGTGATTGATTGACTTATCACGATATCGATTAAAATAAACTCGAATCTAATAAATGGGCCTTGTAAGGGACATTTTAAAAGGACTTTACGAAATAATACTTTTAAAAGGTCTGACATGCTTTAGCCTCTGTAACTCAAGTTAAATATTTCAATTAAGTAGGAGTAGTATTTTTTTGTAGGTTAATATAAGTACTTATATATTTTTTCTTATCTAATTATTTCAAAATTATTGTCACCAATACACATTACTCAAGCGAGGCGGTAAAACCTATTTCTCCTTACTATATTAAAACTAGCTGTGCCCCGCGGTTTCACACGCGTAGTTCCCGTTCCCGTTCCCGTTCCCGTTCCCGTTCCCGTTCCCGTGGGAATTTCGGGATGAAAAATAGATGTTGGCCGATTCTCAGACCTACTGAATATGCTCACAAAATTTCATGAGAATCGGTCAAGCCGTTTCGGAGGAGTATGGCAACGAAAACTGTGACACGCGAATTTTATATAACGAAAACTGTGACACGCGAATTTTATATATTAGATAATAAGTGAAAGAGAGGCCTTGATCTTACACTTACTTTAATAATGTTAAGTGTATTCATTGGGGCTGATCACATTATCTTATATTTTAATTCACACAATTTTATTTTAATTTAAGTAGTTAAAAGTAAGTAGCTGTCAATTACAGTCTCTTTTAATCGATATCCTAAAAGTGTCTAATAAAATAAAGGTTATAAGAATAGTGATTGCCAAAGCTCTCTATAATGTTTAACTATTTTGTTCATTACGCTTAAATGTTTAATCAAGGATATCTATAAAATTGATGCAAATGGAAACATCAGCTAAGGCAAAAATGAAAACACGATTCAAGGCAGGAGCTAGTTTGTGGCTTACAGATATTTAAAACTAGCAGCGTCACGCGGTTTTACACGTGTAGTATCCGCTCCCGTGAGAATGCGTAGCTCGTAGTATCATAAAATCGTGGCACAATTCACCATCGTGTGTTAAAAATTAAGTAACAGCGCCATCTATTGGTAGGCTTTGTGACTACAAAAAGTTACAATAAAACATACGATTACACAATCCCATGGGAATTTCGGGATAAAAAGTATCCTATGTGTTATTCCTAGTTATAAGGAACATCTGTACCAAATTTAATCAAAATCTATACTGTAGTTTTTGCGTGAAAGTAGAACAAACATACAAACTTTCGCATTTATAATATTAGTAGGATAACCTGCTATGGCAATTGATTATCATCCGTGATCATGGCATTTGCAACAGGCCTCTGGTAAATATCCCGTTAATGACAATATTTCGAGTGCTAATAACCAACTATGAAAACTAAATTAATTATGATTATATTTAGCAGACCCTCATAAGATTTAATGTATTATTGTAACTGCTTATTTGTTTTTATTTATCATTTAAAGTAAGTACTTTTATTTTAATAACTCGAGTCTCCATAGTACATATTGTCATAACATTACTCCTCGTTATTGTACTAATAAAACCATACAAGCCAATTCTATACTTTATGATCTAGAATTTTCTATTATTGTCTAAAATTCGGTCGGTATATGACGTCATTTATGTATGATTTGTGATACATGAACTTGGAAACAAGCCAAATTTCGTAGAAGCTGCTCAAATTCCAATTATGCAATAAGCCCGTATATTGAACTAACGTCTTAAATTAAATTTATGTAGTAACAGTATTAAATACTTTTAAGTTAACGTAGTGTACTACAAGTTTTGGTATTGTAAATTATGAACCCCGTTTTTGATGTAGAAGGCGGAATATTTATTCAGTTAGAACCCAAAAAGGCTGATATTTTTAATAGATATGACTATAAACTTAATTTTGTCAATTTCTGGAAAAATATTGTTATTTGATATATACTATAATTAAACAAGCAGCTACATTTAGTTCTTATACTAAACTAAGTTTTCCTAGTGGTTTCTGGTTATTTCACACAGAATAGCTATGTATGTAAGGTTCAAATTACGATAGAGTCCCAAGTAAATCAAATCCTAATTCGAAACAATAGACTGATATAACCTCCCGTGATCATAGCGCTTGTAAAAGTGTTGAAATATCGTTCCCGTGGGAATACGGGGATAAAATAGCATATGTCACGTACTGATAAATTAGTTTTCCATTAGTAAAAGATTTTTTAAAATCGGTTCAGTACTTTTGGAGCCTATTC
The DNA here is from genome assembly GCA_958496195.1 of Timandra comae. NCBI lineage: Eukaryota > Metazoa > Arthropoda > Insecta > Lepidoptera > Geometridae > Timandra > Timandra comae. The sequence goes on from OY292359.1 coordinate 11,323,422, forward strand.
GTTACACACAAATAAACAATCAAATTTTTACTCGTTATAATTAATATTATATGTACTTACTATGTAATATTATATGTAATTACTATTAATCTATACTAATATCATAAAGAGGAAAGATTTGTTTGTTTGTTTGTAACGAATAGGCTACGAAACTACTGAACCGATTTCAATAATTCTTTCACCATTAGAAAGCTACATTCACTCTGAATAACATAGGCTATTTTATCCCCGTATTCCCACGGGAACGGGAACCACGCGGGTGAAACCGCGGGGCACAGCTATAGTATATATAATATTAATGTGTACCTAGCTAAGTAAAAATTACAATTACACCAATAAAAAAATATCACCAAAAATGATCGCACGCAAACTGTTATTCCAAAGATTTATATTCAGCTAACAAATTTAGCGTTTTGACGTGCACAGCTTGTTTAGTTCGGTATGCTAACCACAGTAAATTGCTTTGCATAATGTTTGTACTTAACCAGTAATTCGGTAATCTGCGTTCAGCCAGTAACGGTAATTAAATGTTAGCGAGAGAAATCACTTCTAAACCCGCTTTTTATCACTTTATCACAAATGTGCTCAATTGCTGTTTTATGAATCATTTAACTTTTTATTACTAAGTTAACTGTACTAATGTTAAGCTTAAGCTTGGATTAAAATTTGCACAGATTACTGTGTAGTTTGTATGGAGTAATGTTTTTGTGAAAAAAAATATTTTGTGGGAAAGTTTTAAAGCCTAAAATGTAGACCTAATAAAAAAGTATATTTCTATGGAGTAAAATAGGAATAGAAACTATTATAAACTTTAATCTAATTACGTCTTTTAAACTAGTGTTCAGTTCAGTATATGATTACTGTCAAAAATAAATAGTTAACCGCAACCGGAAAATATTAGTTACAACGACATCCTCTAACAAGACGATTACTAACACTAAATAACTTTAAATTACAAAATAGTATTAAAAGTGAACGTTTACACTTGAATCCTACCTGCACTAGCGAAATAGCCATGATACACTAGCGAAATGGCCATGATAATCAACCGGCAGGCAATCATTATTGAGTACGATCAAAACTTTTCCGCCATAATTTTCTTCCGTGTTGGTAGAAAACTTTAAAATTGCTTCACCTTGGTTAACGCCGGTCTCTATTAACGTGGAAAAGATTTTGAAGTGCGCTTCATTAAAACCGAGCTGGGTTCGACAATGGGTAGATCGCAGGCCTCGGAAGCAATTAGTGAGGGAAGAAACCAAAGCTTACCACAAGCGCATTATTCGCTTCCCCAACCTTTCATGCCACGGAGACGTATCAACCGACCGTCTACGGAATTCAACTCATTCATTCTTTCATTATTATAAAAAAACGAATATACTTTTTGAATTTAGAATAAAAAAGGCATATCAAAGGAATTTAACTATTTTAAAAATAGAATGAAGCTTTTTTTTTGGAATATAAACAAAAAACTAAATCAACCTTTTATTGTTTAAAAAAAGAATTCTTACACTGTTAGAATTTAGAATTCGAGAGTAATTGTATTAAAATTCGAATTTTGAATCTATAAAAAGAAATAAATGTTTATTTCCAAAATTCTAACATTTATGTTTCCAAATTCAAATTAGATAATTATTATTTTTTTAACACATTCATAAATTATGTTGTTGACGTATTTTGAGTATCGTAGAATCTGAAAATAAAATATAATGTCGAATACGAGGCATGCCTTTTAAGTTTTGTCGTTTCAAGAAATAAACACAACTAGAACCTTATAGTACTTTTTATTGTTTATCAAAGTATTCACCACGTAGCTTAATACACTTTTCCATTCGCTCAAACCAGTTATTATAACATTTATACCACTCTAAAGTGGGGGTGTTCAAAATGGCTGACTTGAAAGCGTCGACTGCATCTTCACCGGACTGGAACCTTTGACCACGAAGACTTTTCTTAATTTTAGGAAATGTAAAGAAATCGTTAGGGCTTAGGTCAGGACTGTATGGCGGATGGTCAAGAATTTCTACTTTTTCCTGCTTCAAATACTCAATCGTTTGACGGGCGGCGTGTGAGCTTGCGTTGTCGTGGTGCAGGATGATGGGTCGCTTTGAGTTAGAAGTTCGGCGATGACTTGTGGTAAACAAACTGTGGTATACCACTCTGCGTTAACCATTCTACGATCTTCAAGTGCGATAGTCGCAACATGGCCGGCTTTTCCAACGAACGTGGCCTTCATCTTCTTTGATGTGCTTCGAGAACGAAAAACTTTAGTCGGCTTTGGCTCGTCTTGAAAGACCCAGATTGTCGATTGTTGTTTGGAATCAGGATCGTAGGCATTGATCCAAGATTCGTCACCACTGATGATGTCATAAACGTGATTTGACTCTCCTCGGTTGAACTTTTGCAGAGTTTTCTTACACCATCTGACGCGGGCCACCTTGTGCTCGTTGGAAAGCAGATGCGGTATCCAACGGCAAACTAGCTTTTTCACACCAAGCGCTTCAATCAAGATCTTCTGAATGGTTGTCCCTGAGATGCCTAATAGAGCCTCTATCTCCCGGTATGTCACATGACGATCTTCGAGAATTAGTTGTCTCACAGCGATGACGTTATCTTCAGTGAAGGCGGATTTTGGGCGTCCTTCGCGAGATTTGTCACTAACACTAGTATGTCCACGCTGGAATTCTAAATACTAGCGTTCGACAGTCCGCAGACATGGGGCTTCATCACTGAATACAGATGTTTGCTCTTCAAACACTCAAGCCGTGTCAGGCCTCTTCTAAATTTATAGAAAATTATTGCACGAACATTTTCCTTAGAAAGATTCATTTTCGTACGTATCTTGACAGATTCTAATGGACGCTGTGACTAAACAAAAGCATGAATCCTAATACTTTCAACTGTTTTAAGATTCAAAATTTAAACACATTCGAATATAGAACAGTTCCAAATTCAAAATTGCCGGGAAATATGAAAACGACAGAACTTAAAAGGCATGCCTAGTATTACATTAAAAATTAGGTTAGTGTTTGTTTCTTCAAAAACAAATTGAAGTTTTCTCGTTGTTTTAATAATTTTCTTGCAAACTTTATTATAATTTCAGAGTAAAGTTTGAGAAATTCATTCTTTCATATTATTATCATACCTACAGCGAAAATAGTTATAAAGAGTTTTAACCCTTAGCTGTGAGGGTGGGAAATTGTTACATCAACTCGCGCCGGGGTCATTATCACCCACATATTCCACATTTTTTCCTTATAAATGTTTTGTTGTTTCTTTTAATATTTTATTTGTAAAAGTCTGTAAATAAGTAGTTATTATAATTTGACATAGTTTTTTGGTACACAAAAGTTTTTTTTTTATTTCTGTTAATTTATTCTTCTTACTAGAAAAACGTGGCAATTTTTTTTAAGATTTCTCAACTAGCTATGGATTCCCTAACACTTACAACTCTATAAGTCATAAACACAAAAACTCCAACAAAATTTAAATATCGAACAGTATGTAATTAAGCCCGTGAAAAGTCTGTTTCGTACAAATAGTGTTTATTCGAATCAGTTGATCGGTTCACTTTAATCACAGTTACTGGCAGTTGGTGCGTTCAATATTAATCATACCCTCGTTATCTGTTAATGGATCACTTGTTAAAACGAATATAATTCCTGTTTGAGCGACGGACGCACGAACATTTTAATTTGTATTACTTTTAATCTGTAGTTTTGTACAACTGTAGCACGTAAAGGGTTATAAATTTAACGTTTGTTTGATTAAATAGAGTTTGTTTGCTATGGCTGCTTATATTTTTACTAAAACAAAGATTGCGTAATGATATTTACACTTTTTACATCGTTTCTTAATTTTCGATAGGGACAATAAATTCATTGTTAATGTACTCGTATGTTTGATTACATCTGTCATTATGTATAAATGACGCGACAACACAGGATAAGTGTAATTTTATTATATAGAAAATTCAATACGGATATCATGGCAATATATTTTTATAACGTAACAACCACCCAATTACAACCCCAACAAACCTGCATCAGAAAACCAATCCACGTGAATAAATATACCACGGGTCAAATAGGGAACTTCCCTCAATTCTCGTCGAGCAAAACCTCCCGCACTTGACTGGTTGATGTTAGAAATTTCCATGAATCAACGTTTTGAATAAGTTCGTGTAAGTACATTCATTACAGCAATAGTTACGAGTATATATGTATGAGACCTGTGGATGGTGCGCCCTCTAGTGGAGAGCTCTACAACTACCCGGAGTATTGCAGTAAAAAATCTCTGACTCTAATTGGATTGCCTTTTATTAGCGTAATAAAATTGGATTTAGTCAGACCGGACGCGTTTCTTGCTTGTTTTGCTTTCCGGACTAGATATGGGATGAGATTTTGAGGTAACGTTCCGTTTGAATTATGATTTATTGCGGAAAGAGTTTTATTTCAAACTGGCTATAAAGCGGTGAATATAGCAAGCAATATCAAGTTAGTTTTTAAAGGTTATGTTTGTTATACTAACTTTTGATATGAGAAAATGTGTTTGTCGACCTTTTCACGTAGAAACTTATCGAAGATTGATAATGTTCGGTTTTCGAGAAACCAGCTCGGTATAGAGTCAGTTTACACGGTAAGTATTAGCTTAAAACATTCTATTCCCAATTTTAACTAGTTACATCAGCCGGTTAAAGCAGAAGGTCATGTATATCCTAAGTGCACCTAAGTATACCTTTTTTACCCAGTCTTTTCGGCCATATTTACAGACACTTACTATGACCAACTTCATGTTATAACTATATCAACTAAATTATTACTGCAATAACAAAATATAAACAATATCTCTCGACAAATCGTTACAGTTAGATAGTTATACAGGGCGACAGATATCGCGTACATGACAGTATCGATATTCAATTAAAAAACTGGTTTAATTGGCTTGTTTTCTGACAGGACAAATTGGTGTGACGTGTCGATGAAAATACTTAATATATTGGTGACAGTTTAAAAGCACACTTATAAATTTATTTATTTAGGACGACCAGTGAAAATTACATTAAATCTTAGAAAAAGATACTTAATTTTATTTACACTTTAATTTCAATTCCTAGAAATTGTTTAAAATATCACCGGAGTAATACAATATTAGCGCAACGCGCTCATTATACTCGTTGAAGTAGCAGTCGTTAATGAAAAATATTGTCGATGTTATTATGACAATCGAAATAAACGACTACAGTGCCTTCTGAAGCACAAATACGCTCATGAAATCTATACTTAATATTATAAAGAAGTAAAGTTTGTGTGTTTGTATATTTGTTAAATTGTAAGGGGTAATCTCGGGATCTACTGAACCGATTTCAAAAAATCTTTTACTAATGGGAAGCTATACTGTCAGCGAGTGGCATAGGCTATAGTTTATCCCTGTATTCCCACGGGAATGGAAACTACGCGAGTGAAAACGCGGGGCTCTGCTAGTAATAGATAAAAAAAGACTGGTAACGACTGTTACTACTATAACTGTGCCAGACTTTGCTTGACCTAACTGATTGCAAGTTATCCACAAGTATTCTTGCACTTTGAGTACTATGTATGTATGAACTTATAAGTTCGATTGATAGTCACATAAAAAACTAAAATACCAATGTTATAAAGGAAACTAAAGTTATAACAGTCAACATATGTACTTGTACTCTGTTACCGCGAGTTCGGAATATAAAGTAATACATACAGCTAGAGATAAGAGCACGGATCGGTATCAAACTTTGTTCAAACAATTGTTTACAATATTATTAGATATACATGTTTTGCTATAAATGTATGTTTAGCAAAAAGGTTGACATACAATAGGTACTACAATTTATTTAAAGGAGAATTTAAGAAAGAATGGATCTGCACGTAGTTTCTAATACCCTAAATATAGGTAACTAATAGCGCCCCGTGTAGTTCCTTTTCCCGTGGAAATACGGGGATAAAATAGCCTATGTTACGCACTGATCAGTTCTGTAAAATAAAATTCGGAACCTATTCGTTACAAACAAACAAATCTTTCCTCTTTATAATATTAGTGTAGATAAGCTTAGTTAGAGGTGAGTTGCTGATAGAATGACTGTCTTGGGATTTAGTTACTTTTTAATTATACTACGATAAACTACCATGCCTTGGTTATTTATGAAAATATAATACAAATTCAAATATTTTTATATAAAATCGAGTAGAACCACAGTATAAAAAGGACATTCTATAGGAATGACTCGTAAAATCCAAGAACATTGTTCGGCACTCATTCGTTCCCTCTATAAATAATATTAACAACAAAAAGCCGGCTAATATTTGACTTACGACTACAATCCCAAAAAATAACATCAACACATTTCCCGAAAACGGCTCAAAGTATTACTTTCCCAGCTTTATTTACTAAGAATGTTCGATGTAACATTGTTGTTTTTCTATAGGAAGAACTCTCTAGAACATTATCTTTAGCGGGAAGCTTCCACAAGATTAATGGTAATGGGTTCACAAGCCGAAGGTGACGTTCAACTCACAGACGCGGGGGAAAAATGAAAATATTTTTGTTTAACTTTATGCTTGAGAAATTACTTGAGCACTTAAACATATTGTACACAATTTTGATGACGTAATGTGTTCGTAACAGGTGTGAGGTGATGTTGCTGGATTTGTTTGCTCGTGATTTATTATCTGCCAGTGTTTGTTTGTGTTAGTGCGCCTACGCAGGTACCAATGATTTATGGATATTGTTATCAGACGTTACGTGAAAGTTATTTGATATTCTTGGTTTTTTCATAATAACGGGAGCGGTTGAAGCTTTTATTGTGACGAAAATAATAAAACCTTCTTTAATGCTACCTTACCAGAAAATAAGGAAATATGCGATGATTGATTTAATTCGATCAATGGCTTCAGTAGCACAATTGTAGCGACGCTTACTTTCGAAACAGAGAGTTGCGAATTCGATTTCCATACAAGATATTGTTTAGAATTTACATTCTCAAAAGAAAAAGGTTTTTCAAAATTTAAATTTAAAAAAATATTTATTCAATTAAGGCCTCAATGAAGCACTTATGAATGTCACTGAATCTACCATCGATTCGGAATTACATCAGCCGAGAAGAATCGGCAAGAAACTCGGGAATCGGCAAGAAACTCGAGAATCGGCAAGAAACTCGGGCTTAAATCAATATCTAAATCATCTTATTAAAGAATTAAAAAAATAGTATTTACAACAAACTTTTGAAGTTATCACTCGAGAAAATACAGTACCATAAAGTGGCAAGAATTTGCAATATAATCTATTATTGGAATAGTAAACATGAACATCCTGCAATAACCAGTTTGGAGAGGAAAACTAGAACAGTCGAAGAAAAAGTTAAAGGTTAGCAGGATGCATTCTGAGGACAGACAGACGGACAGATTGTGTATATTAGATTAATTTATTTGTAGTTTAATCACGTAATGAGTAAACGGATATAGAGTTGTGTTTTGTATTTCACTTAGAGTTATTTTCTTTACATTGAATCAAAACAAAAAATTTTAGCAATAGAAGGAAAATTGCTTGTGATTAGCTTTTTTGGTATCATGATTCTCATATGTTTATTTAAACCAATTTGGGAGTTAATAAATTAATTTCAAATTATTTATGCCCTACACTACCTTCTGGGCGGTGCTGATGATAGTGACAAGGGAACTCAAAACACAGGTTTTACTTGTAATCTGTTGTTGTAGATGTCCGTTTGTAATCCCTGCTGAGGATAAACCAGGTTACCCACAAGCTCGTTGACCTTCCAAATTCAAAACAAAACCAAATATCCTAATAAAATTCAAAAGAAATACAACCAAGACCATTTGTACACCAATTTCTAAGTAGCATTCTTAAAAAAATATACATTAGCAAAAGCTGGTACAAACTGGAATGATATTACCATTAATTATCATGATTAATAACGCCAACAAAATACGTTCACTGGTAACAATATAATTTACTTTGTTGCTAATAACAGCTGTTGGGTTGGTATTGATTAGTGTACGTAACTAATTTGTTGGTAATATGTCAATTGAATTCCTTATTAAAATTATGTGGTGATTGGGTTATTGGCGGAATGTTGGTACATGTAACTTTTTTGTACTTATTATTGGTAACTACAAATTAGCGTTATGTTTTGTATGGGATTTTAAATTCTCGTGAAGGTTTATGAATAAAACTAATTTAACGTTCAAATTGGGTAATTGCGAAAAACGCATATACTATTATAGAGTATATTTCGATACCGAATTTCATTTAACATTTTTTCGCGACAGGCACACAGTTACTTTCGCATTATAAAATAAGTATGGATTTACCTAAAAATATTTTATTTAATATTTATTACAGAGCCCCGGATTACCGAAATATTTAAATTTAAAAAACGAATTCACACCGTACCAAACTAAATTCGTAGCCGGTAGCCGCGGTATCTACACTACTTCAAAAGTGGAATGTTCGTTTACTCAAAAGCTTTTCCCTCCGCTAATGAGGAAGCGAGAGTGAAATTTTCCTCTCAAAAAAGAAATTTTCAGTCTAACTATCTCTCTAAACGTGCAGCGTTTTTAAAAGCGGTCGTTTCTCTTAAATATTTTTAAAATTCACTTTCGTTTTTTGTATTTAATTTTTATTTACGGTGCAAAAAGTAAAATTAGTAATAACGTTTTTAGAGTGTAATGTACCTGAATTATTGTAAAATTGTATAAAAATATATAATATAATTCGGTGTTTTTGCACATTTGTCAAACTTTGTAGGTGATGTTTTAATGATAAATTTACATTGAATCTGTTAAAGAGACAATTTTGCAAAAGTAAACTCCTAAAGTACTCTTAAGGTACTACAAGTCATGTTTCGTATGATAAAAGATAAATTTTACTGACGTTAAATAATATGCAGCTTTTATTGTTAGTCAAAGGAGAGCCATTTTCGTTCTCTAGTATCATTAGTAGGAACTAGAGGGATGTATAAAACTTATATATTAATATATGTTGCTAGAATTTGAGTATAATAGAAAATTAAATATAAATGACAGTATCCAAGTAATAGAAATTAAATTACACTTCAAAAACAGGTATGTTAATTAACTTTTGGGGCCAAAGTTATCCTATAACAAGCGGTTAAAAATCTTTTGATTATAGCAATAAATAATGAGATTTAACACCGTTATATTATTTTCTGTACGAAACAATTAAAACTTGTGACCTTTCCCAAGTAAGGGTAAGCTTATATTCGTAATTCGTTCCGCTAAAATTGGAAACCTGACACCCAATTTTAATTTCAACCAAAACTTTGTTAGGAATTTCTTACTTTAAAATTTTAATATAACGTCCGAAACAAGATACTGTTCTGCTTTGGTTTGTGGTATTTTTGTCTTTAACTATTTAATATTGTGATTATTTTGTATGCAAAATACTGACTTTTTAACCCCCGACGCAAAAAGAGGGATGTTATAAGTTTGACGTGTCTGTGTGTGTGTGTATCTGTCTATCTGTGGCATCATAGCTCCCGAACGGATGAACCGATTTCAATTTAGTTTTTTTTGTATTAAAGGGGACATACGTGCGAGTGTTCTTAGACATGTTTGATGAAAATCGGTTGTCCCGTTTAAAAGTTATGGGGGTTTGAAAGTAATTGTGTTGGGGGTTTTATAAATTAATTGAATGTTATTACTTATTTGTTTTATACACATAATTATAATTGTATTCCATTATTGTTTTTCAACGTAGTAATTTGTTTTTTGTCTTTTTTGAAATTTGTTTTTTTTTCTCGAAGGGATGACTACAAAGGGTCGTCATCGTCACTGACCGTTGCTAAATTCGAGGTACATTTTTTATGGTTTTATACACGACTAGCAGCGCCCCGCAGTTTCACTCGCGTAGTTCCCATACCCGTGGGAATACAGGGATAAACTATAGTGTTATAAACCTCACGGAGTCCGAGACCTTTTTAACGAATGCAAAACCGTAGAAATCGGTTCGTGCGTTCTGGAGTTATAGCGTCAGGAAGGAAAACCCGACTTATTTCTATATAGTAGATTAAGAATTCGATAGTTGACCTGTGTAGTAAGCGCCACAGTCCAATTGTAAAAAACTTGTTAAACGTAAGTACTTATTTAAAAAGCTCTCTCTTCTAACAAAGTAACTCTTCCATAACATAGCAACCATTAAAATATAATAAATAAACTGAGCAATACCATAACAATCGTCTGAACAACTCTTTAACTTGTCTTTTACAACTGCGTTAAAGAATATCGTTGAAAGCAACAAAGCTAGGTTAAGACATGTCGTAACTTCCCTATACGCCTTGATCACTATGAGTCTTCTAAGCGGCTTAATATAGGCTGACAAACCTCGAACAAAATTCGACTTTAACACAAAGCAGTAAGGGTTAAAGGGTTGGATAATCCGACTGTTGTCAGTACGCTGGCTATAAACCTTTATCGGTCCTTAGTAATTGAAGGCTTTATGTGCTTATATATCAGACCGACGAGGCCTAGAAGAGGTTTTCAGGAGGTTCTCAGTTGGTCTTAGGCACGCCACCCTCGTAAAATTTCAGTTCAGCTTAAAAGGCAAATTTTCAGCATGATAGACCCCAAGTGCAAAATTATGTATGGATAAGGTTTGCCATGAGCTGTTAAATATTATTTAGTAGCTGTTTCACGCGGTTTTAACGCAATAATTTTGATCCTGAGGGAATTTTGGGACTAAAAGTAATGTGTCAACTAGGTGATAAACTGTGTGCTTAATTTCACTTAAATCCCAACTGACTTTTGTGATCAACTTACAAACATTAAATATCTAAATGTATATTTTTACATTATCATTATACTAGTTGTGTTCAACGGTTTAACTCGCGTTGATATACTAATATAAAACATTATCTTAGCCTGCCTCAACAGACAGGCTAAGAAGGGAATATTTTTTTAATTGGATAAACAATTTAATTTAATGTTATCGTGTTCAAACAAACAAACACTACTTCTTTATAATATTAAGTACTAGCTGTACCCCGCGGTTTTACCCGCGTGGAACCATATCCCGTGGGAATTTTGGGATAAAAAGTATCCTTTGTGTTAGTCCTAGGTATGAGAAACATCTGTACCAAATTTCATTATAATCCATTCAGTAGTTTTTGTGTGAAAGAGGAACAAACATCCATATATCTAAACATCCACAAATTTCGGCTTTATAATATTAGTAGGATTGATAGAATACTAGCTACGTATCGCTTTTAAACAGTGTACTTGGTAACTAATTCCTATTTTGGCATTCCGCACAAACAGTTCAATTTTATTTAAATGTATACAGTATAATTTCGGCCTTGATTTACATAATATACATTGAATTTGAATTCGTTAATGAGAATTAAGGTGCGTTGACATGTTAACAAACCTGATACTAAGTTGTACCAAAACTCTAATGTCATTGGCTACCATTTGGCTACTAAAGAAATTGACAGTTGTATTGAAACCAAACAGCTGACTGCTGAATGTGAGCAAGGTTTCACGATATAGAATTTTGGAGTTTGTCATATTGAATTCATTTGAATACAGCTAGTTTTCGGATAAAATTTGAGTGTTTCACACTTAGGCAAAGCTTCGGTACTATGAAACTCTTGAATATTAATAGGTATAGATCTAATTTGTTTGTTAATAAGTTTCAATTATCTTTGTAATAATAACTATAATTATTACTAAGATAATAAAGATGCACCATCCACAATACAAGCTACGTTTCACCCAAATTTCCCTCCGTTAACACCATAATTGCCGACAAACATTGACAAACCAACTCACCGTAAACGCCGCACAAATTTTGCGTAAATAACTTGTTTACACAAACAATTTTGCGAATATAAACTACATGATAAAAACAACAATATGAAAGTTAAGCATACTTCACACGAGCGCCCATTACTCATCGATCGACACTCGGCAAACAGTGCATGTCACGTTCACATATACACAATTTGTAGCCATTTGCGCCCTCTTTGCGAATAAAGGAATACGTGCATCGCACTCGCGCGATGCGGTATTCAAGGCGACACTACTACCTATTGAGTATCGGTTACATACTTTGTCAAATTACTCGCGTCTCGCACTGGTTCGTGTGAACATGGATGTGTTTGGTTGAGCGATGAATGTATGAGTTGGATGTAGTGTAGAGTTGCCTTAATTTGACTACCTACTGTTTTGATAAAGCAATTGATTATTATCGAGGGGCTCCAAAGTATAGCAAGTTTTTATTTGAACATGACTTTTTTTGTCCTTTTATTTAACTAGTAGTAAATTGCATAGACAATTCTAACTTAAAAAAACTAGATGTGCCCCGCGGTTTTACCACGTAGTTCCCGTGGGAATTTAAAACATAGCCTCCTTTCCCGGACCATAAGCTACCCCTGCACCAAATTTCAACTCAATCGGTTCAGTGGTTTAGCCGTGAAAAGGTAACAGACAGACAGACAGAGTTACTTTCGCATTTATAATATTAGTTAGGATGGAGTATAAATGTAGACTTTATTATTTAAATTCAAAACAGTTTATATTTGGCTATAGATACTTATAGAAATTCTCATGAATGTCAAATCTATTTATAAAACTATAAATGAAACTACGCGACAGAAATCTTAGATTTATAGAAATGTAAATTACAAAATATATTTTTACTGTCAAAAGTATGTATCAATGTCTTTCTTTGAATAAAACTATTATTTTTACTGCCCTTGCAGCCGTACTGTACTTATACAATTACAAAAATTAGCATATCAGTTCAAAAAATCTGTAGATGTATTTAAAGCCTACAAAATGAATATATAATTACTACAAATTACGACCTAACACGATTTATAGAACCTATATTTTGTTTGTCTGCGTCTGTTCTAAAGCTCAATCATGTAAATTATACACCTAATTTTATAAAATGAATTATTTTACTTTAAATTAAGTGAAACTTGTTTTCAAAATATAGGTTTTGAAGTTGATATTTTGCAATACTGGCTTTGAATAGGTTCATATTTTACTAAGACAGCTGTAGGACAATTAGAACCTTAGCTGCATTAGAATAGCTACAATAATAGCTTATAGTTAAAGTATTAAGCAAGGTGTGTACTTAAAAATATTTTTAACCATAACGTGTTTAAGCAATTGTGGGTACAGTTTAAGATAATTGTAGTACCTACTATATAGTAATATAGGTCTGTAAGATTCCACTACAAGACGTAAGCCACTTTCAATGATGATATGGGTACAGCAAGTGGGAATAGTCGTATTTACTGAGCTTGAACTAAAAAAAATATAAGTAGATACAGTTTAAAGTGAAACAAATCTAAAAATTATACTGTTTATTGTTTTGGTATATAAAAATTAAGGGATCAAAATTGTTGACAAATATCTATTTGAATTTTTGTGGTAAAATAAATAAAAATAGGGAAAATCTCAAGGAAACGGGCATAACAGGAAAACCTCTGGAATGACAGCTTGTAATAACAAGAATTATTAAATATATCCACAACATTATAAATCATCATACAATATAATTTTACTTTAAAAGTAGTAAGTTAATAATTTGGCATTAAACTAAATATATTTGCTTAAATAAAACGTAAAATTAAATGCTGTATTTCCGTGCCAAGAAAATGGGATTCATGTATTCGTAGTTACATTTTCACATTTGCTGAACAGAGAAGTTGCATAAACTGCACCAATATTTTATTGTTCATAAAATATTCGAATTCACTGAAGATCTTGATCCCACTGATAAAATTGAATCGAGTGTTTTATTAAATGAATAGAAATGAGTCAAAAGAACTGCCTTCAAAGGACGCGAGGCAGTAGAGAAATGTAGATAGAAATATCTCAACTTGCAACAAAGAATGTTAACAAGTCTTCGAGAAGGATCCGTCAAGAAATTCCCTCTTTTCCTTAATATGAGCAAACAAAGGGATCAGTTCGGTGTAAGTAATGCAGGCTGACTGCATTAATAAACTCCGCTAAGTTTTTTGGCAAAGAACTTGTTTGTTAGCGGTTAAAGTTAAAGCTTTCAGTTCGAATCGGCCGTAGTCTATTTACTGCGTTTGTTCGAAAACAATCCGAACTCGAACTAAAATTCATACTAACACACCCCATTACGGATTCAGGGAACATTTACCTTCAATACGTTACAAGTTTTGAAAAGTGAGAAGAGTTGGGAGAGATCGCGATATTTCATACGCGCCCGTGAGCACCGAGTCCATTCTCTTTGTTAGTGTATTGTGTACAGTTCTGAACGATAGGACAAACAAATTGCCGGAAATATTTGAATAAGAATGGGACGTTTTCGGGGACACTAATGTGCGAGGCGGGAAGGCCGCGTGGCGAGGGCGCCCTTAATATCTGTTTTATTTTTTCCGGATTTGTATGAAAGAGGACAACAAACAGGGAAACCTCCATTGTCGGCGCGACACGAAAAAAACACGTTCTCGCCCAATAATATTATTTTTGGTGAGTAATTTTATGGCTTTATTTGTCGATGTGATTCGGCCATTACGTTTTCGCCGGAGGACACAGATAGTTTATTGTAATTCGTGTTCTCTGAATAAGTGCTAGAATAATCCATAGAAATAGGTCGAAATAACTTGATTTGGTTCCAGATTAAAACAATAACTTGGCAACTGTACAGTCGTATACAACTGAATTTGTACAATTTTATTTCATAGGAAATGGAGAAAATACATTTATTTGTAAAGAAATTGTTTGTTTCGTGTGACATTTTTATATCGTAGCTTTCAAATATAGAATGTAGTATCTATTTCAAGGTTTATACTCGTAGAACGATACTCACGTACTATACTCAACACATTTTGACTTTTACAAATATTACAATTAGCTATTAAGAGGAAGAGCTAGGAACATTAATTGAATTATCTATTAAAACGAGAATCCTACTAATATTATAAAGGCGAAAGTTTGTATGTATGGATGTTTGTTACTCTTTCACGCAAAAACTACTGAATGGATTTTAATGAAACTTTACAATAATCTTGCTTATACATCAGAATAACACATAGGATACTTTTTATCCCAAAATTCCCACGGGAACGGGAACTACGTGGGTGAAGCCGCGGGGCGCTGCTAGTTATAATATATTTATACAAAATATGTGAATAATACAGACATAAGCAGTAGTTAAACATAAGTAACAACACAGTTACTAATACTAAACAAGTTATTAACCACACATATTTTGAAAACCACACCGTCCAGCCCAAACCACACAAGATCGCTTACCACGTCCTCTTTCAATATTTCCCAATTTGATACGATATTATACTCACTCGAGACAATGGAAAGTAATCGACAGTGACACAGGAGGGGCTAAATTTCGTTAAAATAAAAGCGTACAGAGAGCGTAAGATATAGCGCCTACGTGGTCGCAGAGAGGTACAATGGAGAATTGGAAAAAGCTTTTATAATCCGGCACGTGACACACATGCTCAAGCGGACATATCTCTGCCCACCTACGCTACGCTGCCGAGCGAGTGCGCTTGCTATACTTACCAACTTACCATCCTGTATAACTTATTCTTTACCTTGTGTGTAGTAAGTGTGGAGTATGCTGTGGTGTTTGTTTTTAAAGAATTTATGAGATATTTTTTCTATAATATTATGATTGGAGTCAAGGATTCACAGTCTAGTTAACTTATGTCCGAGTTAAGTTAGGAAAGTAGGAAACATTAATTTTTCAACTTAAAAATCGAACCTTTCGAATCGAACCGAGGACCTTTGGTTTGGATGTTAAAAAAATAGTGCACCTTTGCATAAATACCACCTATTTTTTTACCAAGGTCTTAATACTTTACCATGCCTATAATTTTGTTTAAAAAAATCCAATTAAAGTAGTTATTTAAGTTTCTAATTAAAGGAGTAAAAGACTGTAAAAAGAAATTAACACTGAGTAATATAAACGATGTTTCCAAATGCAATTCATATGAAAATCCAAAGTTCATTTTCATTCAAAATTACTGGCAATTTACAAACGGCAATTCTCGGCTAACTTTGATAGTTCCCAAATAGTTTTTCCTACAATTGCGTGTAGTTATAAACTTGAGCAGTTTAACTAACCGAATAACTTAAACTACCTTCCTTCTTACAAACTTGCTTGAGTTATTTTTATTCATTCTTTTAATTGTCATAAAGTTTGAGTTTTCAACTTATTTTTCTGCTAGCGTCTCGTTTTCTCTGTTCTTTTACGGCCTTATTTGCGTTGCATTTTTAGTCTGGTTTAGCACTAAACCAAGTTTTACAATCTGATCTAAGTACAATTTTGAATACTGTCAAAAAATAAAAGTGACAGATTTAACTTACAAGGTGTCAAATGCTTACGGTACCAGACTAAAAATGCAACGCAATTAAGGCAGCAAGTGTTATACGCTTAGTCTCATTTTGAGTTGACAAGTCATCTAGCTAGTCTAAATGGTTCGTGTGGAAGTGGATATGTTTAGCAGAAAACGTCAAATTAAAGCTGGTGATAACGATGATGAATGAAGTCAAAAACTCAGCTTTTGGCTTCAAGTAGGTCTTTTTAGGCTTATAATTCGAATAAAGAGTAGTCCTTAGCAACCGCACATATCATATTAAAGTAGATTTCAAAAATATCTTAGTAAGAAGAATCGAGAATAAAAGTACGATAACCTATAAATCACGTTGAAGTTAGAGGTACAAAAAATATGTTCTACAGAGAAAATGTTTCCTTAACGAGTTAAAATAATGACTTTATACCTAAAACAATCACTGTATTATCACCATTACACCAATTAATCCCTGACTAAGTTCGTTACACATCTAGGGTATCAGAAACTAGGCAAACACTCATTAATACACCCAGACCGAGATAAACATTAGACACAAACATTTATCTCGCACGGGAATCGAACGCGCAAACCTTTATTTGTCATTTGGGTTGCCAAAATACACTACTTGGTTTTGGGGTTGAGTAAATCAAGAACGATTTAGGTAAAGAGCGGTGCTACGGTTCAGCATGGTTCTGGGTTCAAGTCCTGGCTGTGGCGAAAATTTTGAATGCATTTTTCAAAAACGATTTAGTGTGAAAAAGGAGGACTAGGCTTTTATATCGTAAAACATAGTCCGTATATATAGTGTACGTCCGTTACATCGTAAGGTCGCCATTGACGAGTCAGTCGAAATGATCAGTCCAGACATAAAACTGTGGCGTCACTCTAAAAGTTTTAGGCCAACTAGATTTCCTCACTGGAATCTGGAATCACTTCGGTGATTGACAACAATTTTTGGATGAACACCAGTTCGACTGAACAGTTAAAATGACTCCTTATGGAGACTGACATAATTGCCTGCCATTTTGATTTTGTGCCTTTAAAAGTTGTCTGCCATTTTGATTTTTTAATTGTGTGCCGACTTGAAAAAATATGGCAGACGACTCTTCACAGCCCTTTAAATGAAATTTGAAAATCTGTAAGCCATTCGTATTTGCCTTCTATCTCCTATTTTTCTGATAAATTATGTATCGCATGCACTGATTGGATGGTGTATAACATTTTTCGCTCAGTTTTCATTTGTGAAATCAGAATATTTCAATACGGCTCTGAAGGATATGTATTTCAGCGAATACTGATTGCCTGAACACGTAAATTGAAACGTAAAATGTCTTTATATACAGGACAATGTTTAAAATTACTTAAGCATATAAAAATAATATAATGTAATACATTTAGAAAATACTGTTTAAGTATATAACTTTAATAGAATTAAACATTTAGAATTACGCACTCATTACTCATTTATTAGTTATAAATGAGTAATACTATAATTTCATTATGACTACGTAAGTACATAAACTAACGAATAAAATAAACCAAATAACGAACGTCATGAAAATAATAAATTCTTAATTTGTTAAAACCCCTTTTCCCCTTTTCCACTTGAATATTCCTCCTCTCTTCTCCCCATCAATGTGTCACTCACCTGAGCAGAGCGATATTTGTGAACGCTTACTTAAAATAAACTTGGTAGCTTAATAGCTTATTTTGTTTGTATTAAATTAATCTCGATGAAGTTAAATAACGATTGAAAGTAAATTGGAGATTATTTGATTAAGTAATTAAAATAGTTTGAATTTTATTTAAGTTTTTTAATAAAGGATAAAATGTTAATGATTTTATGGATAAATGTTCGTTGGAGCTGTTCAGAACGTTACATAAAAATATGTTTATAAAGATTTAAAGAAGACAAACTCGATGGCAGAGTGGTCACCATGCCGGGCTGCCGTCCGTAAGGTTAGAGTTAGATTCCCGTGCGGGTGAATATTTGTGTGAACCACAAATGTTTATATGCTCGGTCTGGGTGTGTGTGTGAATGAGTGTGTGCGTAGTTTCTGATATCCTAGATACAAGCTTCGAGCTTAGTTAGGGATCAGTTACTATAATGAGATGATGTGGTGAATGATTATGTTATTTCTAAATGAAGTAATGTATCTTTCTTGAAGGTTCCACTGCAGGGCTTCTCTTTCCTTCACCGATTAGCATATTAGTACAGTGGGTATAGGAAAACAGGAATTGATCAGACCGAGACCTAAGGCTTGGTATACATGTCGAGGCGTTACTATATAATACTTATGCTTATGCCTATACGTCATATTTATTTTTCTCTTGTTTGTACCCAATATAATATCAGACAGTGAGACCTGTGAGTGACAGAAACAAACAAAAAAATCTATTAAATAAAAAGAGAAATAAGAAACTGTGAATACTTCAAAAGTTGAAATAGAATGATAATGTTGGGATATGACAGCTCGAGACGGTGACGTGATAAGGCAGCTGTGATAGAGTGACACTGCTTGTGACGATTTTTATTAGATTATAATATTATTGTTTACCACAGTTAATTATAATAAATAAGTTTATTTCTTTTCATAAGTTTACATTAATTTACAAAGGTTGGTACATCCTTTTAAGTATAAAAATACTTGTGTCAGAATGATACCGCTCCTCCAACTAGGATACAAACAAAACTTATATATTTTTACTTAATTTCTAGATAACAATTAGTTTATACAATAAGATAAATTATTAATTAATCTGGTAATGTAATATATTAATTTCGCAATTTTAAATATATCCAGAGGTAAAACGAATCCAACAGTTTTAATATCCGATTGTATTGAGTATTTATTTCAATTATTTTTTGTTGAATTGTTCGATTGTTAATAGTCTGATTTATCTAACAGCCCTTTCCATATTCCGTCTATCTGAAAAAATATCACAATTCACAAAGAGAAACTTAATAAGTTTATCAAAGGTAAATGTGACGTGAAAATGTCTGTCGCTCCAAACTAAGTTTCAAATAACTGTTTTGAACACACATAAATCTACGCCAGCAACAAATAAATAATTTAAAACAGACAGCCATGCTCATATAATTGAACACACCACATCTTAATTTATGTTCCTTTATGAACAAGATTTAAGTTTATTCGAAAGTTCCCCTCAAAATTTCGCTGAGTAAAGTCGCGTATACACGGCAGACAAATTAGTTGTCTACCGAGTGACAGATGAATCGGTTGGCATCGTGCGACTTCACCCGATTTATGTCACTAAACTAGAATGTAAGATAGCGCCAACTCGCGATTTAACTTGAGATACGAGTAAATAATGCCTGAGCGTTTAATTACGGACGGTGATCGGTGATACAGATTTATTCTCTTAGTACAAACTTGCACAGCATTAAGCCCTGCCTGATGAATACCCGAGGAATTAATTGGAGACAGTTATTGTATGTAGGGAAACGGATTACTTACCGACTCGCTACGTGTTTACTTAATCTTTATTCAGTTTGGTGTAAAAATGTTGTGGAGAAACCGCTGATAAATATTGGTAGTGATGCTATAATTTTATAGATTTGGCAATATATTTTTAAGCTATGAACAGGGTAATGTAAATTAAGATTGCATTTACCTACAGATTAATGTAATTATTCGAATTTAACTACATATGTGGGTATATTACTTCTCATTTAGTGCATTGCTTTACCGAACTAGTAAAATAAATCTAAATTATAATCTAGTTAAGTTAGTAAAAATAAGCCATAAAGCAGCGTCCCGAGATTAAACCTCAAAATTTTGGTATTTCGTCTTTTTTTGTACCAAACATCACCAATGTTCAGCCGCTTTCCAGATCCAACAATTATTCACATCTTTTTCATACAACACCAGACACGTATCAAATACCAAAGTCCTCATACCCAGAGCAATACGAAGTAAAACACTAAAAACAGATCGATACCCATAAAGTTCTCGATCTGGTACAAATAGCGAGCATTAATGTACAGACGTACGTCCAGAACAAAGAAACTTTAAAACATCACAACCAACAATAGGGTTTTAAGCGTTTACTAAGTGTTCCAGAAAAGTCTCGGTGGTTCGAAGTTGTCGCAAACAAAAGCCATAACTTGGCAACAGTAACGCCCTGTTTTAATATGTTTCTGATATAAAGTACTCTGTTTATAATAATGTACTTGGGTATTTATGTTTGGGCTTTGATGTAGTTGATTATTGTAGCCAAATTAGGAATTTTAGGCTGACGGTCATATGTGATTTTGATGGGTGCGCCAAAGTTCACCTAAAATTTCAACTCCGATAATTGGAAATCCGAAAATTTTCTTCCTATCATTTTTTTATCCTAACAATCGCAACTCCTAAAATCTTTGTCTATACTAATATTATAAAGAGGAAAGATTTGTTTGTTTGTTTTTTTGTTTGTTTGTAACGAATAGGCTCCGAAACTACTGAACCGATTTCAATAATTCTTTCACCATTAGAAAGCTACATTCACCTTGAATAACAAAGGCTATATTTTATCCCCGTATTCCCACGGGAACGGGAACCACGCGGGTGAAACCGCGGGGCACAGCTAGTCACTAATGTTTTAATTCCGAAACATTCAACTGTATAAAGTCAGTAGCAATAAACATCTTTTACACTTTTATTTGTTTTCCTATATTTTCTCAACATAACCATCGTTCATACTATTATTCAAAGTCATATCTTTTTTGTTTAGATTTATTTTTATTTATTATAATCAATATTATATACATAAATTTTTCGTAACTTTGTTTTTACATAACATGTAGGTATAACATATAACGCTTGAGCCGAGCGAGCAAAACCAGAGTCCTGCTCCAATCATTCAGTCAAGTTCCAGTAACGAATCGGTCCTATTCCTAATTAATGGGTGTAGGTTATGTTAGAACTGTGACCCCAACGCACGAGCCGAGCGAGCGTAGCGAGCGTGCCGCGGCAGCGGCCGGCGAAGTGCCAGAACCGAATTGGTCCTTTAGTTATGGTTATGGTAAACTCCCAGGCCATAAGCATAACCGTAAACGAGTCGTATAATAATCATTAAAACTATAAATATCATCCTTTACCCGTTTATATTTTTTATTACACTTGGTAAATGTTTGTTTCTGAGCATGAATGAAAATATTATGGTTAGTATGTTTAGGGATAAAAGCGTTATGATAAAAAACAGTAGGAGTTTCAATATGTTTACATTAGTGATGTTAGTAATTAAAATTTTCGGACACATCAGTGTTATGAGCATCATCGGTAGCACTACAAATAGTATGAATTAAAACTTTAGGATGAAAATTTTTAGGAAGAATGATCATTTGGACTACAAATAGTTAGGAAAAACATTTTCGGGTAAAGAACTTTAGGTGAGCCAATATGAACTCGATTTTGATTTGTGGAAAATTTACAGATACTAAATTTTGATGTAGGTTACATAAGTTATCTGTATCCTTTTTTTATTATAAGTACTTATCTAATCAGAGGAGTATTGCAATTTATGAAATTGACCTGTGTATATGAATGTCGTTTTTTAAAATAATGAACTAACTTTACACTTAAAAGCTTAATTCATTTTTTCAAATATCTATAAAGTTGAAAAATATAGTAGTATTAAATAAGCTAGAAGAATAAATACGGCATCTAATTTTAGACCTAGTAACTAGAATTAATATAGCAACCAAAAATCTCATAATAACATGCTCGAAACTTTGATCTGTGGGTCAAACTAATCCTATTTGATCGTTATATTGAAATCTGATCCCATCTAGATTCGAATTCCATTCCGTTTTTAATTTCAAATTCTATTTGAAACTTTCCTTATTAACAAAATGATTACATATATGATTTCAAACGATATTTGTGATTACATGATTTCAAAAGGTTATTGTGAAAACTTTTATGATTCTGACAAATGAATTCTAATATGGTGTCTACCTATTGATAAGAGGGGTGGGGGTTCAAGGATACCAAAATTTTATCACACAATTAGATATAGTGATTTTGTTTTAGTTGTTTATTCCACATTAAACTAAAATAACTAATTCCGCATTTTTTCCAAAATAAACATTAGTACAAATTGAAATGATAACTTCTAGTTAGAAAGATAATCGTAACAGGTTCGGCCTATTGATATTTGATTTACACGAACACCAGAGGTTGTCAAATAGGGGCCTGAAAATGCGGCGAAAGGGTTCCTGTAAAGGATGGTACGGCAGTGTTTGCTTCGCGCTCGACTTGGCGGGGGGCACTGCCGTGCCCCCAGATTTTTGTCGTGGTTGTATTTTGTTTTAAATTTTCTGACGTTTCGGATTCTTTACAGAACCCGTGATCACAGAAGACGTCTTTTTAAGTGTTTTATTTCAAGGTTCAGCCTAGTGTGTAAGCCACAAAACTGTGTTTAGTTATTAATTTCTATTAAAAATATTCTTATTCCTATAGTAGTCCTAATCATGTAGGCAGTAAAACAATCACATTGTGTATCTGACCTCGGTAACGTATAGAGAAGCGACAATCACTGCATAGTTCTCGGACGCACCCAAGTCTTGGTCGTCGTGAATTATGGCAGGACTCGCTTGAGGAAGGTCGACTCGTCACGTCTTAGGTTAAGGACAAAGGGCCGCCTTTAGCCCGATGATCCACTGTAAGGCGATCAGAGAGATATAAGCTTTGGCTGTGTGGTTGATGGCTGTTAATGTCACGCCTCCGGATTTAGAATGGGTTTATTCCGGATATGGCAGTTTAGTTAGTTTACTATTTCGGAAAACATGGATTTATGCAAATAAATAAAAAAGTAGTATTTGCATGAATATAGAAATCAATAATATACATCATTTTATTATAATAGACGAAATAGACGGTGAAAATGCACCGTCTCACTTAAAAAAAAACAATATATTTTAGTGGCGAAAGTTTACACTACTAAGTTTAGCTCACTTTTCATCTAATCGATCTGGTAGACTTTACGTGTGTGCAACAACTACCTACATATCCTTTCACACCAATATTCGAGTATGAAATACTTATGACGTTAGTCTAATTAAAAGTAAAAGTATTTCTAAATAAGTAAACACACTGAAAAAGTATATCACAATAAGGAAAACGACCCTTTAAGCACAATTACAGAAGTATATTGACAATAAGTGCTAGTTTATGAATCACGGTACATTCTAATGAAAAGTTACTGATAGGATCTAATAACAATAGGAGTCGTTTGCATAAACGTTTGTTGTAAAGTGTAAGATGTCAAATACTATGAATAACAAAATATAAATCAATAAATTAATGGTTTTGTATGAATAGTACTAAGTTTGTGTTAATTGTTTTGTGGTTTGCAGAAATAGTACTAAGTTTCTGTGTTGTTGTAAGTTGTATAAATGTGTAAGCTTACCTAAAAGTAAGGAATATTTGTATTATCAATTATAATCTCAATTAAAACTATAATTTACTAAATACGCTAAAATAAAGAAGCTGTACAAACCTTTTTAACTATGTATTAATATAAATATGTACAAAGGTACTTAAAGATTCTTCTCGGCTAAATATAATTTCCGAATCCGAATATTTGTTTTTTAAACTAGTTTAAAATAAGTTTAGAACACAAAACTACACATTAAAACACACACAAATGGAATAGGATATCAGATATTCCATTTTACGTTTAACTATGCGAAACCAATTGGGGGCCATCGAGTATGTAAACGGGACGTGAATGATTTGGGGGCCCATCAGGCCATCACATCATGGGCGCTGCTATACGCTGCCTACCCGCACTCTCGATACCCCTATACATTATTGTAATGCCGCCATATTTGTCTCGACGAATCTCGACGATGCTTTGACTTACGGCATAACTCAAGAAATCACATTTTTGCGTCATGCTACAAATTGCTTTCCGTTGTTGGTTTAAAATTGGCATTTTTTTCTTCGATTTTTTTTTGTTTAATGTTCATTGTGTTAACAATTATACGGAATATAATAAAATATGGATTTGTTATGCGGAATTATGAGTTTTTTTTGCTGGATTTTGGTCTTGATTTTCATAAAACAATAGAATGAATTCTTTTTTGAGCAAATAATAAAAATAAATCAATAGAATTGTACCAAATTATTTGTTGTTTTTTTGACGTATTTAAGTAAACATTTGACATCATGGCTTCACACACTAAAATATAACAAAACATAATCATTCACTACATATTGACTACATACTGAGTAACTGACCCCTAAGTTCGTAACTTGTATCTAGGGTATCAGAAACTACGCACTCACTCATTCACACACACACCCAGACCGAGACAAACATTTGTGGTTCACACAAATATTCACCCCGCACGGGAATCGAACCCGCAACCTTACGGATGGCAGTCCGGCATGGTGACCACTCTGCCATCTAATATAATACCAAAAAAAATATAGGTATATATTATTGCATCAGCATATAAGATGCTTCTGCAACAAAAAACCTTTCGCTCTTCCCTTATTAATAAAAAAACTTTCCACACGGTACCCTAGTTGTATATTATAGCTATAATTCAGTTACACCTTCCCCTTTGCTGCCCGAATATTTGTTATGACCAAAAGTGATAAATTTGTCAGGTAATAGTGCGTGCCGGGAATGTGTCATCGTGCTGTTAAACAAAATATTGCACGGGATTGAAATGTGTACGTGAAAAGTTACCGTTTAGCACAAGGAATTTGTTTTGTTGTGTGTAGATGAGGAATATGTAGATGATTTTAGCTATAGTATTTGGCTGGAATCAATTATGAGGACGAATAGTTTAACTCTGTATTTTAATACATGTTTAAGAAATAAAATTGAACTGTAGAAGTAATCTAAAGAATAACTACATTGACATTGAAAATCTTTCCATTAAAGAGATCCCAGATTTAATTTCTAAAGATTTTAAGATGTTCGTTTGCTATTTTTCAAACATGGCTTGGTTTTTCTATCACCATAAAGCACTGATCAAGTGAGTGGAAATTCATATTTTTGTTTACAATACTCATTTAGTCAAAATTCAAAAGTCAAAAGTCAAGCCTTTCTTTGATTTACAATAAGACATAACATCGATTCAAATTACGATATATTTTCCATCCGGATCGCTATCAGCTAACTCGAACTTCGAACAGTGAAAGATATGTTGGGACACCATTAAATAAAGAAATAAAAATTGCAGTTTCTACATCCTATAAATGCGAAAGTAACTCTGTCTGTCTGTTACCTTTTCACGGCTAAACTACTGAACCGATTGACTTGAAATTTGGTACAGGAGTAGCTTATGGTCCGGGGAAGAACATAGGATTTTTATCCCGAAATTCCCACGGGAACGGGAACTACGCGGGTGAAACCGCGGGGTGCTGCTAGTATAACCACTATAAAGCCACTTTATAAAAAATAAAAATCGCAGTTCCTACATGTAATATAAGTCAGATGTCCAACGTATAATAGTGATATCCTATATTTATTAGAACGTGATTCGTGTTTGATGTAGCCTTCGAATCCTTTGGATTAATAAGTAAACAATCGACCGATGTATGTGCAACTAACGATTATTTTAATGAGAGATTAGATTCATAATAATATTGTATGTGATTAAACATTAAGAATAACAGAATGCTATGAAAGATATCTGAACACTTCATGTAGAAAATTGTAATCATTAAGTGTCATAACATAGATACAGTACCACCTAATTTACTTATTTTAGGAAATTAATGTACTGTATTTCTAATAGGAATGTTTATAGACACAATGTGAAGTAGCAAAATTTGTGTATACACACACAGTATTTATTCACAAAAAAACACAATAGTAAAAATCATAAAAAAATATCCAACAAATCGATTTTAAACTCTATCAACGTCATACAAAGTATAAAATAAAGTAACAATGTAAATATTTAAATTTAAACAAAGCATTTTCAATTAAAAATTAATGTACTTTATTAATAGTTCACGAAAAAGCTGTCAAATGACGTCACCCGTATTTAATTAAAGTTTCAGAGGAGAGTCCATCTGTTTGATGTAAATTTAATTAAGAGCTCGAATTAGCTTGAATAACAGCTTTAAAATAAACTGGCTATTTCCCGTGGTTTTAACTGTGGTATTTTGTAAACGCAGGATTAATAAGTTATTGAAAAGTAATTGCTTCTATTTTTAAGTGGGGGTGTAAAATTATTAAGTACTAGCGGCGCCCCGCAGTTTCACCCGCGTAGTTCCCGTTCCCGTAAGAATATGGGGATAAAATTATGCTAAAAACCTTCCCACGGAATCACTATCTATTAAAATAAACCGCATCAAAATCTGTTGCGTAGTTTTAAAGATCTAAACATACATAGAGACATAGGGACAGAGAAAACTTTGTTTTATACTATGTAGTGATAGTGATGTAATTCTTTGTTTTATATTAAACAGTTTGTTTTGAGTAAACAGTTAACGAAACCATTTGTCCCTCTATTCCTTTGTTTATTATGATTGAAATCGAAAACAATTGATCTGATTTTAGTAAAATTTCAGCTGTTAAATACTAGATTTCTGAAGTTTACCGAGTAGCTTTCTAATCAAAATTTTGAAGAAATTATCTTTCGAAAAATATTAATATTCTGTCTTAACAAACTTATCTTAATATCGATATACACTTAGATATAGAACCAAGGTAAAACGAACCTTATTTAGTTCAGACAAAGGATTGTAATCAAAAGATTACTAACTACATACTACAGATGAGACTAACCAAATAAAAAATTAACATTTTAAGTAAATTGAACATACTTGGCAAACCTCGCTGACCAGTGCACGGAATGCATAACCAAGTGCGCTGTGGTAAACAGACTCACCGACTCGGAATAAATACTCCGATGTTGATACATAGTCCATGTACGCAAGGAGAATTCGAATATACAGGTTTGGTATCAGACGAATCGCTTTCGATACGTCTCTATCGGACAAAAATAATATTGGTTTGTATTAGTTTTGAAGGTAAGGAAATTGATATCTGTATTTGTAGTCAAGCTTAAAAGTTCTTACGTATAATATCAAATTCAGTAGGTATTTTAAACTACACACACGTTGTGTGTATAAATCATCTGTGAATCATATAATATAAATTAGACACAGAAATATTTATATTATATTTGTCGGGCTTCGTTTTTGCACTCAATTTTTGAGTCCTTATGTACTTACCACCTACTCTACCACACACCTACTCCACGGTTATAAGTAGTACGTTTTTTTCTTAGTTGCAATAGAAGTCGGAGTCAAATATTGTCAATAAGTTAACATAATGCCACCAAATCTTAAAATTAATTTAGCTCGTTGAAGTTTTCATTTTTTTTTCTAGGTAATACAAAATATCACTCGACTTTACTAATGCAATGTTTTCTCACTCTAAAACTCAACATAAGTAAATGCTAAACAAATTAGAGATACAGTTAGCACATGAGCAGATAGTAATAAAAAGGGCTTTACAATATTCATACAGAATATGTCATACAAATGTTCAGTTAGGTTACAAAGGAGCGGGCCGGTGGTACAGTCCACTGCGAAATCGACCATTAAATCCCCGACAATTGAACAGAACGTCCGTGAAACGATTTGCAGCCACTTACGTGATCCAGATGTTACGATTGCTACGGCTTGACCATTTACATTTTTTATCTAGTCCCCATACAGCGCTTAAAGCGATGTTTTTTGTTGAATACCGCGCTGAAGCGAATACTTTCTATGGGGATAGCATTTCTTTTTAAGTGCTTTTTGAAGCGGTAACAGTCTAACTACGGATTGACTGAGTTCTGTTTGGTGAAGCAACGTCTAGCATCGTCACAATTGTGATGGGGGCCTGATGTGAGAAATAAAAATCAAGCACTACATCATCTTATTATAGTGACTAACTAGGTTTTTCCCTGTATCTAGGGTATAAATTATGCAAACACTCATTCACACACGCACCCAGACCGAATATTTGTGATTCACACAAATATTCACCCCGCACGGGACGGGAATCGATCTCGCAACCTTACAGATGCCAATCCGGCACGGTGACTACTCTGCTACCTAGGTCTGGTCTTAGCCCTTAAAATTTTACTGAACGATACGTTTTAACAAGATAGTTAAACTTATTGTAAGCTACCTGAACTATTCCCGTGGTTTTATCAGCTTAATTCCCGTTCCTGTGAATCTGTGCAAAATTTCGGGATAAATATCAATAGGATTTTGGTTTCAACTTTGAGTTCAATAACATTTCTCATCGTTAAAATAGAATTAAAGTGGAGTGATTTGTGCGACTTATCAAATAAATATATTTTTTATTCTATAATTATAAGACCTTCTTGTTTTCAATAATCTTCTTGATTAATTAAATTGTATGCAGACTCCTTTCTATGACGCAATCGTCGAGTGCCTATTGTCAATAATTATATTCTGCCATATTGACTTGACAATAGATGTTTCAATAATGTCGTGCAAAATTTTATGTTGTGCAAAAATTCATTAAAATCCATAGAAATGTTAGCCAAAAAGGAGAGCGATGATTTCACAACACAAGCTTTGATGTGTTATGGGACTCTCTTGCTATTAGTCGTTCATGTCTTAAAATTCATAAACTATCTTTCACATCGCAGATATGCTGCTAATCAATCACAAAGTGCAGTGTCTGGACATTCATCTGATCTTCAAAACTGTTCAAAAGATCAAAAAGATGGGAGAAGAAAGAGGAAGCGTAATAAGCATCATCATAAGTCGGCCACAGAACAATGGATGCCACGACGGGAAACCTGGAATTATAACGACGAGGATTTACCAGAATAAAGTCTTTGGAATCTATTGTCTACAACCATCAACCTATTCAAAATCGTGTGTGTATATCAAGAAACAAAAAAGTATAAAAAATTAAGTTAATTATAAAAAAATGTAACTGTGTTTGTAAGCTAATAAAATACTAAAAACAAATGTTGTTCTTATTCGTGTTGATGAATTCTAAATTACCAATCAAGCTGTCGACAATTGTATTTCCAAACTGTACCTATACTTACTTTATAAAATTATAGTTATTTTATCTCAAAGACTTTGTTATCTGAATCGTCAACACACAATATCATAAAACTACTGGCCTAATTGAAATAATATCCAAAATCTTACCTTTCTACAAAGCTACTGCTCTTATTTGACTAGTTGATTTTTTGAGTAGGTTAGTGTGAAAGAAAATATGGAAAATTCAAAAAAAGTTAAGCGACGTCGAAATTCTTCTAAACTGCTGCACATTTCCTTATATCCTATGTCCCAGAATTATGCCAAGCCAAGTCGGGTTACTGATATTATTACAAAATGTTGTAACACACTCAATTCGTGACAATACGTCCGTTCGTCGTAGCATTAACTTTGATTACGGTCGCACGGAGGCTACCAGCGATTTGTCAAAATTACGATAGAAATACCACCGACCGTCTTCTCCACAACTGGCTATGTTATTCGAGATATTATCCTCATACTGACATATTGTTATAGATAATAAAGAGATATTACTTAGCTGACCCTATTGGTTTGGAAAAATCTTTGTGGAAGTATAGGCTACGAGGTATACATTATTCAGAGCTCTTTGTGTATATGTACAAAAGAGCAACCGTTACTGAATGACGACTCTCTGATATAGGTACACACAGCTCATACTACTGAACGATTTGCGCTGATAATAAGCACGGAGATAATTATTATGACGTAGGTTTGACGACCTCGATGGCAGATCGGTCACCATGCTGGACTGCCATCCGTTGCGGGTTCGATTCCTGCACGGGGTGAATATTTGTGTTAACCACAAATGTTTGTCTCGGTCTGGGTGTGTGTGTGAATGAGCGGGTGCGTAGTTTCTGATACCCTAGATACAAGTTTCGAACTTAGTTAGGGGTCAGTTATTTTAATGAGATGATGGTAGTGAATGATTAGGATTTTGGCTCCCAAAATTTTTACAGAAGCTAGAATTACTCTTCTAAAACCTCAAGCCTCAGTTACAAATTAGAACATTACAAGTTTACTTGACACTTTATAAAACAAAAATGAAGGAAGCAAATTACACCGCCGCTGAAATAAGCGATTAAAACTGCAATAAAGTAAGATTTAACTGTATAAACCACCGCAGTGCATAGACGAAGAAAGCGGGGCGTTCTTAATTGCACGCTGACTGCCTTACGTCGTGTTACTTAGGCTAATTAACCTCGCGTTAGGAATGGAAACTATAACATGCAACACGGAATTACGTAGCTCACTTCAAAAATATGCAAGTAATTTTGTGACAACACCTAATTTCGAAATAAAATGATAATGCTGCCGGGATTCAGCTTAATTAGGAAGGATTAACATACTTGTGGTTTTATGCGGGGATAGTTTTTTGACGAATTTATAGTGTAAAGTTTTAAAGCTTTTGAAATGCGACTTAAATATAAATTATTATAAATAATTTATGAATCACTTCAATGATGGGAATGGGATAAACCTGCCTTTGAAAAAGAGATCCCAGGTTTGATTCCCAAGATGAGCAACGTATCATGATTTTGCCTGATACTTCAAATGCTGTTATTCATCATAATCTTACTCCTTTGTTATTTGTGGAGCACTTTGACATGACTTTTTATATGGAATCTTAGATTAAAATAATCTATTCATCTATCTTTATATTGAGACAGGTCAATAATAAAGGTGCATGCCCACTACCATGTAACATACTATGTAGTGTGGTATTAATGTATCGCCCAACAAAAATGTCGTATGATGTAGTGTAACAGAGAAACTAAGAATAAAATGATTTGCGTATTTTACAGTGGTCACACAGTTATTTTTAGTATGTTTTTATTTTACTCCTAAGCGATTACTTTTCTATAAATAAACCTCTTCAGTTCGGATCTAAGTGAGCGCTGTGTTAGCCAAATGTAAGTACTATGTAAGCAGTTTTTAAAGTGACTTAAATCGTAGAAACAAACTGAACAATGGCTGGTAAATGGCTGGAAAACAAAATGCTGGTATTCGCTTCAGTTTTGTTACAGTTTTTAGTTTTGTCACTTGTTACATGTATAAGACTTATGTTACACTGAAGTGACTAATGTTACACTGAAGTGGGCATTTGCCTTTTGAAGTATCACCATCATGGGTCACGTCTTGTGCCTCACGTTTGTTTCTCACGTTCGCAGCATTCGGTGTTGTGACACGGTGCATGATGATGTTTCATAATAACTACAGCCATTATAATAATCGTTTTAAATATGTCCTTTCACGTTGTTTGTAGAAAAAAATAATTACTTGCTAAGAATGTTTAGGTTGAGTTGCGGTGTATCCTGGTACAATTTAAGCATTCAGTTCATCATCTCATTATATATGTAATATATTTTAATTTTAAAGTATAATTATTACTGTGTATGTTTTCTGTCATTTTTCCTTTGAAGGAATACTCTGCGATTCACACTGTTATATTTTTGCAATAACTCACCGTGATAAACATTCTCTTTTCGAATGTTTTGTTCGAGATCACAATTTCTCAAAATGTAAAAAAAGAAAAACATAGTTATTTCCCAAAGACTGATTGATACGTAGACTAAATGGTCCTATAATTATATAATAGAAACAGTAAGCTACCAATTATTTAAAGTTTAAACTAAATAATAACTCTTTTAATACGTGAAGCGTAATAATTGTATAAAGCAGTATATTATTTGCCTGTGTATTTTCACACAACCAGATGCTGAATCCCACACGAGAATTATAAGTTGTTAATTTATTCAAATACCATAATGTTCTGCAAAGTAGATTGTTTTAAATTATGTGTAGGTAATTGTGTGTTGTTTTATTCTATTAGAGAGTTAATTAATGTGAATGAGGTTTATGAAATAGTAGGTCTGTACAGGGAAATATGGTTGTTATATAAATCTATTTTTGGAGAAGTTCTTTGACCTAAAGGTGATACCAGGATTTCAGTTTTGTGTAGCTCTTTTCGTAAATAAATATAATATCGTGTTCTCTTAATATTTTTTTTAAATAACCACATATTAGACTAGCTGTGCCCAATGGTTTTATTCGCGTGATACCTGTTATATTTAGGGTTCATCCACCTCTTTAGGAAAACGAAAAATATTTGTCTGAATCGGTCGAAGCGTTTTAAAGTTTAGTAAGGGCCTATTCTCACCATCTTCAAGTACCGTTCCGAGTACTCACATGTTTTGTCTTTGTCACTTGACATAAAGTAAGAAAGAGACAAAACTAACTTTACTTGGTGAGTAAATTTACTTGAAGGTCGTGAAATAGGCTCTTGGACTAACAAATTCATATGAGTAGTAATGTATCAGCCTAAAATATTTCACTGCAGTATAAAAGCCCAATAGGGCTACTTTGAAATACTTTCACATAAGTACAGTGTTCATATAAATCTAGCTTCCCTAACATATTCACAACTAAACAATCAGTAACCTAAGAGCAGACAGTAAACAACATAACTCAAATGTTATTGGTACTTGTTAAATATCAGCCACATATGGCCACTAAGCTTGTTACCAACTTACCATACATTGGGCTGTTGAAACGTCAAACGCAAGAAGTTGTGGCTTAGAGTTACCGCAGACGATGGCTGTGTATGACATTGGACATGCACACTGCCGACTTGATGTAGGAAACCTTAGGATGTATGACGTTACACTTGGTGGATTTGATGGCGATTAAACGTTGTGTGTGGTTAGTGAGACTGTTGTAATGACAGGGTGTATTCTTATTGAGGTTTTGGTGCGAGAGTGTTGGCTTTGTGGTATTTATGATGGCAATTTTAGTTAGTACAAGTCTGTCACAAAATGGGTTTGTACTACGGATATTTTAAATTTTAGATATAAAGTTCTTATGACTGATATGTAATGTTTTGTAGCTTTGGTATAGATATACGTACTACATAATAAGCTATGTACATTAAAAAAAAATAGCTACGTCTTTTAGTAAAAATGAATGTTATTATTAAAAAAATATATTATATAATATTAATTAAAATAGGTTTAGACCGAAATTGATCAGCCAAAAGAACGTAAGTAGCAACATTGTGTTTATTCAGTCTTATAACTTTGAATTGCTTACTCATTAATACCGTAACCGTTTCAAGTTATATTAACAAGAATCACTTAAGTACAATCTAGATGCGTATTCGAAACAAACTGAGGCAATAAGTTACACATTAATACCGGGTCGAAGCCACAATTCGTGGAACAACGACAACTTTATCTCTTATGGGATTAGGAGGATCAGTACCAAGCAAGTTAGTTTGGATTTCTCTCTGGCAGTTACAGAATTACTTCCTAGATGTGATTAAGATTCCCAGACATGTTTTTTTTTTTTTTTTTTAAATATATTATTTGTACTACAATCTGTCTCCTTTTGGGACATTAATTAGTGGGTTGGTCAGGGTATTTAATTGTCGGCGTGCTCGGTATGCGACTTTTTTCGTCACATCCTACTTTATGCTTTTGAATTTCATTAATTTGTCATAATATTTATTTAATAAATTTGTATTAAAGTATGTCTTGTGGCATTTTTCTTTTTAGTCTGCGAGGAGTCAGTTGTTTTTCCATCAAGGATCTTGCTAGTGGATTTGGATGGGAAGTTATCCTTTCTTTGTACGTTTTTGTTTGGTGAATGATTTCTCGTCTAACTGTATTTATCTGTAGGTCGTGGTGAAGTTGTTCATTCGTGACAAACCATGGGGCATTGGTGATGGTTCGCAGCATTTTGTTTTGATATCGCTGTATGATTTCGATGTTGGAGTGAGAAGCTGTGCCCCAAAGTTGGATACCGTAACTCCAAATCGGTTTTAGGATGGCTTTGTAGAGAAGAAGTTTGCTACGAAGAGACAGCTGTGATCGGCGCCCAATCAGCCAGAAGAGTTTACGTGTTTGTAAGCCTAGTTGTTTGCGTTTTGTAAAGATATGCTTCTGCCAGGTTAGTCTCCGGTCCAAATGTAACCCTAGGTATCTTACGTGATCTGCTTGAGGGACTTCTAGGTTATTTAGTTTTACTGGTGGACAGTTGCCTCTTCTAAGAGTGAAGGTGACATTTATAGATTTGGATTCGTTAGCCTTTATTCTCCACTTTTTGGACCAGGTTGAGATTTCATCTAGCCCACTTTGTAGTATTTTCGTGGCCTCTGCTGGGTTTTCATGGGAGGCAAGGATTGCGGTGTCATCGGCAAATGTTCCAGTAGTGGTACCTTCGAAGATTGGGAGGTCAGATGTATATACGAGGTAGAGTAGCGGCCCCAGCACGCTTCCTTGTGGCACTCCAGCGTTAGTGCGACAAATGCCCGAGACTGCTTCACCGCTCCGGACGAAGTAGTATCTATTCACGATGAATGACTTCAAGATTTCGTAGAGGTAGTTAGGTAGGAGGTTTTTTATTTTATATAGTAACCCCTCATGCCACACTCTATCAAAGGCTTGAGATATATCTAAGAACGCACTTGCGCAGTACTTTTTAGTTTCTAAAGCCTTATCCACTACATTTAATAATCTATGTATCTGATCGGTGGTGGCATGCTGTCGGCGAAAACCAAACTGGTGATCAGGGATTATATTGTGTTTTTCTGTAAGTGGCAATATTCTTGACAGTAGCAATGATTCGTACATTTTTGCGGGGATAGGTAGTAAACTTATCGGCCTGTATGATTTTGGGTCCTCAGGTTTTTTATCTGGTTTCAGGATCATTAGGATTTCTGCCACCTTCCACTGTGGTGGGATAAATTGTATTTCGGTTATTGCGTTATAAATATTAGTTAACAACTTAATCCCAGAGACAGGTAACTCCTGCAGGATTTTACCTGTAATAAGGTCATATCCAGGCGATTTCTTGGTGTTAGCTTTTTTTATTACTTCAATAACTTCTTTTATTTTGAATCTTTCGGGTGATGGAGTATAGTCCAGTTCCTGGCTGTTTAAGAAGTCCATGACTGTTTGCATGTGTTCGAGTGGCCCTTCATATGGATGAGGTTGAAAAACGTTGACCAGATGCTGTGAAAATGTGTTCGCCTTCTCTTCATCACTTCGGGCCCAGCTTTGGTCTGGTTTTCTTAGTGGAGGAGAAGTGACTATAGGGCGTTTAATTTTCCTAGTTGCTTTCCAGAGGGAATAATCAGTAGCTGCCGTTGCGTCAAGACTTTCAAGGTATGCTTGAAATCCCGCGTTACTGTCGCTAGCAAGTATTTTCTTAAGCTGTCTTAATTTATGGTTAAGGCGCTTTTTTGTGGCTGGGCATCTGTCTTGTTGCCACTGTTTTCGTATTTTTCTTTTTTCATTAATTTTGTCAATAATTTCATGTTGAAATAGAGGCTCTGGAGACTTTAGGTGATCTATCGGAGTGGCATTCCATGCAGCATGTTGAATATTCTTATTGAAGAATTCAATAGTTTCTATAATGTCCTCTTCTGTGTTTAGGCTGATTGGTTTACTGAATGTTTCGTCAAGGAGGTCTCTAAAAAGCGGCCAGTTTGTTCTTTTGTTATGCAATGTACATTTTTTTGTTGTTTCCATAATTTTAGTGCTGATTTCTATTAAGATAGGGGAGTGATCTGACGATAGGTCCCAACTACTTTGGCACGATATGTTATTATTTGGGATGCCTTTTGAGATACCAAAGTCTATAACATCTGGGACTTTTCTTATATCAGTTGGCCAATACGTAGGTTGACCTGGTGAAATTATGTTCATAGATCTGCGTTGTACACATGACAGAAGTTCACGGCCCCTGGGCAATATGAGTCTTGAGCCCCAAAATGTATGTTTGGCATTATAATCACCAGCTGCTATAAAACGTTCTCCTAATGTCTGAAAGTATTTACTAAACTGTTCTTCTTTTATGGAATGCTTTGGTGGGCAGTAAAGAGCTGATATTGTGAAGTTGCTTACCCAATCACATACAACAATACTGGTCGCCTGTAAGTAGTCCGTACAGTATGAATCCGATTGGTAATGCTTAATATTGTTTTTGATTAGCACTGCTGAGCCACCATGTGCTTTTCCATTTGGATGCATCGTGTGATATAGTGAGTAGTCGGAAATTTTAAAAAAGCTCTTTGATGTGAAGTGGGTTTCTGATATTAGCATAATGTCGATTTTATTAGTTTTTAGGAATATTTTTAACTCATTCGAGTGATTTGACAGGCCATTTGCGTTCCAGACACATAGTTTTAGTGCTGCGAATTTAGTGGCAGTTTGGACATGATATCGGTTAATATTTGGGTTATCTTTAGCATTTGGTTCATAAGGACTTGTATAGATGCATTAAAAGTTTTAAATGTGTTTGTTATGTTTTCTTCCATGTTTGTTGTATGATTTGAATTTTTTACGGCTGAGGAATATGTTTTTTCAGAATTAATATGTTCATTATTTGGTAGAGTTTCTGAGGTTGGGGGATGTAATCTGATTTTTCTCTGTCTTGTTGCTGGAAGAGGTGGGTATTTAAGTTTCTGCAATTCCTGGTAAATAGTGCACCCTTTATAATTTGCTGGATGATTTCCGTCGCAAAGAATACATTTAACTTTGTCCGATCGCTCTTTCCTAGGACAATTTGTCGTGTGATGAGGTCCAGCACATTTCACGCATCTTGGTTGTCTGTGGCAGAACTTTTGGGTATGTCCGTACTGCTGGCAGTTAGTACACTGAGGTATATTCCGTTTGGGTTTGGGTGGTTCAATTATAACACGGCAATTTAGTAGGAATTTTATATTGTAAATGTCTTTGTTATTGGGGCTAGGTTGCAGGTCTATGTAAAACATTGGGAGCGGCTTTTTAGTTTTGTTATGTTTTATATTCCAAATGTTAGTAGGTTTGTGATGCAGCTGTTCTAAAGCTATTTGCAACTCCTCAATTTCAGTTGATGGATGAATACGTTTCAGAACAACTCTAAAGCTCCGATCCTTTTTGGGTTGGTAAGTAAAAAACTCAGTGCTTCTATTCTTAAGTTCTTTGTATATAATAGAATATGTCTCATGAGATTTAGCTTGGATTTTTACTCTTTCGCCCTGTAATATTTTCATTTCGTAACCTCCTTTGGCTATGTTCTCCAGCATTTTTGTTAAGGGTTGAATATTGCTAACCTTGTCGATAAAAAAATGGAGGTGGTCGTAAGGTCGGTTGGGTTACTGTTTGAGTTGATTTTTGTTGGTCAGTATCCTCTAATACATCAAAACTATTTGAAGTTTGTACTGGGGCTGAAAGCCAATAGTTGAGTTTTGTTTGTTTTTGTTGTCTCTGTTCCATTATAGGGCTACTGCGTTGTCTTTTGCGGTTCTCCACTACTTGCCAGTTTTGTTCATCGCTACCGACGTTTTCTTTAGCGCGCGTGGTTTCGTCAGGTTCGTTTATTGCAGAGGTAGATGACTGACCAATACCACTAAAGGAGCTAGATCTAGGCCTGGTATTAAACATTCCTTTATGAAAGATTTGTTGAGACAGGTTAGGTTTTGGGTCCGTTGAATTCGATGGTGTTTTACTACATAAGCGAAATTTGCCCTCCCCAGAATACGAAGGGCAGCCTGAGCTCTTTTCTACTGGTCCATGTTCTGCAGAAGAAAGCTCAGAGAGGGATTCTCCACAGAGTGTGGTACCCTCCTGGGGTAGTTTTGTTTTTAGTTCCGCCATTTCATTGTTGTTTACTGATCCACAGCTTTGCCTTTTCTGTTGGGGTGAGGTCCCTTAGAGCGCTATCTTACTGGACTAAAGGCACGCTCTTGCCTGCTGGTTTTGGTTCGCGCTAGGTATTTGATTTCCCTAGTACCTCCCATATCTGGGGGGCATTCCCCTATCCACCGCCTGGGGACGCGGTCGATGGGAGTCCAGCAACTCCACACGACATGTGGCTGTTTTTAAATAGAAGTTTAACTTCTGTTTGGATACTAGTGTTTTATAGTGGGAAAGCGAATCTGTGATTATTCGAAAACAGTTTGAACACTGAAAAAAACACTTAAACTGATTTTTGTCGTGGTTTTATTTTGATTCACATTTTCTAACGTTTCGGATTCTTTACAGAACCCGTGATCACAGAACACTAAGATGGAAGACGTCTGTACAAAGTAATGTACCTTCAATATTTTGAATATAATTTTAAATACAATGTGAATTTAACACAGTTTCGGAAATATTATTATTATTTTTGTCCATCCTTATTTTTATTATTTTTTATTATTCTAGTTAATTAAGTTATGCATAAGACCTAAGTATTATTTGTAAAAGAACAATAAACATATTTTTATTTATTTATTTATTTATTTAAATACATCAGCCGAAAAGAATCTGCAAGAAAGTCGGTCTGGTTTTTTTTTGTTAGTTTGAACACTGTTGGTACTATACACACATAATTCAAGCTATTTACTGCATTTTTGAGGACTGGTGAGTGCAAATTTTTGAGGACTGGTGAGTGCAACTTTTTGAGGACTGGTGAGTGCAAGTTTTTTTAGTTCCACTCTTTTAAAGTTCCTTTTCTTTCTTACTTTTGTAATGCTTTAAAAAGTCGGCACTTAATGCACTTATGATACCTTAGGTGTGGGTGTCTATGGGTTCATAGAAGATTCTAGCTATCAGGTGATCTATCTGAATTGAGTTTGAATGTGATAATTATTCAATAAAAATTGATATAGAACTTCAGAAAACACATTCAGTGTATGTGAATGAGTGTGTGCGTAGTTTCTGATACCCTAGATACAAGTTTCGAACTTAGTGAGGGGTCAGTTACTGTAATGAGATGATGTAGTGAATGATTATGTTATGTTATTAAGTCATCGATTCGGGGTGTGGAATATTTCTTTAAAAAGTGAAAGCTGTACAGAGTAACTACTCATCCTTATCATATTAATTTTTAAAATAATTAAACAAATTACTCACCATAAGTCCGAAAGTACTCACAAACATCTGCTTTAACTTTGTACTACACGACAGTACTTAACAAGACAACTATTCCAAAATTGTACTCTACATACCGCTGGCTAGTTAATAATAGGAACAGTCCTGTTTTGTACCACCTGAATCGGATTCCAACTATATCGAATGTAGGTACTTAATTAGGTGGTCTAATTACACCAATAGGGACACTTGTGGACCGGCACTAATGTACAGAACAGCTAGGTAGCGTTTGTAGACAATGGAATTCTAGATTTAGTTGGGTTTGGTACTGTGTGGTACTGATTTTGATGTAATTAAAAAGAGTTATATGATTAACTACACATTTATCAAATCACAATAATCTTAGGGTTATGGATTCGAATTCTGTACGATATAAATATTTATGTACATTTATATTACCTTAAATACTATCTTGGTCTGAGTGCGTAAATAAATATACGTATGTAACGTAGACAAGATTCGACTGTCTGAAACCATATTCTACATCGACAATTGCCCAGGACTTTACTCCAAGACCTCCAAGCTTAGCAAACACCCTGTCAAAGTTTAAAGTAAAACTTTAACAAAAATATTGTTATAATAAAATCTTTACATTACTCGTCTAATTCTTTGACCGTCAAAGAGATGTTTCCTTCCACTTATTTTCACATTTAACTTTAATTATAAGCGGAGGCAGCATGCATTTAGTATCCGGCAGACGCTCGGCTTAATATGGACGCTATTAGGCAAAGTGACGTCATAAACATGATTTTTATTTAACTTTGTTTTCTTCTTTTACGTGACAATTTTTGTAAGAATTTTTTGGAATGAATTTGAACTTTTGTGTTATATTTTAGAGTTACCTTATGATTACAAGAAAAAACAAGAATATTTAATTGTTTTATAATACATCTTAAAATATAAATTTTACGGGAAAAATAAAATTAAACATTGTTCTACAAGGTAAAGATTACATACCAATCAGACCTAATTTGAGCCCTAAACATCCAAACATTAAAACCATACCCATTACCACAAACAAACACGACAGACAAAACAATTCACCCGCAAAATTTCTTACAAAATAGACTAAGTTATTAGCATTCCATGTTAAACTAGTTCTAAGTCTAATCCAACTGTAAACTAAACCACAGTAAAATACAGTATAGCACTTACTGAAACGAGGGCCGTTCGTGCCACAGCCACATGCAATTTCAGCTAATTTGCATATCTTAGTTCCAACGGTTATGGTACGTGTCATTGAACAATTTCAGTTTCAGATGGAGACGGTTACATTAGCCCGGCACAGACTTATGGCTAACTTTGAAATACATTCATTTAGTTTTACCGCAATACTCCAATTTTAATGTAGGTCAAATTACTTAATAATTTCTTAGGATTGTACTATTTTTTTTTCAGAGCATGCACTACATCATCTCATTATAGTAACTGACCCCTAACTAAGTTCTTGTATCTAGGGTATCAGAAACTACGCACACACTCATTCACACACACACCCAGACCGAGACAAACATTTGTGGTTCACACAAATATTCACCCCGCTCGGGAATATATAAACTATATATAATAATTTGGACGTTTTAACAAAGTCATTTCTCAGCTCGCTGTTGTTGCGAGAGTTAAAAGATTCTAACTTACTAGAATCTGACAGAAAATTATCATGAAGTTAGTTCACCCTGCTTATCCCTTGCTACTTCTCCCAATGTCCTATTTTCCATTATCTACTTATACCAGTAAAATATTCTACTTTCGATTAAAGACCAGTAACACACTTGTTACTAAGTTGCAGTGTTCACGGCTGGAAGTGACTATCAATCCAGTGGCTTTTCTGCTTGTTTTCCAATGACATTTATCAGTGGACTTAGATTTGGACATAGAGTAGACTCTGTTGTAGAAGTTTGACGCAATCTCCACAATCTTTTCTTCCAAGACCTTGACATACCTCATGCATTTTCCAAAACGAAAATAAGGTAATTGGCTACAAGCTTCCGTACAAAATGAAGTTATATTGAAAATGTTCAGTGCAAGTGTGGATTTCAGAAATAGCAGACATGTTTCAAGCTTTTCGTATTCATCGACTTGTATGTGTGACTAGCTGTGCCGTGTGGTTTAGCCCCCTTTTGTAGCATGATTTTATGCCCTCTCTGAATAAATTGGTTATATCTATCATAGACTCAGAATCAGAATTTTAAGACATTTTTGAATCGGATCAGTAATTTCTGAGATAAGCTGCAAGCAAACAAACTCTTTAGCTTTATACTAATTAGAATAGATATGCCACAAGCATAGTGATGTACGTCACTCCTGTTTAGTCAATGATGGGAATTTAGAGGAACGGTCACATTAGATGATGGAATTACCCGTAACTATTGATGGTCTAGTTAGAAGTAATTTGGCGCAAACTCAAAATCAGAGTCGAGATATACAATTGACCCACTCATAAGATAAAGTAATAAAGCTATTAGTTAATGTTGATGATATCAAACTCGATTAATTGCAGATGCATTGCTTGATCCATTAATCGGTCTCGAAACTTGACTTGCCATACATACTTTCATTAATTTTATATTTACAAAGTGGATACTAGACGCATTTAATTTATTATATAATTTTACTCTTGATTGCTCTACCTGTAATCCTACTAATATTATAAAGCCGAATGTTTGTGAGTGTGGATGTGTGGATGTTTGTTCCACTTTCACGCAAAAAGTACTGAATGGATTTTAATGAAATTTGGTACAGGTGTTCCTCGTACCTAGGAATAACACATAGGACATTTTTATGCCAAAATTCCCACGGTATAGGTTCCACGCGGGTAAAACCGTGGGGCACAGCTAGTTGTCTATATAACATACGACAACAATAACAAATGTTTTCATCCATACGTTTCTATTTACCTAACAATAATTATACCTGCGTAAAATTTGCTCTGTCTAAATAATTTGATGTCAAACAGTGCTTCGATTCAGTTAACTTAGTCATATGTAACAGAATAGTACATTGTATTATGTTCAAGACCAGTATTAGTTGAGCTCTCGCCACTCCGACTTTGTGTAGATTTTAGTGAAAATACGTTGAAGTATAATGGCTTCAGGGTTCAAGTTAAATGGTCGTCATTTGAAGCTGTATTTAGGTACATATACGCTTTGCAAACACGTACAAAGATCTGTTTATGTTTTGTTAAATTAGTTAAATAGTAATGTATTTTATAGGTTTTAAATGGAGTATAATAGAGGTGAAAATGTGAAGGTGTAAAACAATTTTTACACCGAATTAATCTAGAGATTATATTTTTAAGGGTAACACCGCTGGGCAAAATATGTACGCGAAAATTTTTCATGACTATCGTTCGTCTACAATTACGAATAAAAGCGTTTATATCTTACAATAAAAACATATTAAATACATTAACTGTTGTATTTATTACACCTTAACTGATCAAAATAATGTTTTGTCATTGACGTGGCTCATAAATGTAACAAATAAATGTCTTGACATCTGTTTGTCTCTACTAATATTATTTGATATGGAAAAGTGTTTCTTTGCTTTTCACTTTTGTGCAAGAAAAGAATAGAACATTATGAAATGAATTTATTGAAAATCAAGTGATACGAGTCGTTATCTAAAGCATTAAATAACTATTTTACCGTCGCAAAGTCATAAAAATGTAATTTGGTACAAAAAAATATAATGTGTAACTTTTGTTGCCAACCGTCCATTTCATAAGATACATGTTATATTTATTCAAAACTAGCGGCCCACCCCGGCTTTGCCCGGGTCCAATTTTCCCGGTGATTTTCCCAATTTTTATACATAAGAACCTTGTCCTGACAATAAGAAACACAACAAAAAAAGAATTGGCCAAATTGGTCCAGGCGTTGTTGAGTTATGCGCTTACCAACACATTTTGCGATTCATTTTTATATTATAGATTTTATAATAAAAAACCGCGGTCCGCACCTAATATGAAATGGAACAATAACAAGATGACTAGAACATTAAATCTCGAGTCCCGAATATTACCACTATAAATCTCAAAGGTGAAACAGAAAAAAGTAAAATATAAACAGAATGAGGGTCTGTTTTGACATCTTGCAGCGTTATTTCTAAGTCACAACAGCTGTCCCCTAATATTAAAATGTATGATAAACTCGACTGTCTAATGACCACGAGATTTAAATCTAAAGAGAGAAATTTTTCGGCGACGCCTCTTCACGAAATGGGAAAAGTTTTTGTTTTTTCTTTTGTATTTAGAATGTTTTGTTTATGGTTCAGTAAAGAAAGGTATTCGAGAGATAAATCTAAAGTTTTTTTTTGTTTTCAATTCTTTTTTTAAATGATGTTTGTTTATTCAAAGTTTTTTCGATAGCTATGAAATTTTATATAGGTCCTCTTTAAAACAGAAGCCATATAAAAATAGCGATTTTGAAAGGTACGAAAAAAAAACATCTTCATCACAAAAGGTAAATAAAAATCTTGTCTATCACAGATTTCCTCTCACAAAAACAAAAACTGTTACGAAAACAAAAGTGCTACCCATTCAATCCTATATTGAGGTAAATATAAAAACCCCATCGGTCATACATCAGTCGTAGACACGAATTGCAATTACGCGTAACTCGTAAGTCAAACGGTGAAACGGCCGGCAACCCATCACTCAATACAGCACCCCGATCCTGGTAAATGTAACGTCAATGGTTCGTCGATGAGTATAATTCGTAACAATGGTAATACTACGCTTGTAGATCGGCAAATATTTGAAAGAAAACATTATTAGAATACCAATATAAACATAACATAACATAATTTCAGTATAGTCTCTCTCCTAATATCTTTTAAAAGTTTGTCGATCTACAAGCGTAGTAACAATAATTACGAGTAATATAGATACAAAGATATTTTATTCAATTTCCTTCATTATGACAATCCAATGTTTTTCCAATGAATTACTGGAATACGAAAAACTGATTTTGAATTGTGAACGTTTCATATT
Source organism: Timandra comae (assembly GCA_958496195.1). Classification (NCBI taxonomy): domain Eukaryota; kingdom Metazoa; phylum Arthropoda; class Insecta; order Lepidoptera; family Geometridae; genus Timandra; species Timandra comae. The sequence goes on from OY292359.1 coordinate 11,367,711, forward strand.
TTATAAACGTTACTATGGCACTCATTCGTTAATAAATTAGTAAAATACGAAATTGTCAAAGTACAAACGAATTGAAGACGAACCATTGACGTTACATTATCAGAATCGGGTGCTGAACTTCCGAAACTACGTTCGCACTGGTCACGCGCTGATTTATCACCAATACGACCAATATGCTTCCAGCTTTATTGGCAATTTATTAATGACTAAGGAGATATTGTAGCTTTATAGTACACGGCGGGTGTTCATTGATTTTTATTGTTTTTTTATAATGGGTTTATGAAGAATTTTGGAGATATTTTTTAAGGTATTAAGTAGGCTAAGCTATTGTTGTCTATCGTAGACATTTACAAGTATAATTCTTTGCCTCCTCCTATCTACAGCTGTCATGAGCAATGACATAAAATAATTAATTTACTTTTAATCTATCTTTTAAAGAAACTAAGAAGATATGGAAAAAAGATAAAATATTCCAATTTACAGAAACACAAATCACAGAAAATAAGCAGCCTTTTCTTAAATACCTTATCATAGATACAAATAATGTGTTGTCAAAGTCTATTAAAAACGATAACTGACAAAACGTTTCACAATACAAAATCTTAATTACTATAAAACTAGTATTTCGACAGTATTAATACTTTGAACGTACGTGAAATAAACAGTTGATTGCCGACTAAAGTCTGGCAACAGTTAATTGGCAGAAAGTGTTATGTACTGTTTGAATTACTTTTAGCTGTCGACTGTCAATCTACTCGAGAGTTTCAATTAAGTTGAATTAAGTCCCAGACAATTTATACAGTTGTAATGTAAGTACACTGACATCGACCTATGTTTACGAAAAGTAAGTACGTGAAAAATGATCTTAATTTAACAGTCTTAGATTATATTGAAATTCGAAATATATATACAGTCTGAATTGGGCATCGATGAAATAAATGGAAAGAGAACTAATATAATAATTTTGTTAGCACAGCAAAATTAAACGCAGAAAATAAATTTTATCAACAAAAAGCAACTGAAAACAGATAATTAAAATACACAAATAATATTAAGTACTTTTTTTTGCTGTCCCACTGCTGGGCAAAGGTCTCCCCCAAACAACCAACCATCCCTATCCTTCGCAGGAGGAGGTAGGAGGTACTTAAAGCAAAAATTTAACCTGTAACCTATTCAGTTACTTGTTCATCAAATTACCATAAAACTACGAATTACTTATCTTTGTAATTAACGACCTCTAAAAATGTAGAAGGACCTCTTTTTTAGCAGACAAATAAATGGCGACTATTTTTTTAAACGACAATTACTAATGTCCTAACTTTTTTAGGCTTAACAGACTTTGTAATTAGGATAGACTTTAATAAAATATAAGATTGCAACGTATTATCTACTACTTTTATCGAAATTGAGCCGTTTTTGAGAACGTGATTACAAATAAACAGGTATAGCTCACGTAATAGAATTGTACTAATTATTTAGTCTAGTTTTAATAATTTATTAGGTAGACGCTACGTGTGCTATTCAATTTATTTTGGAAAATATTAATTCGAATTCAAGAACTATTTAAATATCCATCTTTTACATCTTTTCATGTTAATGTAAGACCAAAAACCTTACCAACAATAACATTTTCCACCCACACAAATAAACCTGAAACCCGCGCTGTCCATACCAACTAAATTGAGATACCTCTAGACCAGACAAGTGAGTTACGTCATAAGATGAGATAACCGAGATGAGCCGAGCGAAGTGCATTTCCTTGCTACCGGACCGTGCCTGTGTCTGCATTAATGGATTGTATACCACGTCAACCTATGATGAGTAAAGGGCTTCGATGGATGTATAACTACGTAATAGTGAAGACTGGTGGGTATTTGAGCGGTCTAGTTTAATTGATGGAGGTTTGACGGTTTTGAGTAAATAGTAAGTCTGTGCATCCACAGACTTACTGTTTACTCAAACCCGTCGTTTGTGGCTGTTTTTATTCGTTTTTTTAGGGTTTTACGTAGTTAGAAATGACATTATTTTTCTAGTTAGCGAGGAGAGCCTTGGTGCTGTTCTAACCTACTAAGTTTATAACAAATATATTAATTCAAACCCATATTTAACAACAAACATCCAAATATTTTACAAAAATCAAAGACAAAATCAAATAAAAATACTTTCTAAACTTTTCTAAAAATATAAAGGTGAAAACACATCGAGATGTAATGACGTGTTGTGCTATGTTCGCATTCAACCATTGCGCGTTGAAAGGAATGCACTACACTGGGCCAAACTACGTGAACTCAGTTCAATCTGTAAACGGTTGAAAAACCAAGATGGCTGCCTCGAATGTCGCGTAACATGATTTGTGAACTCCTGAGTAATACGGTGTGAGTGCCAACATTCGGAATGGAACATTTCATATCGCCAATAAAAATGTTGACAAATAAATTTCAGACGCGAAGTTTCATTGATGATTTTTTGCAAATTATCTAAGTTTTGATGTGTAATAAAAAGGTTAAAAAGTACTGAACATATTTATAATTCTTACACTTATGGAAGATAACATTTTCAATAAAATAACGTAGGCTTTTTTTTAGTTTACTTACCTTTTTACGGGAACTCAGGTAAAACTGCGGCTCACAGCTAGTAAAATTCTTCTTCACTTCAAAACCTTTCTGACATGCGTAGGTGGGCCGAAAAAGATGTTTGAATATTTTTTTAAAACAAAACATTACAATAATTAATTTTAATGAAACTTTCAAATAAGTACAAGAACACGAAAGAACAAAAAAAAATATTTTTAAAATACAAAGAATTATTGTACAAAAAACAATTTACGTCACAAAAAATGTGGGTACACTGTGAAAACGTTACGAATGCAAAACAAACACAATTCTCGTCGTGAGTGAAACAGTATTATTTTATATAACAGTCGTTAAGTGATAACACAATCTCGAGTTCAGGAGAATTCTCACATTGTTCCTGTGGATTAAAATAGGCCGGGGTCACACAACGGGACGAATTTTACAGTTTTATTTCTTGAAAATATACATGTAGGTATTAATTATCCCGTGTTTGTCTTACATATCTTGTTTTTTTTTACGTTTTTTCTGTCCTAATGGTAAGGTGATTATAGAAAAAACAAAATTCATCACAGTTCAGTCGTTCTCATGATCACGCTAAGTACTTTTGGGCTTCTCCTCTACCCCATAAACAGACTACGCATTTAGGACGGCGGTAGTCACTTATCTGTTGGTTTATTTGCTACCTAAGTATATCATTAAAACTAACAGTTTTGAGTAAAACTTTAAAAATAGCTTTAAAACGCTGCAGTGTGCACCTAGCATTACTTAAAGCAAAAGTAAGGAGGCGAGTAATGAGATGACATCTCAGATTGTTATTTCGGCAAGTATTAAATAAACGACAGCCAATTACCGGGGCGATGCGTCCCAAGACTCGAATACTTGAACATTTAATGAAAGAACACTGTACCTTATTTGGGTATGAAGATGTTAAACAGAACAGGGATCAACACACCCTGGATTTTGACGTTTAATTTCCCCAAAGTGTTAATTTTATTTTGTTTATATTTGTTCGATCGTCACTTGGGTTTCAGCTCCGCTCTCGCAGCGGTAAATCTTTAATTACTCTTTCAATTACAGCGTTGTCGGAAAACTTTTAATGAATATTGATGCTCCAGAACTGGGTTATGTAAACTGATATTATTGTTAAGGTTTTGTTTGAATTTGACTTCGTAAATTAAAGTCAATTTAAAAGTTATTGGTAATGTTTAAGATACATAATGTTTATGACAAACTCTTTAAAGCCGTTTTCAAATATTTACGGAGCCCGTATTTGTTGACTTTGGACTAAGCTCTTGGAAAAAAGGCATTCTTTTTTTCTTTTAGCGACTACTTATGTAATATTACATGTTCATGGGAAAACTACTGGAAAGTATATCATGAAATTTAGAAAATATATTATTTTTTTCAAAGAGTATATATAATATTTATGTTGCAATAACTTTAAGAAACATTGAAGTGACATACACTATGTTAAAAGAAACGTACTCTTTAGTATTTTGCCCAAGAAAACAGTAAATAAAATGAAGATATCTCATTATCTCCAAAGGCATGATCTCAGATAAACGGACTAAATTAAAAAGTACATTCCAACGTTTATGTTCCCTTGGCGTATCGTTTATTTTTACGTGCCCGTATAATAATAGTTACAACTTCGATGCAGTATTTTTCATCGTCGCGTTTCACCAACTAATATCATTTATTTATAGAGTTATAAGATTTTAAAACAGTTATTATTCAACGTTATTTCAAATTGAATGTGTTTGGAACATGCGAAATGATTTTTCGAGATCTTATGAAAGCTTACAAGGTTTTAACATCACGATGTATAATTTTGGTAAGTTGCTAGTTTTATTTCGTTTTGCGTTTATTGTATTAAAAACTACTGGTATAGAAATAATAAGTAAAATTCATGGTTTAATTGAAATGACCATAAAAAAACTTCTATCGATAGGTACTAAATTTGTCAAACTATACAGAGAAACTCAAACATATTGTCAAAATCATAACCGTCCTTTTGCTCCACCAATAGTCGGGTAAAAATAGCATAATGGATTTTTTTATAATGTTTATCGATATTTTAAGTTAAATTACCATTCATTTTACACATGCGAATCTGTGAGGTGCTTCTAGTCATACATACACCAAGACCTATCCATTGTTAAACGCTAACCTAACCTAACATTCACTTACGGGGGGGTCAAGTGTGAGTGGCCGGCTGTCACTGTGGCCGGCGCATTTCCGTCGGTCGGAAGTGGCCACAACCATTGTTGTTAGAGCTTAGGTTTACCTAAGTTGTAGGTGAGTTGAGACTTGAGAGTGGCTATGAGTTGGATGTGAAAGAAGTATGTAAAAAAACATATATGTATTCATCTAGAAATACTAAAGTATTATTAAAATCGGTCTTTGTTTGTATCTAAGCGGTAATTTGAAATTACTATTCTGAATACAAAAAGTCTATTTTTTCCAAAATGTTGCCTCATGTCCAAGTGTCGGTTTCTAAATTTTCGCAATGGCCACCCATCACTATTATGCCGCTACACGCTGCTTAACCATGCACATTACAAGCATTTCAAGAATAACATAAAGCTCAAATCGAATAGTTTTTGTAATAAGAGATTTTTATATATTTTTATTTATTTATTTTGCCCTTATTATTTCATTCAATTCATACTTTCTTATTACAATCTAAACAAAACATTTTAAACATGTTTGATTCTTTACAAAAAAACTTTAAACATTGTTCTAATTAATTAAAAACATGTATAGTGAAAGAAAAAGAAAATAGTCAAGGTGACTTATGTAAGTGGGAATTCCCTTTGCGTGTCACTTATGTAGTTATACTTTATAGCCACGTGACAGTGGCCAGAGTGGACCATTAATTACACCTGTATTACTTTAGAAAGCAGGGGACGGACTTAGGATTATAAGTTAGGGCGAATTTATGGGCGAACTTTACTTTCCCATACGTCGTAGGTCAATTATGGGATAATGTTATTATGGACAGTAAATTATCGATGTGTTTTCGTAAGTGGTAAGTTAGCAATAAGATCTTTATAATTTTAGTATTTTATGCGTACTGTGTTATTATGTGTTTATAGTTTTGAATATTCGATGTTTTATAAAACTGTTGATAAATTCTATTTATAACCTAACCTTAATTATTTTAAGTATATTGTTCAGACATTGAAATAAATCAAAAGCCTACGAAATAAACGGTTGAAAAATAATGACCTTTAACAAAAGGTTGTTTGAACTGTGAACACTCTTTGAGTTTACGAGAGGCATCAAAAAATTTAACCTTTTACAAAAAACGCCCTAATAATGAGCGTCCTTATTACGCCCACGTTAGAAACCATAATATTTCTGAATAATGAATACAAGTAGTTGCTGGTTTGTAACTAACTTTATAAATTAAATGTTTCTGTTACCTACGTAACGTTTTCGTTCGCTTTGTAAAACTTTGCTTCAGAGGTTTGTACCTTTTACGGTCTTTGGTCACTTCATAAACGCCACATTAAATTAATTTAATGGAAATCTAAAGTTTTTTAGAAATGAAGTTTTGAAAACATGAGTTTTATTGTGGTTTGTATTTGTTTTATTTTAGTTTAATTTGATTTTTATTTGTTATAATTTAAATGTGTACTTATATTCTATTCGTAACGCATGTTTTTACTTTACAGTTCCTTTTATCTTTGATCCAAAGAAAAAAGGATCTTGGAAGGTCTCATTGCAAGGCAAAAGACTTTGAAAACGAGACCGATACTGTTTCAAAAGCAATAATAATGTTTCCCCAATACAAATTCACAAAAACCCACGCATTTTCCCATTTATAATCATAATCATAATCATAATAACTTTATTGCAATATCACAAAACATAGAGATCTTATAATAAATGTGTAAATTATTAATAGTAAATAAATCGTTTCATAATAATGCGCCACACATGACCGTTGTAATCCATATAAACCGTTGATCCGTTAAAATTCGCGGTAAACTTTTTCATCCGACAGTATCCAAAAGCTTAGTTTAAAACTGTAATTAATTTTTAATCCGGCATTACTTTGCGGCTCCACATAATAAATTAATTTCGCTACCATTCGGGTGATATAATCAGTTAATTCAGCGTTTCTCTTTTGCAGCAAAGGTTTCTCATCTCGGCTGTATTTGTAATTAATTGTTTGAGCCCCATAATTCTGCCAGGAGAGAGATGCACAATAAGAATACCCAGATTGAAATCGGACGTTTTTAACTGAGTGCGTTTCAAAAGGAACGTTTTAATTTAAAATTTGAAAAGGTTTCATGTATACTTTTTGGTATATACCTTCTTGTTTGCTCCACAGAGCGGAATGATTCGTGAATTGGTTTCGATGAGAAACCGCAATTCAAACCGCGGAGCGATAAGAGATATCGGATATGATAGCAGGTATTGTAAAGAAAATGTTAATGGTCTTTCTTTTGATTAGAAATTTATACCTGTCCCTACTTGTGTACATCCTATATCCTATAATTAAAAGGTCTATATGATAATTTTTTTATTTTCCTATTTTTGGGTTGGTTTTGTCGTTAATAAAATTAAGTATAAAACAACTCCAATGTAATATTTATTTCTTTTTAACTATTTTACTTTATTTCTAAATCTTTTTCTCAACAGAAACTGAAGATATTGAATTTAATTAGTTCAACAAAATCCACCGATACTAAATTTATTAATAAGAGAACCATTACCAAAGTAATTTGCAATGCAAATAATGTAGTGCATGCGCAATAAAAACATAAATTATTTAAACTTTTATAATGTACTGAGTGTGCACTTTGGAAAATCGCGTGTTCTTAATGTTACAATGTGACTAAGTGTACTGAATTTTATTACTTTTTATACATTAAAGAACTTTTAAATAAAATTATAACTTCTATCTTTAGGGTTCCGTACTTATAGGGCTAAAACGAGACCTCATTACTAAGATACTGCTGTCCATCCGTCTATCTGTCTGTCTGTCTGTCACCAGACTGTAGCTCATGAACCGTGATAGCTAGACAGTTGAAATGTTCACAGATGATGTATTTCTGTTACTGCTACAACAACAAATAACGAACGTGTTTTTTTGCCATTATTTGTTACGTTGTAATTGTAAAGATAAAAATACGGATCCCTTATTTTTCTGATTTTTTTATACATTAAAGAACCTTAAAACAAACTATTTTTTATATTAATTAACGTTTTTAGGTTCCATAAAAAACAAGAACGCTAAGTATTAGACAGACGGTCATGACACAGAATGTTTTGTTTAAATAAGTAGAGAATAATTAGTCGAACGACATTACTTGAGTGTTTATGAACTCTTTACCTAAGACGTAGTGGAGATGGTGTTACCAATTAGGTAAAGGTATTTCTTTTATGGTTTCCAGTACATAAAGAGATATTCTTTTATGGTTACTAGTAAGTATATAAAAGTAATTATTAGCAATATATTAAGAGCACATCTTGATCACATTTTTAATATTAAATATAAAATTATTTGCTTAAACGTTTCGATCAGATTGATCTGACCAGACCATGGTCACATAAGGGTCAATGAATCCTGAAAGTACATCAGTGTTGTCAATAAAGTCGACTATAGTACGTCAGATGTTGACCATAGTACGTCAGATTTTGATTATTATATATCAGATGCTGATTGAGTTGAGTTTGTCACATTGTCATGTTGGCTATAGTTTGTCACATGTTGACAACAGCAGATGTTGACCGTATTACGTCTGATATTGACAATAGTACGTCAGATTTTGACTATTGTACGTCAGATGTCTGTAGTTTGTCACATGTTGACCACAGCACGTTACATGTTGACCACAATACTTCAGATGCTGACTACGTTAGGTCAGTCAGATGCTGAATTCAGTACAGCAGATGTAGACTTTGATTCGTCACATGTCGATAGTACGACAGGCGTTGATAATAAATAGCACGACATAATGTTGACAATAGTACAATAGTAATAGTATTCATAGTACAAACTATGCATAATTAGGGACTAAGTGTCGATGTGTAATTTAGTATCGTAATATAAGTTTATTTCTCTTTTTCGACCTATTATTCCACCGCCATTGAACAAAGTTATTACTCAAGACTATAATGGTTATATTCTTGTGAATATCAGCATAAAATATAAGTATATATCCCCAAAGAAACCATTCCGTTTACCTTCAGACGTCTCGACGGTTATCGCTTAACTTTTAAGCATCGTAACTTTTAACGAGAGCTCTAAGAACGAACTATGAATAACTACACCTTCAGCACAAAAGACCTGATATAATATTACGTTCGAAATTAAGGAAATTTTATTTATTGATAGCTTTTATTATTGGAAATCTTGAATAAGTTTTTATTTGTGAATATTTTTGTGAATAGAAAACGTTATGTGCAAAATAGTTTTTACATATTTTATTATGTGATGTTTTGTAAGATCTTTTTTTTCTATTAGATTCTACTAAGAATTAGCGTAATCACCACACTTGATAAAACGTATTTTATGATATCAATATTGTTTATAAGTATAAAATATTTTGTAAGATTTTTGATGATATTCGTGCAATGAAAAACAAAACTAAAGAAAATGATTTTTGTCGTGGTTGTGTTTTGTTTTACATATTCTGACGTTTCGGATTCTTTACAGAACCCGTGATCACAGAAGACTAAGATGGAAGACGTTTAAGTGTTTTATTTCAATGTGTAGTGTTCGTGTAAATCAAAGATATCAATAAAGAAAATGAATGCGCATTACTTACGACACGAAATTCATTTCTGATCCGTATCCTAACTAATATTATAAATGCGAAAGTAACTCTGTCTGTCTGTCTGTCTGTCTGTCTGTTACCTTTTCACGGCTAAACTACTGGACCGATTGACTTGAAATTTGGTACAGGGGTAGCTTATGGTCCGGGAAAGAACATAGGATACTTTTTATCCCGAAATTCCCACGGGAACGGGTACTACGCGGGTGAAACCGCGGGGCGCTGCTAGTAAGTACATAAATATTTCGTGAGATTAATTATTAAGATTGCAGCGTTATCAAATAACAGGGGAACGGGAGATTTATTCGCTTGCAATTGACAACATAATTAGAACGAAGTTGCATTCGCTATGAACATACATATTTGTTTGACATAACGTCTATATTAAAATACACTAATTGATTGCGTTAATTGAGACCACGATTTTGATGTTTTAATTTATTCATTTGATAGTTTATAGCTATTAATTACATGTCTTGAAGGTATTAGTTGGTAACGAACTGTGTTGTGTTGGTTTTGCGTTTAATGAAACTACTTTGAGGTGATCAGCATGACTTGGAAAACGCGATAGATACAGCGATTTATTGACATCCAACTGTCAAAATTTGATAAAAATACATGCCATATTGAATTTTACCACGTGATTAATTTTATGACATTTGGTCATGCTCGCGAAATCGATATAGCTATTTATTGACATCCAACTGTCAAAATATAATAAATATAGCGGCCATATTTAATTTTATCAAATCGTACCACGCCATATTCATTTGGTCATGCTCGCGAAATCGATATTATTTCGTGGTGTCTATATATTTTATCACGCACAGTCATGCTAGGCAGGCAGGTCGTGCTTCGTGGATTTACCTTCTTACTTCCCTTTTTTAAATTATCGTATGACTTAAAATGTTCCGACAAATCTGATAAAAAAAAAATGGACCCCAATTAAAAATTGAATAAGGTTTTTGCGTACATCTGTACATATAATCATTTGATTAGTTGCATAAATTGCTGGTTTTGGTTAATTTTGCATAGAAGGTAATATCAGATCAATTTCGATGTTTTTCTTAATCTATCAAGTACTATTATTATTCTTCATTTTGTTACAAACAATAAAAACATCAGGAAGTATGATCAAGATTATATTGCTACAAAAAATCAAGATATAGGTGAACATGTTATGATTGACGTGAACTAGAATTCAATTGTATGTTAAGTCAGATGCAAAGTTGTTCACTACCGGATCGCAGATAGATTCAACGAATGATTTCACACACAAATATGTCAGGGTCATTTAGAGATGATTTTTGAAAACTATAGAAATGTGATTATTGTTGTTGTTTAGCAAAGGTGATGGGTACCAACCCGTACTTGGCCAGCGTGGTTGACCAATACCTAATCCCTCTAATTCAGGGTAAGTTCGAGCCCATCGGTGGGGACATAATATGAGCTGATGATGATGGGTCACCGTTATCAAAGTGGGTTCTAGTTTCATGACTACACACAAAAAAATTAATGAGTTCCAATTGCGGAAAACTAAGAACAAGTACACCCTATTAGGATTGATTTATTTATTCATCTAGATATTACTTCTCAACTACAGCTGCAATGTTTCGAAAATATAGCATGTCAACTTAGTTAGTTATATATTGAATTTCAATTACGTTGTTTTTTTTATGTAAATCCAAAATCACTTTAGAACGGCTGTATATACATATTTGAAGATCACCCAAGAACTTATGATCAAAGTAACATATGTAAAATTCCGTATGATTTTCAATTGTTTTCATCAGTCGCGTTACTTTGTGCGATTCGTTTGTTGAGCTGCCTGAGAGCGCACTCGACACAAAAACGTTGCGATGCGTGTTCTTTCTTTGAAACTCGTTTTTATAAAAGAAAGGATGTGTGAATATACTTGAAGACGGTCTAAAGCACCTCACGTTTAGGTTGGGAATGAGAGAAATTTCCAACTGAAGTACACTCTACACCGAGATGCGCTTTGCACGTGTTTTCTTGCACGAAAACTCGCTTTAAACACCGAATTTATTATCGCGGTTGTACTATTTATCAACGTTTCTAGTTGCGTTTTGTTTATTTAGTAAATGGGTAAAGATATGTTTGTTTTTAAATTATGTATCAAGATATAAAGACCAGTAATAGAAATGTATGGAAAGAAATTGATGAGGCATGTGCTCTGCAGTAAGCTAACATGCTCGTGAAGATAAAAAAGAAGTGCATAACATAAAATTATCTACGTATTCAATAACATTACATTAACATAGTCCTATAGCAACTAAGCCCTATTTAGGTAAAAGTTATATTACATGTATCTAGAGTATCAGAAACTATGCACATACTCAGTCATACACACATATTATTATGCAAACCTGAAAAACAATTATTATGAATCATACTTTTTTTTTTGCACGGAAATTGAACTAGCAACCTTTTATTTGGCATCGTCACTGGTATTCTTTTCTATTTAATAAAAAGCTAAATTTAGCACATAAACTTCTGAATGCTAATAAAGTAGGTTAGAACTGAGGACGAAATCGCAAATTGGAATCATATATTTTTTCTGTAAGGGTTTATTATGGGATAGAAGGGCCTATCAGGAACAGGTTTGGTACCTAGTAAAATATTAATCTGAATATTGGTTTCCCAAAATATTAGGACTTAGAACTCATAGCCTTTATATAGCAGGCCGACATGATAAATAATTTGCCGTTCAAAATTAGAACAGTAAGAACTCGTTAAAATGTGCGTTTTTTCAACGCCTTCGTAATCTAGTGGTATTAGGATTGAAACCACTATATCTTCAGGTCAGGCACAGCTGTCTCCTAACCTGAGGTCTGAGGTCACTGGATTCCCGGTTTAAGCTATTCACGTTTGCAATGATTTCCGAAAATGAAGTTTGAAATTACTTTCAGTCATTAGGCAAGCGTATTGATTACGCCTATTCTTTTTCCTTGTACACTCAGCGTCAAATAATGGGTACCAGCTCTCAACTCAAATTTATTTATTTATAGTTTTTTTTATATACCTTTTAACATGTTTTTTATTGTTGACATTAGTTATAAGTGCCATTAGTATTTGATTTTATTTAAAAAAAAATACCAGCCCGAGTTTCTTGCCGATTCTTCTCGGCTGATGTAATTCCGAATCGGTGGTAGATTCAGTGACCTTCATAAGTGCCTCATTGAGGCCTTAATTGAATAAATAGTTTTTGAGTTTTGAATCAACCTAGGGTACTTTTTATCTGACGCTGACTGTACTAATACCATCAGTGAGAGAGTCTTTTTCCCTACAGTGAAATCTTACCAACCAATTCTTTTTTTCTTACGTATATTAACATTAAAATAAACATTCCATATCAATCTTTATCTCGAATACCGAAGAACAAGTTTGTGTATCGATCTAAATAATATCACGATTAGGTCACTTGCTTGTTAAATACGGCATTTTAATTTGTCGTGTCGATTCCAACTGACAGTCACGAGTCAAGCACAAGGTTAGAAGAGCCTTAACCCTGCAAATACTCAAATGGAGATAAAAGCATGCTATTATTGTGTTTATTTAAACATCACGGTTATTGTATATGAAAACATACCTACAATTAATTAAATTAGATACTTTTAATAATTAATAAATATATAATTTTCACCTCATCTCAGTTGTATAGAACAGAATTAAGTACGGCTTTGCTGTTGAATATATTATAAAATATATATTATGTACTTTTAGAGGATTTTTTTGAGAAAATACTACCTATAGCTTAATTCTTTTTATACGCATCACGAAATTACAATAAAATAAACTGTTTATTTTTATTAAATTGAATGTGAACGATTCTATCACTGCGATTTCTTCTAGACAATCTTTGGATGGAGAGGAAAAATTATGTTACGTCAGAGCGTGATGTGTTTACATTTTTGTATGAACGTAAACAATTAATGTCCCCTCAAAAGCCCCTTATCCTGATTGTTATTTCTGTGTCACATTATTACATAAATTTTCCCTAAATTTGCCGTTTTGTCTTCGGTAAACTTTATTGTATCTCTTTACTAAAAGAAGTTGTTGTATCGCTATAGATCGTTAGAGTACATGTGTTTTAGGGATTTCGATGCATCGAGGTAGCAAACTATAAAGCTCACGATTCATAGGTGTCCTGAATGGTAAAGTATACGTTTTCGAGCATTTAATGTTAGAGCAAACGGTTTTAGATCTCAAGTAGGGAACCCGTTATATTAATGTAGAGATAACGTTAAACTACATCGGTCTTATTCGCGTTACATTTTAAACCTAGTATAACAAAACCTGGTTTAAGCATTTGACACTTGTCAGTCAAATCTGTCACTTTAGTCTTTTGCCAGTATTCAAAATTGTACTTAGATCAGATTGTAGTATTCCGGTGCTAAGCATGAAGAAAATTGACATAAAAAGTATGTTCTCACTTTTGGAGAACACTTTACAAAATAGGTAAAAAAGGTGTATATCATTAAAAAAAAATATGATGCAGCATTCACATTAAAAAGTTTAATAACAAACAACTTTTAATGTCATAAGCTTAATACAAATTTAATAAAAATACTGCAAACTGCGCTACAAACTATAGTAATTATAAAAATAAAATTTCATAGATGGCACTTCACTCATAAAGTGGGCTGAGGGATGTATAAAACATTTTCGCGTTCACAGTATGAGTTACATTGGATAAGCGTACAAAAATGATATGAGGGCTTAAAATAAATTTTCATTTAAGTGGTTTGTGGTAGGTTCAAAAGTTGTTAACAATGTGTATGTCGCTTAACTTTGGTGCCGTTTAATAGTATTAAAAGATAAGTTTGAATATTATTGAATATTTGAACATATTACCCTATGTTTTATTGGAAAATATAATGTATTATTAGAAACTGAAGTCCTGATTAAGCCCTAATTTTTTGGAAATACATACGTAGTACTTATATTTTTGTTAAAAATAAATTATGACACTTATCAAGCAACTTTTTTAGTGATTACTTTTAATATTTGATAATGCATACACAAAAATAACGATTTTAATATTCAATCATATATTTTATAATAACGTAATAAGTAAAATTAATATTATCTCTAAAAATTATTCCTCAAATCTACCATTTTCAAGCGGAACTTTTAAAGCTTTGCGGTTAAAGTTTTAAATTCAAATTATGAACTGAAATAAGCTCTATAGACCAGGAGTTCAACTTCATAAGTTTCCATTGATCTTGCATTGAATTTGAATAATCCAATTGCCAATTTGTGAAGTCGTTAATGAGTTAAAAGATTAAGAACATCATTATAGAGATATCGTACTATACATACACTAATATTTACTTATAATTATCTCAATTTTGTAAATTTAGCGAAAAAACTAAAGTTTTGTAGTTCGTCGTATGCTATCTGTCTGACTAAACTCTTTCAAGAATATCATTATTTTTCATTTCTAGAATCAACTATTTATTTGCAGTGTGCATTTTTATTTAAACTTTTGAGTTCGGAACGTGATATTTATTTTTAACTAGCTGTGCCCCGCGGTTTCTCTTGCGTGGTTTTCGTTCCCGTGGGAATTTCGGGATAAAAAGTGTACCTATGTTCTTCTCCTGGTTCTTAGCTACCTCCCCACCAATTTACAGCCAAATCAGTTCCCGTGTTTCCGGCAATTATTCGATTTTTTCTCACCTTTTAAACCTTCCCTAGACCTCCGCAACATTTTAAAGACCAAGATAAGATAAATCCGTTCAGCCGTTCTCGAGTTTTAGCGAGAATAACGAACAGCAATTGATTTTTATATGTATAGATAAATCCATAGTGTTTTAGTTTACAACAAAATCGACCTAAACATTTTTCACTATTCCTTTTAGATACGTTTTAGACTTACCACAAACAATGCCTTAAAAAATCAGTCCATATAACATTTATTCATTTACTTTCGATAAATTAATTCACGAATTCAATTCCTTGCCATAATAGGTACCTAAATGAAACAAATGACATCACCTTGTTACATCTTTAAGGAAATGACATTTTATCCGCGCCGAAAATTGATTTTTACTCAGCTGTCAAATCATTTGAGATGACGTTGACATATTGAGTCGTCTACCTGTCACCACTCACATTATTCTTTTGTCATATTCGGAACAAATGAAGTTGTAGGAAGCGTTGTTATTGTTATATGAAAATATCCGGCTTGGGCGGAATTAATGTAGGCATTGTGTTTCAAATGTGTTTTAGATACAATTTTTTTTATGACAGATCATTTAAGGTTCTTTTTTTGTATTGCAAAATATTTAAGGTTCTATATATTGTTAATTTAATATTTTATTTGTATGTAATGATATGGAATTATGTATTAATTTGAAATCTTCTTTTGTAAGCTCATTGTAATTTATGAGTACTTTTTTAAAATCCAAACTGAACAAATGATTTGTTAATAGGAATTTGAAAATGGAATAGGTTCCAAATTCAGTTCCATAAAACTTGGTCATTTGTAAACTTTATTCCATTTCCTTTTTGTACTAAAATTAACTTGTGTATTTGTCTGCTTGTGATTATTTTATGTCGTTTAATAACATAATTGTTATTACGTAATATTTGTTCAAATTAACCTAACTTTAAATTAGTTATTATAATAATGAAGTTACAAAGTCTAGACGGCACCATGTTTGTTGTTACTAACTTTGAGGTAACTCCAAAAGCATTGGAAAATTAATTAATTACGTTATTATGTTTAGCAATAATAATTATCAAACTAAGTTGATCGTTTCGGTTCGAGGTTTGATGCCTGAAGTATGTTTTATTAAACTAAGTAAGCTAATTAAACTTCGATTAAATATTTATGTGATGTGATGATTAAGCGGTACTTCCTTCTGATTTTCCGTTTTACTTAAGAATTGGGTTTTATAACCTCTTTAACAATAATGCATAGCCAAATGTTTGAAGTATGTATGTACATATTTGTTACTAATTTACAAAATTTTCTGTATATTTATTGTCTAGAATAACGAAGGAATTTTGTCTTACTGAAAATCTCCGGGATCTCAATTCAGAATTGTTTACTTAATTCCGCCAATTATGAACCGATTTTGGAGAATATAAATTGCAATGATTGATCCTAAAGAATTTTCAAAAGATGGGTACTGAATTTTGGTTTTGTTTGGCCATAATTTTAATGGAACAAAAATAATACGACAACCTCGACGGCAGAGTGTCCACCATGCCAGACTGCCATCCGTAAGCTTTGATTCCCGTGTGGGTTGAATATTTGCGTGAACCACAAATGTTTGTCTTGGTCTGGGTGTGTGTGTGAATGAGTGTGTGCGTAGTTTCTGGTACCCTCGATACAAGTTTCGAACTTAGTTAGGGGTCAGTTACTATAATGAGATGATGTAGTGAATGATTATGTTATGTTATAATACAATACGATACAATTCGACGACCTCGACGGCAGAGTGGTCGCCATGCCGGACTGCCATCCGTTGCGGGTTCGATTCCCGTGCGGGGTGAATATTTGTGTGAACCACAAATGTTTGTCTAGGTCTGGGTGTGTGTGTGAATGAGTGTGTGCGTAGTTTCTGGTACCCTAGATACAAGCTTCGAGCTTAGTTAGGGGTCAATTATTATGAGATGATGTAGTCAATGATTATGTTATGTTATAATACAATAAACAGTACCGCACAACTCAATACCTTATCGAATTACTCCAAGACTTTACTATGTCATGGTTGCAAGTTCACGGTCCCAACACTTCATTAGCGTGGAGCTTGTCAATGCAATAGGTAGGTAATGTCATGTGCAATGATTATGTAAATGTTACAACATATGAGTAATGATGCCAATTATTGTTGTATTAGATAATGTATTAATACATATAACATATTAATGGTGTATGTGTTTGACAGTTTCAATGCAAAAATGGTTGTTTCTTTCTATTGTCTTAATTCAATTCATAATAATTTATTAGTAACAGAAAAGTTTTAACGCCCCTGGAAGAGATGGAGTGACGACATTGAAGTGGTCGCAAGTGGCTACAAATGGAGGAGGCCTTTACCCACGTATGGGTAGCCAATTAAAATATAAATTATATATAAGTTATTATTTTCCTATTTTCTGTATCTTTGTGTGTGTATTATGAGCAATAAAGTATATTCTAACTATCTATCTTCATTTATCAAAATTTACTTAGTTTATAGAATTGGAAATAAAAGGCTTTATTAATATAAAAACTGAAAAGTTTTATTTCAATTACAGGTCTCACAAAACCGTCCGAAGAGGCCAAATTTAGCAGTGGACAACTGGCAGTGGACAGCTGGCAGTGGACAGCTGGCAGTGGACAGCTGGCAGTGGACAGCTGGCAGTGGACAGCTGGCAGTGGACAAAAGGATGATGATGATTGACTTCCCCAGCAATCGACCTCCGGGTTCTGCATCTAACGACTCCTATTAGTATGTGATGTGATCCGTTACCAGGGATTCATTAAAAAACACAGAAACGTCAGATACATTATATACAAGACAATCTTACTCTGTTTTAATTAGTTTTATTTCAATGTAATATTCGCGTATCTCAAAAATCATTAAATGAACAAGAACAAAGCGATCAAAAAACCTTAATAAGACTTAATCAAAAACATATCAACTTACCAAACATTAGAGCATAATGTAATCCAATAATTAATCAAAACGTTATCTATTCGAAGATCTTAAACACCGTTCATTATATAAAAATATGATTGACACATGTTTGTCAGTTTAATGTAGGCATATATATTATACTGACAAATCATGAATGGCTTGTAGTACCTTGTCACAATAAAAAATCATTATCACATTTTTTGTACTTCATTAATTTTTAAGTAGGCTTAAAGAGACAAAGTTCTAGAAACATAAAGATTTATGCAGTTGTCTTGACAATAAAACAATGGTTGGCATAATTAGACGTTTAAGCTTATTTCCTGAGCAAAGCTTCCGCGTTTATTATTGAAAATTATGACTGTAATTATTTTACTTATGTGTAATAATTCTGGGTGGGGTAAGAGATAATCACTAGGTTATTGAGACAAGGGTAACATATTAAAGGATATCTAAGACTGGCTAAGAACAATCGATTTCCATTAAAATAAAACACTTAAATGGATTTTTGTCGTGGTTGTATTTTGTTTTACATTTTCTGACGTTTCGGATTTTTAACAGAACCCGTGATCACAGAATAGTCTTCTTTGTCAAAGAATGTGTAGTGTTCATGTAAATCAAAGATATCAATCGATTTCCAAACAAGTCAAATATATATAGACTGAATCTATTTGTCAGAGCATAGATGATAGGGTAGTTGCCTAAAAAAATGTATTAGTCCGTCTTTTAGATTTCCAAAAAATATTGGACACGTATTTTTTATTTTTCATGTAAACAAATAATTAAGACGATATAGTGCGTCGAAAACTCGTGAAACGTCACAGATTGCTACAATTTTCACCAACAGTGAACAGTTGACGTCACAAGCCCCCACTCCTAAACTTTAATGCGTTATAACGAAGTCAGTTTTATTAATTTGATGAAACAAAAAAATACTTATCTAATATTATTTCGAAATCTATCTGACGGACTAATTAGAATTGCAATTTGTTTACCCAGGAAACTACCCTATTGACTTTAACTGAAAGTCTATCTGTAAATCAAAATCAATTGCCTTATTATCTTATCAGTCTGCACTTTTTGTGGCTTCTGCGTTTTATCGACTACATCACTCAATATCAAAAAGCTTAGAAAACAGTTTTCTGTTTAATCCAAAATTAAACACAAAAATTTCATTTAACAATAAACTTTATTCCTGTAATCAAAAAGTATATTTTCGGTAAAATTCTAGGTACCTATGTCAGTCTTGTATGTAGATGTACAATAATTGTCATTTAACAATCAACCTTATGACTATTTTCAAAAAGTATAATTTCGTTCAAATCTATGTGTGCGTGCGTTTCGTATAAGTAGGAAGGTATTATTATGTAGTATGAATGTATTGTATCTTCGTAAACAAGGGTGGATGCAGCTGAATGGGTACTTATAAGACCCTTCTGGTCTGGCCAAAGGGCTCAAAACACACTTTAACGATGTCTGTTCGGGGGTTGATGGTTATTGAAAACTATTGTTAGTTAAGTAGGCAGACAGACGGGAAATTGGTGTTTGAATATTTAGGATTATATTTTTTTAATTACTTATTTTTTTTTAACCCACATTGTCCCACTGTTGGGCAAAGGTCTCCCCCAAACATCTCCAACTCTCCCGATCCTTCGCAGCCTCCCACCAGCTACTGTCGTGGGTTAAAAAAAAATACTTTTTAAATTTTAATTACTCTAAGCGAAAATGTACACCATTTTTATATCATGATACACGGAAACTGCATTGAGGAGTCGCTAGTCGGTTCGTGGTTTTCATCTCGTAACGTTTGACTCAGGTTTTGATACCGGGACCTCTGGTCAATGACGTCAAAACGTTTATCATAATTTCAAAATAACCTTCATGTAGACGCTAAAATTTTCTCTTAAAATTTTCGTCTAATTTTCATGCGGATTAGTAATACAAAAATCTATTGAATATACCTACTAATGTAAAAAAAATACAACACGCTAGTTTATTTTTAACCCCCGACGCAAAAAGAGGGGTGTGTATCTGTCTGTCTGTGGCATCATAACTCCCGAATGGATGTAGTGAAGATTCCAATTTGGTTTTTTTTGTATTAAAGGGGATTAACGTGCGAGTGTTCTTAGTCATAATTGATGAAAATCGGTTAACCCGTTTAAAAGTTATGAGCGTTTGAAAGTAATTATTTAGGGGGATTTTTAATTTGTAAGTTTAATGTTATATTTAAAAATCCGTAATGTACGGAACAAAACAATACCATAGAACACTTTATGATATGCAATACATAACAGGAAGACAAGTAGCATAAAATTTTGGACCAAAAAAACTCTTAATCACGATTACAAAGTACGGGAAGTTAATAACATACACATTTAGGGCGTGTTGTACAATCAAATAAATAATAATAAATCTGTCTGTAGGACTGTGCGTCATAAGTAAAATAAATATGTATATCCGGATATATATTACATATATGTATAACCTACTACATAGTTCCGAACTAAGCAAAGCTTGTACACTTAGTTTCAGATAAAAGGTACGAGTATATACCACCCTTGGTTGGCAATACCGTACAGGGTATTACCAAGGGGTGGTACCTTTTAATTTCTGACGCTGACTGTACTACAACGTATAAAAATAACATAACATAATCAATTACTCTATGATCTTATAGCAACTGACCCCCTTTTAATATTGGTAGTCTTTGTAAATAGCTTAAGCTAGAGCTCAATAAATAGCTCAAATTTTCACTCAATAAATAATACTCAGTAAATAATTTAAATATGATGTGGACACCTATAAGTCGATGTGTATATCAGAACTGTAACTTATCCTCTGTAACAGTCAATGTTTAATATACATACATGTTTCTAAAATAAATATTCACTCACCATAAGTCTCATAGTAGCTTGAGCTATAACTTTACGAAATGTATTTTGTGAGAGTGTAGTACTTCCACAGCCAGCCAGCTTGTGTTATTCACTATTTCGATCTACCACTATAAAAATATAATAAACTAGCTGTGCCCCGCGGTTTCACCCGCGTGGTTCCCGTTCCCGTGGGAATACGGGGATAAATACATATAGCCTATGTTGTTCAGGGTAAATGTAGCTTTCTAATGGTGAAAGAATTATTGAAATCGGTTCAGTAGTTTCGGAGCCTATTCGTTATAAACAAACAAACAAATCTTTCCTCTTTATAATATTAGTATAGACAAACCGTATTGTTCCAAACAACATCCACATTTATAATCCAAAACTGCGTGAAAGCTATACATGTTGTATGTTGACCGTACCCGTATGTATTGTGTATGTACCGAAAATCAACATTACCATATGAAAGGAAGGTACCGTCAGCTAAAACAGACATAAAACCGAATGATTGATGTCTATTATCCTTATCCACGTCACGATATAGAACAGTATAACATATGTTATTAAAATACTTGATAAATGAGCGTAAAAAGATATTTTTAAGAATTGCAACCGATTTCCTGTCCGAACGCTCGTTAAAATACAATAATTTTAATGAACTTGTCAAAAAGATCGATGTTCTTACTGATTGAACTATAAATTAGGAGTGAAATGATTAACTGACTAAAAATTGAAAATGACGTTATGAATTTACGTCTTTTTTATGTTTCAATTGTCTGTTTGTTTGAGTAATATAGTCAGATAATATACTTTTACATATACAATTTTTTTTTTCTATAATTATTCACTACATCATCTCATTATAGTAACTGACCCCTAACTAAGCTCGAAGCTTGTATCTAGGGTATCAGAAACTACGCACGCACTCATTCACACACACACACCCAGACCGAGACAAACATTTGTGGTTCACACTAATATTCACCCCGCACGGTAATCGAACCCGCAACCTTACCTATATTATATTGCAGTTGTATATGAAGTTGACTGAAGTCGACCCGTATTTATCCATTGTGATTTTTTTTATTCACGAAATTAAGACTTAATCACATTGGCGATTATGCCGTCCTGTTACATACACAAATATAAATTACACTAGCTAGATAAATACTGTTGGAGTCCAGTGTGGTTGACTAAGGCCTGATCGCCCTAACTCAGAATAGGCTCGGGGCTCATGCCGGGGACATAATGAGCTGATGATGATGATGCAGTAAAATAACTCATTTAAAACTTATTGATTTTTACTAAATATACCTTTAGAGCGTTAGTTGAACAATAAAAGAACGAATGTACGTTATCCTAATCCTAACTAATATTATAAATGCGAAAGTAACTCTGTCTGTCTGTTACCTTTTCACGGCTAAACTACTGAACCGATTGACTTGAAATTTGGTACAGGGATAGCTTATGGTCCGGGAAAGAACATAGGATACTTTTAACGGGAACTACGCGGCGAGGCAAACAAACCGCGAGGAGGCGTTGCTAGTTTTATATAAAGATTTTAAGGATAATATAAAACAATAGGTATATTCTAATATTACAAAAAACCCAAATCAATATATCATTAAATTAATTTGTCTGTAGAATTCGGTAGTTATGACCCGCCGTTTTTATGACTTCATTGTTAATCTGTCTTAGTTTGATCACGACTTTTTTATCTTTAAATCGTATTAATTTGAATATACCTTAAGCAATTAAACAACATTGTAGAGTAAGCCATGATCTAGCATAGAATTCAGGGTACGCCACTTGACATAATAAAAACCTCATAAAAGTAAGTCTCTATATTCTCGATATGGTTCAGATGGTTGAAGCAAACATGTTTCTTATCAACCAATGGATGTATTTCAAAGAAATTTAAAATAAATAAGGTTTTATTAAGTACGAATTTGCATAGAATTCAAATAGCGTTTGTAATTAGTAGGTTTGACTAACGATGGTTGTGGGATTTGCATACGGTTTTTTGATTAAATAGAAAAAAGGATAGGGAGACCATTAAAAACTATAAATATTAAGCATACTGTGGAAAATTAAGGATAAAAAAACTGTTCACTTACAATTTAAATCACTGATGTCGTATTTTTTTAATCAACCCACATCTTCCCTCTGCTGGACAAAGGTCTCCCCCAAACACCTCCAACCATCCCTATCCATCGCAGTCTCCCACCAGCTACTGACGAAGGCGACAAGATCGTCCCGCCAATGCTTTCTCGGCCGACCCCGACGACGCCCTCCTTCGGGAACCCATACCTTTGTACTTTTAAGAGCAAGCTCGGTCGCCGAGTATTTTGAAAAATAGGTATTTGAACAAAAAAGCTGTCATAATATACCTACATGTGTGTTAATAATAGATTTTAGTTATTTATGGTACAAGCGAGGTAAGTTGGTGATTACTTCCGAGGCGCTATTGAGGCCCGAGCCGTCAGGCGAGGGTCAGAAGATAGCCGAGGTAGTAATCATCAATACACCGCGTGTACCATACAACGTTTTTCAACACACTTGCGAAGAAATTAATAATAAAATATCATTTTTCGCTAATAAATAAACAGTTTTTCTATTCGCGCGCATCTAACACAACAATGGTGATCGGCCATAGATTAAAAGAATATACTTATTAAAAAAAAAAATCGAATGAATGGAATCGACCATAGACCTACCAAAAGTAAGGAAACATAGTTGAAGTTTGTTTTTAAAATGTATGGACACGATTTTTTTTGGTATCGAAACTTTTTTAAAACTAAACAATTTAAAAAAAAAATCTATACCTCACTAGTGAATCAAGCGTGTCATTATTCAACTGGTTTTGCACAAATAAGAGCCCCTTTATGAGCAAGTGTGTTGAAAAAGTAATTTAAATGTTATAGAGCTGATTCGACAAACATTCTAACTTTATGCATATTTTCTTTCATAATTTTTCAAAATATTCTATACTTATATTTTCCTTAATTATATTTCAAGCGAAATTTCTGTTACTCCATATAGAAATCTCATTTAGACTAAGAAAATTATGACAAAAACTACGCGTAGGTAATTACTTTTTCAGACGTTGTCGAGGCTTAGCAACACATTTAGCGATTCTTCCTTTAACAGGCTTCAAAAAGCTGGAGGTTCTCTATGTTGAACGGTATAATTATGTTGTTTTTTTATTCCCACGTTGATTTCATTTTATTCAAATATATTTTTACTGTTAATTGAATGTAACCTTATCTTGATATACTTTTTGTATCTGATTGAATAGAGATATTGATAAATGATGATGAAAGTTACGCCACAGACACCGTTTCGAATCCTGTACAATCCCATATGTTTCGCAAACTTTTTCTGTCTAGGGAGACTGAAAAAGTCATGTCCTACATTTAGGTTCCGCATATTTTGGTATTTTCCAAAACTCACTCATAATAATGAACCTTTTAATACAAATTAAGAGGCAGTACTCAATAAATGGAGCTGTCAATAAACAACCTACTTCATGAGATAATATTTGGTCCGTGACAGTCACACAATGCGAGCCACCCGTGTCTATCAACTCCAGATACGATATTGACGTCATTCCTCTATTGACAATGAATATATTCTATTTCCGTCTCTATATTTTTGGTGTACTATAATTAATTCTGGGTAACGTGGAGTACGTAGGATTTTTAGTAGATCCTTTCAAAATATTATTAGATAGCTTTGAATGAAAAACTCTATCTATTTGAAAGTTACGTTATAATCCGTTGGGTGTTTAAAAACCAGCAGAGAGTATAGTTAATAAGTCTTAAAAACTACCCCCACTTGAAATATAAAATAGTAATAAAAACAATACATTTCTTTTATATGGCGTTATTTAATATATAGTGCACGAAAATTTTCATAGTTAAGAATCAAGTAAAGGTGGCCGATTGACAAGTCAGTTGAACTAATTATATAGTCCAGATATAAAACTGTCGCGTCACTCCACAAGTTTTAAGCCGATTCTGGACTCGCTCTGGTAATTGACGATCATTTTTGAATGGATGCCAGTTCAACTGATCAGTTAAACTGACTCCTGGCCTACCCAACACTTTTGAACTTAGTGTTTGTCAAAAATCTCGTGACATTATAAATTAATTTATGTAAAATGAATAATTTATAATAAATTATCAGATATTCAGATCTTGTGTTAATTAAAAAACAGCCTAAAATACTCTTTGTAATTTTCCGTGAAGTTAAGACTATTTGACAGCGTGCTTGTTAGTTCATCCATGTGTGACAAACATGATATTTTGAATATCCGTGTCCGTTTTGTTAACAAATGTTATTATTATTGACAAAAGGTAAGTATATATTGGTACAAGCCATTTTTCATTCAGTGAAGAATGTGATGAAACTCTCTAAACAAATTATTTATATGCATGGTGATCTACATAGCTAGATGATCTAAACAACGGCTTATATGAATGAGTGTGTGCGTAGTTTCTGATAACCTAGATACAAGTTTCGAACTTAGGTAGGGGTCAGTTACTATAATGAAATGATGTAGTGCATGATTATGTTATGTTATATAATAAAAGCTTAATGTAGAACACAAAACAATTTCAATCACTATATCAATATACATATTACAACTGACTTTTATCTAGGTGCCTTACCTGTATCTAGCTAGAAACATGCATTCAAACGACAGTTCACACCTAGACCGAATTACTGAAATTGTTAATATAATGTTAAAAGTTATCTAATTCTCCATGATTTCCACTTTAACCCTAGCTCACACCATAAAACCAAGCAGAAATATCAAAATAACACCTAGTTTCACTTAATTAAAACCCTATTACTACACAGTGTAAACTGACCTTTAACACATCGATCACTTAATTAGTGGTATGTAGTAATTAAATGAACAAAAACGCTCCATCATGTCAGATAACATCTTAGTGACCTGTTATGGCTTGACACTGGCTAGCTACTGATTGTTATCTTGTCCGGGTATACGAAAAAAATGGCCTAATTGTTTGATTAGAAGGAAATTAGGTAAAGTATCGGTTTATGGAATCTAGGATTTGTGTGCAATGTAAAAAAAGGTTTCTTCAATGTTGATGATATCCTTACTAATATTATAAATGCGAAAGTAACTCTGTCTGTCTGTTACCTTTTTACGGCTAAACTACTGACTCAATTGACTTAAAATTTGGTACAGGGGTAGCTTATGGTCTGGGATGGACATAGGCTATGTTTTATTCCGACATTCCCACGGGATCGGGAACTACGCGGGTGAAACCGCGGGGCACAGCTAGTTAGTAAATAATAGTAAATAGTCATAACTTCGCTTGGTTAATGTGAGTTGTTGATTTGAAAACCGAGAATGAAATGAATACATTTTTATCACTTTATTGATGTACGATGGCACATCCCTAAACCAATATTCAAGAATTGAAATAAAATTGAAATCAGCCATTCAAATTAAAAACATTTTAACAAAGACAATTAACAGCCAAATTAAAATGACTCTTATCACTGTAAATTCATTACAAATACACACATCAAAAGTGTCTAGGGATCAACATATATTTTTGCAATAACTTTTCTCCTGATTGATATTAATTAAAATTTTCTTTAAGGATTCATCAAATAAAGTGTTTTCGTTTGTCACAGTAACGATAAACCAAGTCACCTTTGCAGTAATAAAGAAATTTGCCATTTTCCTAATAAAGGGATTTTTGACATTTGAACCACTAACATTAAAGTTCGAAAAAAAGACTGAAATAACAGTTTTCTTTAAAATTTTATTGGGTAACTTAAACAATTAATAATCCGTGTTTCTACTGCGAACACTAACAACACAAGAACATCGGTTTGGCATACTCAAAATGAGTTCATCCAAATCACGCTGTGGAATGGCCGCCCATGTTCGTTGCAACAACAAAAAAAGGTCTTCTTGCGACTGGATACCCTCCATATTCGGCAGAGCTCTTCTCTGTAGCATATCCTATGCATGCTCAATCGGGTTCAAGTCTGGCGACTGAGCAGGCCAGGGCAGGACATTGATGTTAGCTGCGGCGAGAGTCTGTCTTACAACTCTTGCGGTGTGCGGTCGTGCATTATCATGCATTAACTGAAATAAGGGACCGATTTGCACTTGTAGAGGAACGATGACGTCTGATACAATCGTCTCAGCATAAATTTGAGCGTTGAGGTTGCCTCTGATCCAAATCAACTCAGTTCTTCCGCCGATCCAAATACCCGCCCATACTATGATGGTTCCACCACTATAAGGATGGACTTCCTGGCAGGATTTTAATCGCTGTTGGCGTCCAGGGGTTCTCCAGTGTCGTATACGTCTTGTATCCGGTCTCATACCAAAACGAGACTCATCAGAAAAGCACACGAAACGCCATTGTTCTTCTGCCCAATTTCTGTGTTCAAGAGCCCATTGATATCGAATCCTACGATTGTGCATTGCTATAGGTGGTACCCGTAGCGGTCTTCGGGAATGAAGGTTCACTTCATGCAAGCGGTTTCTGACTGTTTGGTCGCTAATTAAGTTCCCTGAAGAGTGATGAAGCCGCACGGCTAACATCATGGCGGTTATTGTTGGAGCTCTTCGAGTTAAGATTTGAATGTATCGGTCTTGTCTCCGTGTGGTGCAGCGATACCGTCCTCCATGGCGCTCAGCCACGGTACCAGTGCTTCGGTAACGTGTCCAAAGTCGACTGATAACACTCTGACTTGTATTCAGAGCTAAAGCCACAGTACGTTGCCGGGAACCAGCTTCTATCATTCCCACGGCTCTGAGCATTTCTTCCCTGCTTAAATGACGTCGCCGCTCCATAATAACGTTGGTTTTAATCAGTAGTAGGGAAACAGTAGCACTAATAATGTCTTCAATGCGTTGTATGTTTTTATAGGGAAAATATTGACAGCTGATTTTCATCTTTTACTCGAATTTGATTCACAGTTCCTGATTCAAATTATGAAATGCACCAAAAAGGATCCATATAAATTTATAAAATCATAAATTTATTACAAAGCCACATCTCAATCTCAAGAAATCCGCATAAAAATGCTTGATCCCTAGACACTTTTGATGTGTGTATATTAAACAGCTAAATTATAAAACTTAAACAGAATTAAGAAGTTTTATTAATAAAATAAGCTCCCGTAACAGTGGTACTAATTAGAAACTTTATTTCCTACAGTCTTCAATGGTTTAAAACAGTGCTAACTCTCTGTTAGAGCGAACTTTAACGGTGAAACAATGGTCGCAAAGTCTTCGCGAATGGGACAATATTAACGACAATGTGAAAAGAACTTGGAACTAAGTTTTAAGAGATAATTGTAGATGGAAGTTGAGTACAAAGTATGTTACTGCTTATCGTATGGTACAATGCAATGTAACTTTTACTAAAAGTATATATTAAAGGATTATTTTACTGAAAGGAATTGCTTTTAGTTTAATTTTTTTTTATTTACACAAACAGTACACCAAATAACATTAAATTAAAAATTTAAAAAACCCCCAACACAATTACTTTCAAACCCCCATAACTTTTAAACGGGTCAACCGATTTTCATCAAATGTCTAAGAACACTCGCACGTAAGTCCCCTTTAATACAAAAAAACAAAATTAAAATCGGTTCATCCGTTCGGGAGCTATGATGCCACAGACAGATACACACACACACACACAGACACGTCAAACTTATAACACCCCTCTTTTTGCGTCGGGGGTTAAAAAGCAACATCAATATTGTTTATCGTGTTTTTTATTTTATTAAGTCAAAATCATAATTAAATCCGCAAAAAACTGTTAAAGTAGTTTCAATCATCATCATTTATTATTGGTAAAAGGTGCAGTGTGGTACCTATATGTAGATAACTTATATCATTGGTTCTTATAGGATACCGATGTCAGTATACCAGTCGTCCTGGATTAGGCTTTCGTTCAGCAGTGAACAGCAATGACGAGTAATTGAAAGCCATATTGTCATGTTTTGGATTTCCCATCGGCAATATAAAAAATGTCATCTCCTATTTTACTCCTTGCCGACGAAAAATCTATGTAAAGTTTTTTTATTAATTTTCTATTTACTATGCAGTTTTTATACCCACATTCATAGTATACGAGTAAATCAGAACTGTGGAGTTTCTAGGAAGCTATATGTTATTTAAGTTAAAGTTTTGATACCAACATGTTTTGAACTAGATTTAAGCAGCCAACTTTCTGTAATTGACTGCAAAACAGAGGTTTGTGGTTTTGATTCTCGCACGAGGGAAATTATAGTGGGATTCGGAAATATTATATTTAGGTAAAATAACATGCAATAGTGGAATCTTTTCTAACTTCAAGTGACAATAACATTAAATTAAAAATTTAAAATACCCCCAACACAATTACTTTCAAACCCCTATAACTTTTAAACGGGTCAACCGATTTTCATCAAACATGTTTAAGAACACTGGCACGTAAGTCCCCTTTAATACAAAAAAAAAACTAAATTGAAATCGGTTCATCCATTCGGGAGCTATGATGCCACAGACAGACAGATACACACACACACAGACACGCCAAACTTATAACACCCCTCTTTTTGCGTCGGGAGTTAAAAATAGAATACAAAACCTACAAGTTTTGTAACGTATGTATGTACTTGTAAATCTTGCAAGTTGATGTACCGTGCTCTGTAACGTAAAATCTTAAGTACCTAATCTTAAAGAACCCCATCATCACAATACTTCAGTCACAATAATACTAATGTATATAGATAGTACTAGCAGCGCCCCGCGGTTTCACCCGCGTAGTTCCCGTTCCCATGGGAATTTCGGGATAAAAAGTATCCTATGTTCTTTCCCGGAACATAAGCTACCCCTGTACCAAATTTCAAATCAATCGGTTCAGTAGTTTAGCCGTGTAAAGGTAACAGACAGACAGAGTTACTTTCGCATTTATAATATTAGTTAGGATTACCGTGCTTCAGTAAGCAAATAAATACAATTAAGTCACTACATTTATTGCTAATAAGACAAGGTAATCAATAAAAACTACTCAAAATATTGTATTACCAAATTCAAGCACCTGATTTCTTCAATCCAAGTAATATGAATGAGAGTAGAATAGACACATTACACGCCCAAGTTTCAATAATATTAATGACTTCTAAATCATAAAGTAATATTTGACCGTGACGAATTATATGTTGGCGCACACAATCGATATATTAATTATGTTATAAATTGTCCATTAGTGCGTGAGCACGGTTAAATTGATTGCGTAAAATTAGAACTTAGGTTTTATGCACACTAGCGTTTCTTAAGCGGCTTACTTAAGTTTTAGGCAATACTTTTTTAGGCGGCTGTTTTTGAGATGGCATGATTGTTGCTAAGACTGAGATATGATTAAATAAATTTGAGCAATTGATGACGTACTATACAAGAAAAATTCGCGATCTGCAGACCAAACTGTTCAATATAATAGTCATGATTTGATCAAGATTTTCTTTTAAATACCATAAATTGTTTGGCCTTGAAGACTTATTAAATACAATACAAATAGAAATGCCACTTGAAAAATAATTTGACTGACACTGATTTTATAAAAGAACGCGCGTCAAAACCGCTCCGTGTTTCTCGGCCGTAACATTCATCAATTACTTTAGGAAATGAAATATCACTTACTTAATGTAATTGTATGTTATTCAAACAAAAATATAGTTCTTGTATGAAATTATTATATTCAGCACAAGTAGAGCGAGAACCATTGATTTAATAACGTATTTGATTTCACAAGATCATAATTAGTTTTGTCACGAGTTCTCATGGTTAATTAACGAAATGGTATTTTGTTAACGAACTTTAATATTATGTATATCATACTCGTAGTAGAAACGTTTTGGTTTTACATTTGTCTAAGTTTCTTTGGCGAAAGGTCATTATAAAGTACTAGCGGCCCGCCCCGGCTTCGCACGGGTCCAATGTTCCCGTTTATTGTCCGTGTTTTTTTACATAAGAACCTTCTCCTAATAATAACAAATACAACAAAAAAAGAATTAGTGAAATCGGTCCAAACATTCACGCGTGATGCCGTGACCAAGGAAAACGGGTTTTATTTTTATATATATGTATATAGATATAATAAAATTATATGGCATCGCAAAACATATCGCTTAGCATTGTACAGTCTCGGAATGAAAAGGTTCGTCACCTTAGAGTCGGTTTTCATTTGCACTAAGTAAAGCAAGAAACAATTATACCAACATACCAGCGTAAGAAACAGTGATGCTAACATTTAAATAAACAATATGACGTTTGCTATCGAATAAGGATTTGCTTGATCTTTCTATCCTTTTGAAACACTGCCTTGTACGCGCGGCATATAAAAACCTCTTTGATATTTTGCAATGATGACATTGACCGATTGACAATAGTTTTAACAGAGATGATAATGACAGGTTGAACCAACAAGAAGGTTTTAGTTTATAAAACATAAACATCTTGTTGACAAGATAAATAGTCAAACAACACTGATCGGAATAATTTTGAACTTTATCAACGAACAGTAGAACATTATTTTCCCTAATTCGAGTCTATTTTGTAACATAGTTTCAAAAGGTAATATGTCATCGCGACACATTAATCGAATCAATTTGAAAATTGACGAACCTTTTCGTTCCGAGACTGTACTTGTCAAAGTGCATTTTTCCGCAACTGATGATAGATGTACTCTTTTTCGATTTTCCTTTGTGCGTTGATGTAAATATTATACATGAAAAATATTCCGTTGTCTCGTGAACTATGCTAATTGTAAACATAATATTATAACATGACTAGCAGCGCCCCGCGGTTTCACTCGCGTTCCCATACACGTGGGATAAACTATAGTGCTATAAACCTCACGGAGCCCGAGACCTTTCCAACGAATGCAAAACCGTGGAAATCGGTTCGTGCGTTCTGGAGCTATAGCGTCAGGAAGGAAAACCCGACTTATTTTTATATACTCGTAGTAGATATATTTGCTCTCTACAGTCTAATTTATTCTTTTTCACAAACACAAGAACTAAAAATAAACAGAGATATAAAAAATTGACTTAAACAAAATTAAAGCAGACAAACAAACAAACAATTAAGTTAAAATAAATATGACTTAATTTTAGTATTTTGAACTAAACAAACACATAACATAACATACACCCAAAATGCGGTGTTTCCAAATAATTTATATTCATAATTCTGTTAAGCACCAAAGATATGTTATACGTAAAAGTTTTGAGACTAAACCCGCTGTAAATGGTCTTAATGTCCAGCGCTCTGCATCGGAAAATGTGAACATATTTCGCATCCCAACTAGTTATCGGTGTTTAAAACTATGAAGATTTACGAGTGGTCTAAGCTTTATCTATACTTATTATTGTTGGATTTGTTTGTTTATTTGTATGTGGTAATATCAGGTCTTATACACTTTTTAAACTTTCGCGATTGGAATTAATTTCGAGTAGACTTCTCGAAGTTATCTCGAAGTTAATTCTGACCACGATCGGTGTAACCCGGTCGAAACGTCGAGGTAAATAATAATTATGGTATACGCGATAAAGACCTGTAAATTTGCAACAATGAATATCTTGGTCCTGGTCTTGATTGGAGAGAGCTGGCTAACGATAGAGACAGATGGAGGGATTTGGGGGAGACCTTTGCCCAGAAGTGGGGCAATACAGGATAAATAAAAAAAAATATCAGGTCTCAATTCAAAAAAATCTTTAAGTGTTGAATAGCTCGTTTATTAAGAAAGCCTTTCACATATCAGGGTACGACCTAATACTAAAACAATCCTGGACAACCATGGATAACCAGTTAAGTATTTAGAAAATAATTTATTATATACTAGCGGTGCCTCGCGGTTTCATCCGCGTAGTTCCCGGTGCCGTAGGAATATGGGGATACGATTAAAAATCTTCCCACTGAATCACTCTATCTATTAAAACATACCGCATCAAAATCCGTTGGGTAGTTTTAAAGATATAAGCATACATAGGGACAGAGAAAGCGACTTTGTTTTATACTATGTAGTGATTTGCTTTAACAGTCTTGATATTATTATTGACGGGCTGACTGATCAATCAACGCACAGCGCAAACCACTGAACGTAATTGCACTGAAATTCACGCAGATATGTGTCCTAAACTAAAAATACAAAAGTAACATACTCCCCACTAGTTAGTGGGTCTTACCCATTGAACTAACATGATGAATGGAAGGTCAAATTGAAATCGAATTAATTGAATGAGGCCAAAGCCTACAGGGACATATAATTCCTTGGTTATGACTGATTATTTTGTGGGTGTTCACTCCATTAATCAAGTTGTTGAATGGCCGAATTTATCCGTTCTAATGGTGCATTAGATCGCTCATGTCTACGGAAACAGATAACGATCATTTCTTTGAATATTTAAGGTATATACATTCTAATTTTAGTAGTTGTACTAGTTTACTTTAAAATGTTTAAGGTTTGAAACAATGATTTATTTTTTTGTTCTGTTGTATAACATTTGATTAAGTGACATACATACATATGTTGAACCAGTTAAGTCGGTTGTACATTGTCCTTTGTAAGTTTTCTAGTGGAAGAGCCTATGTATGATTGTCACAGTTCAAAAAAAAGAAGGATTGAACTGTCACCTTTTAGTGGTCATTAGTAAAAATATAGTATTTTTTACAATAGTAATGTAAAGTCCCACATCACAGTGAAGAAAGATAAGTATAATCAAATGACCAAGTTTGTAAAAAATAACATGTTAAACATACTATGAAAAGAATATACATTCATTTTATCAAAAGTTTGCCATAAACCAAAGCAACTAGATATCAGATTCAGTGCAAAACATATATCAACTGCAATTATGACAAAGCTATTAAAACTACAACGTTGCTTACAAAACAAAGTTGAAACGTTGAGTTTTTGTCAAAGCAATGCTACCACAGTGTTTCAAAAGTGTACAGAAAAACAAAGATGCAGCCAAAGTAAATTGCGAACTGCAAGAGGTAAACATGAGCATGCAAAATTATGTTTGTTAAGATAAATGGTATAATAAATTGTTGAGAGTTGAAATGTATGTAGAATATTAAATTTATGTTCATTTAAATATGTTTTACTTTGCATGTGTCAAAATAATGAGGTCTAATTGGTTTGTCTTTGTTCTTAAAACAAATTAAAATGGCTGGAAATAACTGTCTTTAGAAAAACATAAGCAACTTCTGACTTTAAATTATTTTTAGTTGATATAAATTTGTGGTTACATATAGTTAATGATAATATTGTATGCATAAAATTTCCAGAAAAAAATAAAACGTTTGATAAAGAAAACTTCATTAAATTAAACCGAAATAATCTGATAAATGTTTTAAAAACAGAGTTTTAGAAAAAAAAAATCATCAATATTAAATGAATAAATGTAGCCCAGCCCTACTACGCTCCAAATAAGATTTCACTTAAAAAAAAGATCGACAAATAGCTTAAACAAATATCGAGTGTCTGGACATTCACTCAATAAGTGTCTGGACATTCGACTAAGATGGACGAGAGAACTCGACACGTGTAAACAGACAGCTTTAACGTGTGACGTATTCAACATAATTGATTAACTCCGCGTTGCACTGATTGGATCTCTGACTAACTATATATATATATATACACTTAAGTCAACAGTAGCTAGAATTAACATAACAATATTCACAGACATTACGTAAATTAAGGTCAACATGAGAAAGTAGCAATCTATTCGTATAAATTTAATTTGTTTATAATGTCAAAATAACAAGTTTTTAGTAAATGCATTGTAAATTTTTCACGGTATTTAAACCTAATAGTTTTATGGCTGTTTGTCTAAACGAATCGCCGAAAAGATGCTAGAGAGATGATGACGGGACTTTCATTAATCGAGCAAATTGCATGTCAGCGATTTGAATCCCAAGCCATGTTTTAAAATATCAAAAATACATCCAGGTATTGAATACAAGTCTTTGGGTTTGGCCTGCAGATACACATACAACTAGATCTCGTAATAATGGTATGTTTAATTAGTATTTTTATATGTATACAATATAATAATCCCATTGCATATAAACAAATACCATTTAAAGAGTATAAAAACTTTTCAATTAACTGTTTCCTTATCACAATAAATTCTATATCAAATATTATGATTTTCAATAATTACTTGTTCAGATAAAATATCAATTGCAAACACTCTGTATGCACTTTAAAACGTGTTCATTTGTATTGTCATTTAATAAACTACGCTCATTTTATTTAAGGGAACGTTCATATCAGACGGAACTCGCCCGTTCACACTCAACCGATTATACGTTAGTGCGTTGAGTGTGAACGGTCAAGTGTTTTTCTATACATTTGTCTGTTCTGGCGTTACGCGACCGATAATACGCGACGCATGTTCCGTCCGATATGATACTATTTTGTATAGTACTCTGTTATAAACATTTTGATATACATATGTAAGGAAATTACCTAGGAATAAAAAATATAGACATTACTTTCAAAAACACCCTAGCGTAAGATATTTCATAATGTTGGTATAGCAAGATGATAAAACACACTGAATAATATAATTTCCAGTAAGTACATAAAACAGCAAACGTTACCAAATGGATTACGTTGACATTTGGCAAGGCTATTAGAAAGGTAAGTTATGTAAAAAAGTATGATTTAATAAATATACTTACCTAGACAAAACTTCACTATGACTTCACTCAACAATTTCTCAGGAAATACAGGGTGGCCCAAAAAGAACGGTCAGTGGGGGGGAAGTCTAAAACTATAAGAGATACAAAGATCTGTTCTTAGGAACCATGCCATCGATTTCAGTGAAAATAAAAACTGCATTTAACGGTCAGTGTAGCAATTTCTCAGGAAATATACCAACACACAAAAACTGACTAAACAAAACCTAATCCAAATTCAAAATTTGATCCAAACCAGAGATACATTCCTTACTTTATTGCGTTAAAAACATATATCCTGTTACCTCTCGTCCCGCCCATTACCCACAAAATTCAATACCTTATAGCTAACTCTATTGCGATAAAGGTCGCAGTATAAGGCCGACGTCGCTATCGATATGTGGCCCTTTGAATACCCCGAGACGCTTTTATCAGACGTCGCTGTCTCTTAAACGTGCGGTAGATCAGTCAGTGGGTTATATAGAGCAGGGGTACGATTCTAATAACTATAATGCTGAGATACTACTCAAGTACAACTTAGTCTTATTTTAATTTATTTTCCTTTACTTATATTATTTTGTGGCTATTGACACGATAGAAGGAATATCAACATTATGGCCGTTTTTTGTCATTTGTTGTCATTTAAATTGACAACACCACTAACTCAGGCCCATAAAACTTATATAGTTGTCATGGAAACACTATTCTGACGTTAATTTGACATCATTTTTATTTGAATTTTGACAAGCAACAAAAACCATTGAGACACCTTAACCATATTAATTTTTAGCAGAATACCTTTCTGACACTATCGCTATGGTGTCTCAATATCAACACATTGTCTGATCAAATGAGTGTGTGCGTAGTTTCTGAAACCCTAGATCAGCAATTCTCAAAGTGTGCTCCGCGGAACCCTAGGGTTCCGCTATGCTCCTGTAAGGGTTCCGCAAGAATTTAGAGAAAAAAAAAACAAAACACCCTTCTCTGGTCGACCGTACTGACAAGGCGCGGGTAGCAGCAGCGTCTTTAGTTCCTAGCGTATGACATTTTATCATTCCGGTTATATTATACATAACTACCTACTTATTACCCGTAATAGTAACGTACTATGATTACAATACGTACATATAGCAAATTAAATAAACTACACACACCGGCAAAATTAGAGGAACGTTAATTCATTTGTGGCAATTTCAGATTTTTTGTTATAATGTTGTTTTATTTTTACGATTATTTAAATATATATTTTTTTAATAATAAACTTGTTTGATGGATCAAAATAAGATTGAATTTTTTTTAAGTAAGAAGTACTTCTTATATGGCTGGCTCTGACCTTAACTGACCTCCGGCTCTGACCTTATTCTGACCTCTGGCTCTGTCCTTAGGCTGACCTTTGGCTCTGACCTTAGGTTGACCTCTGGCGCTGACCTCGGTCTGACCTCTGGCTCTTACCTTAGTCTGACCTCTGGCTCTGACCTTAGTCTGACCTCTGGCTCTGACCTTAACTGACCTCTGGCTTTGACCTTAGTCTGAACTCTGGCTCTGAACTTAACTGACCTCTGGCTCTGACTTTAACTGACCTCTGGCTCTGACTTTAACTGACCTCTGGCTCTGACTTTAACTGACCTCTGTCTCTGACCTTGGTCTGACCTCTGGCTCTGACCTTAGTCTGACCTCTGGCTCTGACCTTAGGCAGACCTTTGGCTCTGGCCTTAGGCTGACCTATGGCTCTGACCTCAGTCTGACCTCTGGCTCTGACCTGAACTGACCTCTGGCTCTGACCTTAACTAACCTCCGGCTCTGACCTTATTCTGACCTCTGGCTCTGTCCTTAGGCTGACCTTTGGCTCTGACCTTAGGTTGACCTCTAGCTCTGACCTCGGTCTGACCTCTGGCTCTGACCTAAGTCTGACCTCTGGTTCTGACCTTAGTCTGACCTCTGGCTCTGACCTTAACTGACCTCTGGCTTTGACCTTAGTCTGAACTCTGGCTCTGACCTTAGGCTGACCTTAGGCTGACCTCTGGCTCTGACCTCAGTCTGACCTCTGGCTCTGACCTTAGTCTGACCTCTGGCTCTGACCTTAGGCAGACCTTTGGCTCTGGCCTTAGGCTGACCTATGGCTCTGACCTCAGTCTGACCTCTGGCTCTGACCTGAACTGACCTCTGGCTCTGACCTTAACTAACCTCCGGCTCTGACCTTATTCTGACCTCTGGCTCTGTCCTTAGGCTGACCTTTGGCTCTGACCTTAGGTTGACCTCTAGCTCTGACCTCGGTCTGACCTCTGGCTCTGACCTAAGTCTGACCTCTGGTTCTGACCTTAGTCTGACCTCTGGCTCTGACCTTAACTGACCTCTGGCTTTGACCTTAGTCTGAACTCTGGCTCTGACCTTAGGCTGACCTTAGGCTGACCTCTGGCTCTGACCTCAGTCTGACCTCTGGCTCTGACCTTAGTCTGACCTCTGGCTCTGACCTTAGGCAGATCTTTGGCTCTGGCCTTAGGCTGACCTCTGGCTCTGACCTCAGTCTGACATCTGGCTCTGACCTGAACTGACCTCTGGCTCTGACCTTAACTGACCTCCGGCTCTCACCTTATTCTGACCTCTGGCTCTGTCCTTAGGCTGACCTTTGGCTCTGACCTTAGGTTGACCTTTGGCTCTGACCTTAGGCTGACCTCTGGCTCTGACCTCAGTCTGACCTCTGGCTCTGACCTAAGTCTGACCTCTGGCTCTGACCTTAACTGACCTCTGGCTCTGACCTTAGTCTGACCTCTGGCTCTGACCTTAGGCTGACCTTTGGCTCTGACCTGACAGACTTACCTGACTGACCCGACTGACTCGACCGACCCAACTGACCCGACTGACCCGACTGACCCGACTGACCCGACTGACCCGACTGACCCGACTGACGTGACTGAACCGAATGGCCCGACAGACGTGACTGACCCAACTGACCCGACTGACCCGACTGACCCGACTGACCCGACTGAACCGACTGACCCGACTGACCCGACTGACCCGACTGACCCGACTGACCCGACTGACCCGACTGACCCGACTGACCCGACTGACCCGACTGACCCGACTGACCCGACTGACCCGACTGACCCGACTGACCCGACTGACGCGACTGACCCGACTGACCCGACTGACCCGACTGACCCGACTGACCCGACTGACCCGACTGACCCGACTGACCCGACTGACGCGACTGACCCGACTGACCCGACTGACCCGACTGACCCGACTGACCCGACTGACCCGACTGACCCGACTGACCCGACTGACCCGACTGACACGACCGACCCGACTGACCCGACTGACCCGACTGACCCGACTGACCCGACTGACCCGACTGACCCGACTGACCCGACTGACACGACCGACCCGACTGACCCAAATGACCCGACTGACCCGACTGACCCGACTGAACCGAATGGCCCGACTGACGTGACTGACCCGACTGACCCAACTGACCCGACTGACCCGACTGACCCGACTGACCCGACTGACCCGACTGACCCGACTGACCCGACTGACCCGACTGACCCGACTGACCCGACTGACCCGACTGACCCGACTGACCCGACTGACCCGACTGACCCGACTGATCCGACCCGACAGTCAGGTCAGACAGAACCAGAGGTCAGACTAAGGTCAGAGCCAGAGGTCAGACTAAGGTCAGAGCCAGAGGTCTGTTAATGTCAGAGCCAGAGGTCAGACTGAGGTCAGAGCCAGAGGTCAGACTAAGATCTAATTAAAATGGATCCCTGACCGCACAGCGATACATAACGGATATCTTGGAACCCCATGAAATGCCTTTTGCCCCATTTATAGGCGACGGTTTTGTTTTATGCATGATAAGATAACGGATTCAGCTATAGTGGTTAAGTACTTAAACGAAGTGTAACTAAATCGACTGACCACCGAGATCACCAGACATGAGGCCAAACTTTCGACCTTAAAAAATCTTTAGTTTTGTAAAATTCATATAAGAAGTACTTCTTACTTAAAATTTCAATCTTTTTTTTCCATTAAACAAGTTTATCATTAAAAAATTTGATTTATATATTTTTTTTTTTTAAATTTATTTAGGTTAACAAACAGCAGTACAATAATGTTTATTAAAACTATTTAGCTTATACACGACTTGTTAATTGTACCACCAGCACCGTCAACCACAAAGTTAGTTTTTATACAAAAGTTACATGAAAGTTACATACAGACAAAGGGAAACAACATACGAGTGCATAAAGAAATTTACATAAATCAGTATAAAGGCCATACAGCTTAAGAATCCTTAATAATATTAATTATTTGTGACTTGAAAATACTAAAACGAGTTGAGAAAATATCTATTGTGTTAAAATGTACATTATAATTGTGGGTAATTCTGTACAGAGGTGATCGTTTAATAATATTTAAATAATCATAAAAATAAAACAACATTATAACAAAAAATTTGAAATTGCCACCAATTAATTAACGTTCCTCTAATTTATTTTGCCGGTGTGTGTAGTTTATTTAATTTGTTATATGTACGTATTGTAATCATAGTACGTTACTATTACGGGTAATAAGTAGGTAGTTATGTATAATATAACCGGAATGATAAAATGTCATACGCTAGGAACTAAAGACGCTGCTGCTACCCGCGCCTTGTCAGTACGGTCGACCAGAGAAGGGTGTTTTGTTTTTTTTTTCTAAATTCTTGCGAACCCTTACAGGAGCATAGCGGTACCCTAGGGTTTCGCGGAGCACACTTTGAGAATTGCTGCCCTAGATACATATTTCGAACTTAGTTAGGGGTCAGTTACTATAATGAGATGATGTAGTGAATGCTGATAAAAAAATAACGTCAAAAAGCGGACTTGACCCCCAGTCAGTGGGTAATATAGAGCAGATGGTTTTGAAATGTTTAACATAATACGAGTACATAATACAGGGCTCAGGTAGCGTCTTGTTGACGGGTAAACTGAGATAACGAGATGTCATTCATTTAGTTGTATGAGGCGGTAAGTTTCAGATTTTGCAACTTCATGTTGCCTTAATTGGGTGCTGCTTTTTGGTTTATGATGTAATAATACTTCGTTTTTAGTAATATTGTTTTTGTTGGCTACTTTGTATATAACTTTGAGTTTAATTAAAAAAGAGACTAAAAGTAGTAGCAGTAATCTAATTAGCACCTAGTATACCTTAGTGTACCTTTAATCTGTAAAATTGTCTACTAGTCAGGGTAAAATATTGAATATTTTGTACATTTAATAAAAGAAGTTAGGGTATAATTACTTGCTATGAAAACAGTTTGATACATTTTTTTATAACAATAGAGTCCTATTGAAATAGAATGACAACCAAAAATACTTAATTCTGGGCTTCACCAAATGTCAATGACCTTACTGAACTATCGAAGTTTACATCACAGCTTTGAAAATAAATAATACTAGATTGACTTTCACAGTAGTCATTTCAATTAAAACTATCTTAATTTCCCCAAAACATTCATCCTATACTATCTGCTCAGATAACAAAACAAAACAACAAACATGTTATTCCGTTCAACATCATTACGATTGGCTCAAGAGTATCAGCAAACACAAATGTTATTAGAAAGCTAGGGTGTAAAACGCAATCCGATAGATACCCTGGATACACTGGATACTGGCTACTTTATCCAGCTTGTCTTTTAACGTTCCTTTTGCATTCATGGTTCACGGTGCACAATACAACTCAATTGAGCCGTGCTACTTTATTGTTTTCCAATTTCAACATACTGCACGATTGCACGATTATCCCGGTGCACAGTGTACAGATGCATTTGCTTACCCCACAATAATGAAACGGCATCAACGACTCTGTGTGTACACCGCTCTAAAATGCGACTATTTACCCTCGCTGCTCTTCGTACCATGATTTAGTTTGCTGGATATGAACGTTTGGGAAAGGGAAGTTGGGTTTAAGAAACAGTATTCAAATTCAGAATTGTTTAGGTAGATTTTGGTTTCAAAGCAGTGCAGTGCTTAAAGCGTTGTACAGAATTTCTGCAGTCTGGACTATGACACCGTACAGTGTGGTGGTGAAACCTTGGAGTAGATTTTAGTAGGAGTAGAATTAAGTAGAAAATGCTCCATCCTAATCAACATTAGTCAGTTATTTGGGGTGTAGTGGAACTTTAGCGTCTGACTATATTAGCCGACCTGTATAGGTGTTATAGTTCAGTTTTAAAACCGTTATTGCTCCACATTCTCTCTCCAGTGGCTCCAAGCAGCTGTTTCGCGTACAGCGACAGCGGCCACACCCCGGAAAACCACGTCGGCTCGTGGGCTAAACCTGGTAGAGGGGCCCAGGATAACATCACCTGGGTTTGATCCAGCAACCCTCTGGTATAGTGTTTCGGCGATAATGCAGTCCACTTACAGTGGCGAAACACCTAGGCATATGTACTCAGGCCTCAAGGCAGCAATAAGGGTGTAATATTGTCTGTCAGCGTACTGCATCCGAGCCTTCTCCGGTCGTAACGGTTCTCCGCTCCACCGGGTTAAGAAGGGTCGGACGAGAGGATGCTCGTGTGTTTGCGCGCATGCATGAGCACCTTAATATTTCCTGCGCATCAGACTGCTTCTGAATATCGGACTCCGAATCGACGAAAGTCTTGTGGCGATGGGCTGAAGTAGAGAGGCCTGGTTGGATGCAACCCAGACTTTGTCTTAAGCCTGCACACAAGCGGTTCCGGGGGTGTGGTAACATCGTGGTCGTTTTCGCTCTGCGTTCGGGTTGACAGAGAGATTTCGGCAGCACCCGGAATGACAAAGCAGCCCTATTCAGGGAGGCACTGCTTTCCTCGCTCAGCCGGGGAGGGGGCTAGAAAAGGTGCCCTAAACAAACGCTCAACCCATTCTCGAGGAAGGTAGCAACCGCGGCTGCCTCCGCATCTACTATATTCGCGGTCGACGCAAACAAAATAAAATTAAAATTTCCAATATGACATTCGGTGCGTGGAATGTACGCACACTCCTTGATCGTGACGTCAACACTTGTCCGGAAAGGAAAACCGCCATTGTAGCTCGAGAACTTCGTCGCTATAAGATAGATGTCGCAGCGCTTAGCGAAACACATCTCGCTGACGAAGGTGAGCTCGTTGAACACGGTGGTGGTTACACCTTTTTCTGGAAAGGGCTTCCAACATCAGAGCCAAGACGTTCATCGTAGGTTTCGCGATAAGGAATGAGCATATTAAACATCTACAGGAATTTCCTGTGCACATTTCGGATCGTGTTACTACCTTGCGCCTTCATATTAACCGCAGTAACTTCCTTAATATCATCAGTGTCTACGCCCCTACGCTAGACAAGTCTGATGAAATTAAGGAAAAGTTCTACGATGAGTTGTCAAGTGTTGTGGATAGCGTCAATTCAAGAGAGCAAATTCTGCTGTTGGGAGACTTTAACGCTAGAGTGGGTCGTGATCACGAAGCCTGGCCTAAAGTCCTCGGTCAACACGGAGTTGGCAATATGAACAACAACGGCCAATTGCTCCTAAGTTTTTGTGCCCAACAACATCTTGCGATTACGAACACCATGTTCCGACTTCCCGCCAAGCACAAAAATACCTGGATGCATCCTCGATCTAAACATTGGCATCTCATCGATTACGCCATTGTACGGCAAAAAGACGTTTCTCAAGTCCAAATCACTCGCGTTATGCGTGGAGCAGAGTGTTGGACAGATCATCGGCTCGTAATCACTAAACTGTGTTTACGCCTTCGTCGTCCCAAAAGATCACCAAAGTCAAAGTCGGCGTGCTTTAATTTAGAAAGACTTAAGGATCTGGACACAAGGAGTAAATACAGCGAAACCTTGGCTGCTTATTCTCCGTCCGGTAGGTGTACGGGTAACGTCAATGCTGACTGGGAATCTCTATCTTCTCATATTTTGAATACCGCTACGGCTGTCCTGGGTACGAAATCCCATAAGAATGAGGACTGGTTCGATGAGAATGATGGAGATCTCATGAAAGCAATCGACAAACACCGTCATCTTCTCCATCGACACACTACGGGCGGAGATACTGCAGAGATCAGGAAAAGTGAGCTCGAGCTACGTCGAATGACGCGGGAAACCAAAAACAGGTGGTGGAAGGACAAGGCTCGCTACACTCAGTGGCTTTACGACACAAACCAACTGGGAGAGTTCTACAGTGAGGTGCGTAAGATGATTGGTACTTCTTCTTATGCTAAAGTGCCCCTCAAGCCGGCCAATGGGCTGGGCCTTCTTAAAAGCAAAGAAGATGTACTCCAAAGATGGGCAGAACACTTCAACGAGCTGCTAAACGTGAATCGTACCACCAACCTCGATCACATCATCTCCATAACTCAACTACCACTTGCCACTGAGCTGGATGAACCGCTATTATATAGTGAAGTAGAACTCGCTATTAAACAGCAGAAGAATAATAGCGCAGCAGGCATAGATACTATACCCGGAGAACTATTGAAGTGTGGCGGAGAGGAGTTGCATTCAGCTTTATGGAAGCTATTTGGTTCTATGTGGAATGAAGAGCAAGTCCCGCAATCTTTTAGAAACTCTCGCATTAGGGCCCTCTACAAGAACAAAGGCGACCGTTCTGACTGCAATTCCTACCGCGGCATTTCACTTCTGTCAGTTCCAGGGAAAGTATTTGCCCGAGTCTTGCTGAACCGTCTTACTAAATTATCGGAAAGAATACTACCGGAAACCCAATTCGGCTTCCGTCCAAATCGAGGAACCTGCGAAGCTATATTCTCCTTGCGCCAACTTCAGGAGAAATCTAGAGAACAGGGTCGACCTATGTATCTCTGTTTTGTCGATCTCGAAAAAGCTTTCGATAGCGTCCCTCGCGAAGCCCTATGGATAGTACTCGGTAAAGTCGGTTGCACGGAAAAGTTTGTAAAACTTTTGAGACTTCTCCATGATGACATGGAGTGCTGCGTAGCTGTCGATGGTGAACAGTCCAGTTTCTTTCCCGTTACCTGTGGGGTGAAACAAGGGTGTGTGTTGGCGCCTACACTGTTCGCTTTGTACTTCGCAGTCGTAGTTCAGGAAGTTTTACAAACATTTCCTAATGATATCCGAGTTCGATATCGTACTGACGGTAGTATTTTAATCTCTCCAGGTTTAGAGCTCGCTCTAAAGTCACTCTCTCCACGATCACTGAGATCTTGTACGCCGA
The DNA here is from genome assembly GCA_958496195.1 of Timandra comae. NCBI lineage: Eukaryota > Metazoa > Arthropoda > Insecta > Lepidoptera > Geometridae > Timandra > Timandra comae. Next base: position 11,412,552 of record OY292359.1, read on the forward strand.
TGATTTGTGCTTTGTGACTGAATCTTCAGACAACCTGCAACAGCTTATGTCTAGTTTCCACGAGGCTTGCCAGAGTTTTGGCCTAAAGATTAGTGTCAAAAAGACGGAAGTAATGTCTTTGGACATTCAAGGTCGTGAGGCACTAACAATTAAACTCGGGGAGGACGTGCTGAAGCAGGTTGATAAGTTCCGCTACCTAGGAAGCACACTGACATCGAAGTGCGACCTCGATTCTGAAATAAACAACAGAATTGCAGCTGCAGCTGCAGCTTTTGGTAAGCTGAACTTAAAAGTATTCCGGTCACATGACTTAAAGCTAACCACCAAGATCTCGGTGTACATGGCAGTGGTGCTGCCAAGTCTCCTCTACTCTGCTGAAACGTGGAGCCCATACCGACGTGATATCCATATGCTAGACCAATTCCATCTTAGGTGCTTACGGAAGATCCTGAACATCCATTGGTCCGACAGAGTACGGAACACCGAGGTGCTGCGGAGAGCTCAAGTAAATGGCGTGGAAGCTTACTTGATGCGGAGGCAGCTGCGGTGGAGCGGTCACGTTTCGCGCATGACGGAACAGCGAGTTGCTAAGCACATCTTTTACTCGGAACTTGAGGAAGGCAAGCGTAAGCATGGCGGTCAACTCTTGAGGTACAAGGATGTGCTGAAGCGACATTTCAAAAAGTGTTCTATAGATCCATCGCTGTGGGAGACAGAGGCAGCGGATAGAGCCGGTTGGAGAACCCTGGTTCACTCCAAGGTCTCTAATTTGGAGACACAACGTCGCGCTGACCTCGATCGCAAGCGCGACGAATTGAAAGCCCGACCACCTGCGGCTATCAATTACAATTACGTTGACGGAGTGCTCACATGCCCTTCCTGTGAGAGGGTCTTCACCAATAAGATTGGCTACGTAAGCCACATGCGAGTGCATAAAAGTCGTGTGGAGTAGTCAAGCAGTCGCCAAGGCCGATAACGGTCGGGATATATATATAGTCAGTTATCGTTTACGATAAATAAATAACAAGACAGTCAGTTTGAAAAGTTAAAAACAGAAATTAAAAAACTATGTTTTTTAAGATAGTAATAGTAAGTAAACATTTCTTGAAAAGTAATCAAATCTTCAACAAATAATACCAAACTGGTCTTTTAATTTCGAGAAAAAACTAAACCAACAAAAAAGTCTCTGTGTTAATAGAAAACCACTTCCAGAAACTTCTAAATCGTTGTAGTTCTGACCGTTACAGATATTCCCAAGGGCCTCCTGAATACGTAATGGGATAAAACGATGCATAACTAAGGGAAATTGTGGAAGGAGAACTATCAACTCTGATTATTGTTAAGGAAATACTGGGTGAATATGTTTTAATGTTGGATAAGCAGGGAAATATTGTCTTTTGGGTATTGCGTTTAATAATGTGGTAAAGTATTTAGGGGCATACAAGTGCTTAGACTTAGTGGGCTTATAAATATGATCGCTTGTAGTGTGGTCTCATGACTTCTATAGCTCCTAAGATCAAATTGGGCGTATTTCTGTTTGAGCTAAGCTGTTAATTACTTGGATAAGAAAGGAGTATAAAACACGCTGTGTTTATACGTGTCGGTCATCTCAAACTAGACCCTTTTAGCGGCTTGACTGATTAAAAAAGCCGGCCAAGTGCGAGTCTGACTCGCGCACGAAGGTTTCTGTACAAAAAAACACGTTTGTTGACCCCCATTAAATATTTATTTTATTTTGTTTTTGAAAATGATAATTTCGATGGTGGACTTTGATTAAATATATCTTTAAGATGAAGGTAAACAATTTGATGAATTCCACATCCAAATCCCTCAAGTCCTACAATTCCCCGGACCACAAGATCAAAATAGCTTCAAGACGTCGACTGATATTCATCAGACATTCACTCAATCGCCAGTGTAGCTAAGAAAGTTCATTCACCTTTATACAATCTGTAGGAAGCTTAGTCTTACGAAAATGAAAAGATTTTCACTGACCTTTTATAAAAACAAACTCACGGAATCCTAATTAGGCATCTTTTTTTCTCTAAAATACAATTTGGTATAATTCACAAAACAAGATAATATTGTTACCTTAATTAAGGCATGAAAAGATACAAAAAATAGTAAAATTTATAAAGAGTGGATAAATAAAGGAATGAATAATTAATTAGAGAAACTAATTTGGGTAACTTCAACTATAAGATATATTAACATAAAATTTAATTTGTTTTGTTCTTTTTAAGGCCTAGAAAATTGTCTATAAGAAATGTTATTTACCTTTTATATTCATGAAAAATGATATCGGTCTGTCTGTTTTAAAAAAAACTTAGTACCTAAGTACGGTTTCTGTAAATAAATGAGCTAAGTTATTATAGTCATAACGCTGATTTTCAGTATTTTTACAGTTTACAAGAAATATTATTAACATATTATATTATGAAAGAAAAGCAAACAAAAAATCTTTATAATAACAACAAAACAAAGTCTTAGTAAAAAAGAAATTCCCCAAACACGTCAAAAGCAACGTAAACCTCTCGCACCACGAATTTAATATTTAAATCTTTATAAAGATGGATCCTTTTTGAAAGAATAAATTGACTAGACGAAGCAAATCACTCTTTTTAAGGTAGATAGAGGGAATCGGGAAATGAAGCGAAGAATTGGGCATTTCAAGGGTGTCCTTTTTTGAATTATCCCTTTACATCCTTTGTGTTAGAACCTTCTAAAGAAAACCGTACCGAGTCTCCAATCACGAGGTTTGTAGTCAGCATCTGTTAACAACAAAGGGTCATATTTGTCTGTACATCAACAGACAGATAATAAAATTCTGAAGAGTTTCCTGTGTATTCTCTTTGTGTTTTAATCATATCCTTTTTTGTTCGAGAGACCATTGATGGAATAGTGGTGAAGATATTTGACTTACGTTAAGAAGCTGCTTCGATGTTTTTTAATTCGTATGAACGTTTATTGAACGCTCAAACAGCCTGCACACAACACATTTGCGACGAAATTCGGAGGTTATGTATGAAGTCAACTAACCCGCACTTGCCTGTGATTGATTAAAATCTGATCGCCCTAATTCAGAGAAATGTCTTTATTATTGACTAGCAGCGCCCCGCGGTTTCACCCGCGTAGTTCCCGTTCCTGTAAGAATATGTGGATAAAATTATGCTAATACCTTTCTACTGAATCACTCTATCTATTAAAACAAACCGCATTAAAATCTATTGCGTAGTTTTAAAGATCTAAGCATACATAGGGACAGAGAAAGCGACTTTGTTTTATACTATGTAGTGATACTTTCATCGATAGTCCAACGACGCAATATCATATTCTGAATACAAACAATCCATCAATTTAAAATGCTTTAAACATACAATCCAAATTTAAATATAATTCCAAAATTAAACTATCAAAACGATATTACAAAACAAATTACGAAATCAGTGCAAACACCATGGAGCCGGCAATTTGCTCGGTAAAAACCGTAGCTATTATTAAATTGTCATCTACATTGGTACGGGTGGAACCTTTTTGCAGTTGTGCAGTAGCCCACACAAACACTAATGACTTGAATATTGCCGCGGAATCTTCAGAGAATTGCGGCATTTGCATGCTAACAAGCGAGACCGAGCTTTCTTTATTAATTGCTTTTACAGGGACGGATTAAGTGAGAGTTTGCCCTTGGGTCAGATTCGTTTTGCCCAGGGCGTCTTGTTAGTATAATTGTTTTGATCATGTACGTGAATTCTTTAAATATTATGTAAAAAATAATCAAAAGATTTCTATGTTGCACAAATTTTACCTTTTTTTGTTCTTATTGCCAATGCGGTATACCTTATATTATTTTATATCTGTGTGAATTTTTAAATATACTTATTTATTTAAAAAAGTCAAGTGTTTTTATTGAGAATTATATATATTATTGCTTTGTAATGGCGCTAAAATATTGTGAACGGAACGTATAGATTCATTGCCCTTCATAAGTGCCTCATTGAGGCCTTAACTGAAAAAATGATTTTGACTTTGACTTTGTATATGTTGCCCTATAACATGCTGCCTAGCGCCACACCTGTAAATACAATATAAATTTTCAAAGATAAACCTTTTCTTAATTGCGTTTCATTCATGAAACTAAGTAATTAAATAAGGAGGACGTTTACCTGGTGGTAAATGATACATTGACCTTTATATAATTACAGTGCTATCAACATTTTTACTGATATTATTACCCATAGCATTAAAATACTAAAAAGTTGTTATTATTAGCCTCAAAAATTAAATATAAGACACCTATCCTCAAACACTGTAAGAACTAAGTGTCTTTTCACGTTAATGTTAATTTAAAAAACCCTTTTGAACTCTCTGATCTGCTTACTTACTACTCTTTTCCTTATTTAAATTAAAATATTGTACACATTTTGCAAACATGGTGATTACGCGATTGTATTATTTTTCATTATCATGCAAACATAATAGCAAAACACGCTACGGAATCATAATAATATTCTCTCAGGCACTTACTAATATTGCATGTCTAAAAAGGTAGGAGGCAAGGTAATCAGGTTCTTGAGTGGAAACCTGGGAGACTAGAGGTATAATACCTGTAGAACAGTTTCCCACTGGATAAAAGAACCTGCCTGGTTTTAGTAGATGCAGCAGGATCTATCATAATGACAATCATTTGAAAATGCATACACAGCAGTTATCATTAATATACAACACTAGTTTTAAACATATGCGAGCTATATTGGACCATTGACAGTAACAAAAGACACCTATTTTGACAGCGGTATCAATATTACCATAAACGCACACAGCACCACCAAAATTACTGCGTTTATTTTCCGTATCTCAATTAAAATAATAGAGATCAATGAATGTATAAATTGGGAAATGAAAAAACAATTCGTGTTTGTGTTCACCACTTTGTTGTCGATTCCCGTGTGTTCCCCGCACGGACCGCTGAACAAAGAAGATTATTTTTATTGCCAACTAAAAGGTGCAACAGACCAAATATGTGTGGAATTGAGAGTAAAATCGATACTTTGAAGCTTGAATTTTCACATCGCCGCGTACGGGCTTCGGGAAATATTGAAACAGTAATTATTTATAGTGTAGAATTTAAGATGTGGCTCGAGAAGAATAGAACAATACATTATTTGAGGTAACTTTAGAACTGTTAGAACTGCAGCTACTATAAATTATTGACACTCGGTATGCGGGAAAATATCAATAAGGTTAGGATTTATTTATGTTTTGATTGGGGAAAACGGGATGTTACTTGGTAAGCAACCCTGGTACATTGACTTCATCGCCTGTCGTCTGGGTCTACCTGCAACTCAAAAGATTTTCCGACCCTTAAAGGGATGTCAGGACTTTAGGAAAAGATAGAGTCAGAGGGGAAGGAAGATAGCCAAAAATGTTGGTCTAGCTGTACACGAATTTATCACTTAGTAACCCATTCAGCATTTATTTTTGTGTTTATTTACAATCATTAAAAACTTTTCAACAAAACATTTCCACGAAAATGGGTCTTGCTGCAGGGCAGGTAAATTATTAATATGTCTTAACAAATTAATTAATTAAATTATAATAAAATTACCTGTACCATTCACATGTAACAAAAACATGAACCAAAAATTCAATCGTAATTATATAACGGTTACAAAGACCAACCTTCGTACGGCTTTTGTTTGAAAACTGTAAACTGGACTGCCTTTATTTCGCGGGTTTCTGATGGCAGAACAATAAAATTAATTTATATAAGCGGGGTACTATAATTAATTTGTGACGCAAATACCCTTGTCAGAGGTATTTGAACAGGGGGGACCGGTCGGCTTTCACGCACACATTTAAAGGTACGTAGCTAGATGTAGATGTGTAGATATTCACACGAATTCCGCCCAAAGCCCCATGTCACATAAAGTGCACTATTATTCATACAGTGGATAGTAACCTACTTCTCCTGACGTATATCTTGAGAATGATAAATCGAATATTTTCTACACTCAGTTCAGTTTTATCGTTCTATTCAAGGATTTATACTGAATAAACGTGAGTATGTGAATGTTTCTTTTGTATTATATTTTATTGCTGTTTTAAACTGGAGTCAAGTAGAAGATATAGATGAAATTTTGGTATCGAGTTTTCAGTATTGGTGACCACTCATATTAAAATTAAAAAATGAATACTATTTTTATCTATTCAAGAAATACGTTTTGTACATACCTTTCTCGAATTTCCTTATTACAGAATATTGCTATTATTTTGTGCGTAGGCACTAAGTCTACTAGTATTTCCTTTCTACAGTTGTCATAACTAAAATTTTAATATGTGAGCTTGAATATAATTGTTTTATATGTATAATATTTATTACAAGTTTCTTTTATTTCACATTTGATAATGATGATAAAACCTAGCAGTGAATTCCGTAATACAATCATTTTTACAAAGAACGCAGAGAATCGTAATAAAGACATACGTTTTCAAAGAAAATAAACCTTGATTAAAGAGAAACGGATACACTTCCTATTTGCTTGCACAAACATTTTATTGCTACATTTTCTTTCAATTTATGTTTAATTTTTCAAAATAATTTCTCTTAGGGCTGATTTTTCCATCTCCAGATAACTTTATTCGACTAATAAAACTTTTTTGTTTTATCAAATTAATAAAACTGACTTAGTTATAATACGTGTCTAATATTTTTTCGAAATCTATCTGACGGACTAGTTAGAATTTCATTTTGTTTACCCAGTGGACATCCCTATTACGAGGGGGGGTCAAAAAGTTCGCGGAACGGAGGGGAAGGGGGGTGAAATAAAATACTGTACTATTTTTCTTTTTCAATATATTCCCCCTTAAGTCGAATACATTTTTCAGATCTCTCTATTAACTTATTAATACCGTCGAAAAAAAATGATTTGTCTTTGTCCTCAAAATAGGCCGAAATCGCCGACTTGACTTCTTCATCATCGGAAAATTTCTTCCCCCGAAGCTCTTTTTTTAATTTGGGAAATAAAAAATAATCACAGGGGGCTAAGTCTGGACTATAGGGAGGATGGTTTAACATTTCGAAGCCACAGTGATGAAGGGCAGCCATCGCAACGCGGCTCTTGTGTACCGGTGCGTTGTCATGCAAAAGCAGCACACCCTTTGTCAACTTTCCCCGCCTTTTCTCCTTGATTGCTTCTTTTAATTGTCTTAGTAGATTAGCGTAGTATTCTCCCGTTATAGAAACACCCTTATCTTTATAATCTATTAATAAAATACCCTCTGTATCCCAAAAAACAGTTGCCATGATTTTTCCAGCCGATTGTGACACCCTGTATTTCTTAGGGGGGGGCTGACCCTTTTTATGCCACTGCATAGACTCTTGCTTCGACTCAGGCTCATAATGATGAACCCAAGTTTCATCTGCAGTAACAAGTCTTGCAAAAATTCCTTCCTTGTCGGCGCTACAGAGGTCTAAAAACTCCTTTGAATACTCGACGCGCAGCTGTTTCTGTGGTGGTGTGAGCATTCTTGGCACCCATCTTGCGCTGACTTTTGACATCCCAAGATTGTCGTGTAGAATATTTAAAATGGTTGTAGGTGATACTCCAACCATTTCTGCAAGTTGTTTCTTCTTCAAACGAGTATCCTCCAGTATAAGATTCTCCACTTTTTCAACGATGTTTGAGGTGGTGGCCTCAATCGGCCGTCCTGAGCGAGGGTCGTCTTCAAGAGACTCTCTGCCTTGCTTGAAAAGGCTATTCCACTTGTACACCATGGTTTTCCCAGGGCAAGAGTCCCCGTATACTGATAACATTTCTTCCAAAATTTTCTGAGGTGGTTTTCCTTGCTTAGTGAGGAACTTTATGACGGCACGAAACTCGATTTTTTCCATGTTCAAGTTTTTCTTCCGGATTCACTTGTTTGATCGACGACAGGTCAAAGGTTATTGACACAATCAGGTTCAAACTTGGCATATATACTCACAAAGAGTTGCTCATTAGTTACTACCTGCGGCAGGTCCCCCACCCCCCGCTATCCCCTCCATTCCGCGAACTTTTTGACCCCCCCTCGTATGATATGACGGTGTGCTAATTTTATTTTGTATAGTAAACTTTAAAGGATTCATTTTCCAAAATTACTAACTTATATTAGTGTTCGTCTACGTTATAACACTCACTCTGCAGTTGTAATAAGAAACACCTGCGCAAAGTTTCATACTTCTAGACCAACCAGTTTTTGTTATATTATAAAAATGAATTGCTAAATATGTCGCTAATAGCTAAACTTGAGAATAGCTGGAAAGATTTGACTTTTTCTATTCTGTAAATGAAGTAGTCGAAAACTAGATTTTATAAAGAAATAAATAAAAATACTAGGTATTGTACTTTTTCTATGAAAGTTTGTTATTGTCAAAGCAAGTTTCTTTTTAATATTTTCACGAGAAATTTTCTTTGAAGTATAATGATAGTGTCCATTTAGTTTTCATTATACAACATTTTTGACAAGATACTTACATATAAGTTATTTTTTCTTCCATTTTTAAGTGTAAAATATTAGTGAGTACTTATACATATTAAAAAATATGTTACGTTTTTTTTTGTATGTATATTGAAAATATTGTATAATTTATTCCTGTTGACCACGCAAAAAGTTTCACAGATATTTTCTTAATCTTGGCACAGAACGATTTCACGTGAAAACGCAATTTGCTTAGTACTAACCTCTTTACCGTTCCTAACCTCCTGGTACCGCGGCGTTGAAACTCCCACAGGATTTCTCATTTTAAGCTCAATTTAAAAATACTCTAACCGCTCTGGCCTTCAAATTATTATATTTTGTTGACATTTTTGAGGCATAAAAAACTTGAGAAATTGAATTCTGCTTTACCAATTTATTAATTATTTCGTTACTTGAAGGTTTGATAATATTGTTACAATAAAGATTTACTTATAATACAGTTTAAAGATTGGTTGGATTGAATACGCATGAACCATTTTAGCTAAAGCTACAGCGTTTTATAGCCAGCTACAAATTTAAGTTTATTTATTTAGTTTAAGTCTCAAAGAAGCACTAATGAGTGTGACATACACTTTGTGAATCTATAACATCAACCGAGAAGAATCGTTTTCGCACTGTGAGTCCGGAGCCCAAATATATTCCGCACCCTCGATTGTAACTTTAACTTTTCTAATCATTCTGAATATATATTTTGAATATAATTTTATAATTTCAATTTCATTTTATTATAATTTGAATATCTTGCAAAGCTTACAGGTGATAAACAAAGTAAAAGCAGAATGCTAGTTGCTATAACTATGAAAATAGAATGACTGATTGTTATGCTACAGTCGAGCGAACGTGCTAAATCAGAGCTATCCTGTCACATTTGTTTATAGCTTTTGTTCCTATGGTTATCGTTAATACAGAAAGATTTATGTATTGAAAGTCCAAATTAAACTGACTACAATCAGTATGTTATTAGGATTCAATATAGCGACTAAGAAATTTTCTTCCTGCTTTAAGAAAATGCAGACAATAGCCAACTACAAGACTATAACTATTACACTAATAAATACTATTCCATACCATGTCCATCGCAACTAAATCGTATTGGACAACAAAAAAGGTGCATTAGACAACTGTATTACAAAAGCAACTCTATTGCTAACCACTAAGAATGATAATCCAATGGCATATAATCTGATAACCGTACTTATAGAAAAAGAAAGCCATTTAGCAACACGCCTCCAATCCATGGGAGTACTGTAATCGTTGTGTCCCATTAGCAAATGGGCAAGCTTGTTATGGGTACAATATAGGGGAGTTAGTAGCTACCTCCCCAGGGCCCCAAGTCTGCTAACAATAATCCTGTGATTATGCTAGTTAAAAGTATTTTTATATCACCATTTTATGGCCGTCTTTTGTCATTTTGGTATTTTCCTAATGACAACCATGTTAGAACAACACCACTGATTCAATCGTTTTTAAAACGTAGCTCAATGGTTATCAAAACTCTATTCTGACGCTTATTTGACAGCATTTTTATTTGAATTTTGACAGGCAAGAGAGACTACAGAGACACAGCCATATTATAAATTTTAGTAGAATAATTAAGAAACTTAGTTAGGGGTCAGTTACAGTAATGAGATGATGTAGTAAATTATCTTTGTGACACTCTCATTATGGTGTCTTTGGAAGACATTGTCAGATCAAATAATATCAAGTATCAGACTTGCCACCCTGTACTGGTGATCCGTGAAAGCGAACAGCGATAACCTTTCATTGTCGCACAAAGGAGGCAGTCATCCGCGAACAGACAAAATTGATTTTTGCTCATATTGTAGTAACGAGAGTTACGGCCATAGTGGACCGTGTTAGTCCTTGGTAAACAAACATGTCACTCCAGCGTCGAAAACAGTTCTTTTATGCATTGTGTTTGATTGACACTTGGTTGGGACGCGTTTGAAGGGTGATGTAGATGTTTGTTACTCTTTACGTGTTTTTGGTTGTAGTGATACTTAACTTATCATGTGGGTGTGTTAGCCATTTTTATTGATTTTTCTCTGTTTTTTACTTCTGTAAGTTACTTCTTTTTCTCATTCATTTATGTCTAACTAGCAGTGCCCCGCGGTTTCATCCGCGTAGTTCCCGTTCCCGTGGCAATTTTGGGATAAAAAATATCCTATGTTCTTTCCCGGACCATAAGCTACCCCTGTACCAAATTTCAAGTCAATAGGTTCAGTAGTTTAGCCGTGAAAAGGTAACAGACAGACAGAGTTACTTTCGCATTTATAATATTAGTTAGGAATAGGATTTATATTTCCTAAGAATGAAAGAGAGATGATGTGTATAAACGTCATTTCACGCCGCTCAGAAAAATGGCACGTTTGGTATGCAAAGGTTCGTCATCCCTGAACAAAACAATTGCAATTTCTGTCTTGTTAATGAAACAGTAGTACTTTATTACCAACCACATTTTTATGTTTGAAGTGTAAAATAAATAGCAAGCACATTAATTAATCGTTTAACTCATGTTGTTTCCATCTCAGGTTTGACAATGTAAATTAAGGGTGCAGTCACTGAATATTGATTCCGAAATGAATGGCCAATCAGGCGCGAGAAGCAATTTTATCGCAATATAGCCCAGAATCAGATTTCAGGAAGCGCGTACTGACTAAAGTTTATCATTCGATTCGATACATTCATAAATTGAAGTGCTTGTATGGAAATTGTTAATTTATATGTGATACATTTGATGTGTTACGTAAATAAATGTTTTATCGTGTCGGGTTGGGTCGTATCGGATCAGATCGTGTCGTGTTGTATTGTATCTTAACCGTATCGTATGGGATCTGTTTTCGTATTTCTGTTCTACTTGTAAGTGGACAATTTTCTGTAATACGAGCTCTTTAATTTTGTTTTCATGCGCACAATACAAAGAGACTACGATAAATATTTCTAGATCACACAACAATATCGTGAAACACTGACATTGCTAAATATAAAAAGCGACCCTAATTACACGAGACAAGGTTCGGAAAAAAAACGCTTGTTCAGAAAACAATAATACAGTATTTATATGAAACTTAGTTATCCTAATTAATTCATACTCCAAGAACTATAGAAAAGTAATATTTCCGTGTCACATTCCATATTCATTTCATAAGCCTTTCCGAATGTATTCCATATTGGTATCTTCACTACCATCGAGACTGGCAAAACTTATAGATATTGCTTTTACGAGTTTTGACCCTTTTCTATTTCAATTTACAGATGTGTTTTCGACATCCCATGGGAGACAAACAGTCCGTTTCTAATGTAAAAACGAAAAAGCGTTTTATCTTTGACATTTTATAAGCAAATAATTTATTGTATCTGACACCCACAATTTGGTATCTAATTTTTTCTGTTTACATTTGTCGCAATTTCAATGTTTGAGGACAAAATTATTCATTCAAGTTTTATTTGTGTTTTGTTTGAGAAGGCAATATTGTAATGCTAACTAAATAATAATAAGATGTTGTGATTCTTTATTTTTAATAATTTTATTAGATATCTCATTATTATTTGTGTGGACATTATTTCTCAAAACTGCATTGAAATCCTTTGCGTAGCTATTATAAGATAACAATATTTTTGGCCATTCATGCCATAGATGCCTACTTATATGGTAAAACAAACAGTTTATTTGCTCTAAGTCCCGTTTCTTTTACGTTAAACGTTGCTCATAGTCACCCATCAAATCGACCGAGTTAAATGGCATTGAGTGTATTATACGCCGCTAACTCAAAATATTTAATTGGCCTAATATCTGAGAAACACTCAAAACGGCCAAGTCCCCTAAAAAGGCGAGCACAAATATTTTTATATTGCTACCATTAAAGTTAACAACAACCCGATTCAGATACCAATTCAATTTCTTATCAAAAGTAAAATTTGAATAACGGTATTTGGTAGGGAGTTCTCGAGAGGGGACTATTGTGAAACTTGATGAAACTTCTCTAATATTCCAAGTGGAAATTTATTCTTTGACTGCCATCGGGAAATAAACCAGGCTCTCAGTGAGATTGAACCAAATTTATTGGGAAATCGAAATAGGTATTGGGACAGTAACTGAGGAGAGGTCGTCAGCCGAACATTGATGAATTGAGCCCCGATAATAAGCCCATGAATTTTGAAACACAATCAACTACCTTGTTCATTCCATTGACTTTTCGAATCACTCTGTAATGAACAATGTTTGCAGTTAATATATTTTGAACTGTAACTAAGTTTGGGTTACGATACGAAGCGGACCAATATTTTTTAAAACACTTTTTTATCTTAAAGTAATTCTTAAAATTTTTCTTATGGTAGTTTTTTACGCAAGAAATATAAGAATATTCGCTCTCACCACCGTTGTAAAAATAGCTCGATTTTGGTTCATACAAGTACAGTATAAAAGTCAACGCATCACTCACAAAGAAATCAAATAATATTGAGAAAAACTATGTTGTGTGGTATAATATCATTAATTTGGTAGAAATTTAAATACAATCGTATGTCAATGCCATAAAGTACACAATCAATTAAACTGGACACGACATCCGCCTCGTCCTCTAGTTACTATATTTCAACCGTCACTGCAACTTGACATTCGAATTTTAAAAAACACTCGCACTGAAATACGTCAGTTAGATACGTCACTGATACTAACTAGAGTTTCCTTTATGTGCATTCGTATGTAATGTACTATGTTGCATGAGGTTGCATTAATGTATGAGTACTCTCTCTTTAGGGTTCCGAACCCAAGAGGTAAAACCGGGACCCTATTACTCCGCTTTCCGTCTGTCTATATGTGTATCACCAGGCTGAATCTCTCGAACCGTGATAGCTAGAAAGTTGAAATTTTCACAAATTATGTATTTATTTTGCTGCTACTCGTATAACAAAAATTACTAAAAACAAACTTAAATAAATATTTAAGGGAGACCTCCTATACAACCAAACGTGTTTTTTGTCGATTTTCCCTTCGTGCGTGGTCCGACTCGCACTTGGCCGGTTTTTAAAGATTTGACGTACAGTATTGATAAGTTATGTTATATTAATAAGGTTGGGTATGAATTTCTTGCGAATTCCTTTAACTTTTGTTATGGATTTTGTACTGTGTTAGGGATGAATTCGGAGAAATTCAACCCTTATGTTTGGCCCATTTAAATATTCAACTCTTTGTTATGACTTCTCGAAACCAAAAATACTTTACCTTTTAATTCTTTTAGTCGATTCTCAATCAATATTTTTGTAATTTACAATTGAAATACTTATATAAATGTTTCGCATTTTAGTCATAATTTAATTTCATCGCATAAAAGTTTGAATATTTAAATATGTTTATCAACTTTTGATACCGACTCTAACATAAAACAACAATTGCAATAAACAAGAACATTAAACTAAGTTCTTAATATGCGTTTTATCTCCAAAGCGCCATAATTTGTATTGACGCAGCACATTGACAGTCCTCTCAATTCCACCCAATTGTTCGGTTACTGTCCCATTTCCATATAAATCACCTATTTTAACCACTCTATACGCCGTAATATCGTCAAATGCACTATTTGCTTAAAATTTCAATACAAAATAGTAGAAGATTTCAGTCGCCACCTCGCATTGGATATGTGACTTTTATTCAGTTCATTCAAATTGAATTTTACATAACGTATTCACGTTTCAGACTTATGAAATGTATGAAGTCGGAATTGTTGAAACTTGAAAGTAATTTGTCACTATTTGAGAAACAATGAAGTACTTTATTTCAAGATATGGGTTTTCAATTTACTGTAGCGATATGTTCACTACTTTATATGTTCGCTGATATTAATATTTGTAAGACGTAGCAGAAGCTTTTTATACTAGCACGTATGAAAATTAAAATTCAATTTACTATTTTAGTTTCTATATGTCACATGCTTTTACAGCGGTTGGTAGTAAGCTGCAAAGGATACAGATGGTTGGTTGGCAGTACAAGTACCTATAGTAAATTTCTACCAGATGCAAAAATGTTCACATTAAGCTTTTGCTATAAAAGAAAAGATGTTATGTTAGTTATGCGAAGGCTCCAAAAATATACTGCAACAATGCAGCTAAAATTTGGTACAAATGTTCCTTAAAACCAGGACTAAGACATAGTTTACTTAACCATGTTTATCCCAAAATTACACAGATAAAACCACGTGCAGCTACTAGTTCAAAATTATTTCCAGCGCCAAACAAATAAGACGTTCACTATGACACGGGTGTAACTGAATTCAAACACATTTAAATGCGAACACTAACTTATCTTTAGTGGACTTTTTCACAAGCCACAATAATTTCAAACGCAAAAAAGCCTGATTTATGAGCGAGTTTCATTCGTTATGATTTACGGTACTGGCGCGCGAATATTAAAGATTCGTATTGATATATTATTCCTTTATCCCCGTTTCCCTCTGTGCTATTTACGAGAATCCCCCTACCCTCATAACTTTCATCATCCCTTTTTACGGTAGGACTTGTAAAAACAGCCAGGTTTTTATATATAAAATACTTCACCTTTAAGTTAATATTGGAAAAACCTATATTTATTATGTGATAACTTATAATAACATGTTACGGAGAATTTTAATATGAGTTTTTGTTATTTATTCTGGAATACTTTGTTCTATTTATTGGAAGGAGTTCTAGTTATAGAATGTTCTAATAATAATCTTGGAAGTTAGCTTGATCGACGTTTTGATCAAATTTTTGTTATTGTATTTGTTATTTTGTACATACAGTTCTTTGCTTCAGAACTAAATGAACCAATATCATGACGTGCGATATTTTTATTTACACAAATTTACAAAAAGGTCTTTGATTCACACAACATTAAAAAACACT
Source organism: Timandra comae (assembly GCA_958496195.1). Classification (NCBI taxonomy): domain Eukaryota; kingdom Metazoa; phylum Arthropoda; class Insecta; order Lepidoptera; family Geometridae; genus Timandra; species Timandra comae. Next base: position 11,427,948 of record OY292359.1, read on the forward strand.
AATCACACAAAACAAGCAAATTGGCAAAATTTCAACGAAAGAAATTACCATAAAATAATAATTGGATACCGTCTAAGCGTACAATGTCTTACAAATAGCTCCGTAAAAGTGTATGGAGATAGAAAAACGCAATATTCATGATTCTTAAGACTTAGCGAATGCTTACTCATCATCCTCTGTAATAGACTAAGATTGTGATCTTTTCATTTGCAGTGAGTCATGAGCAATTCCACCACGACCAAGTTACAATGGCCAACGAAATTGTATTATATTTCTAATAACTGTATTCTTCAAAGGATTTTGATTAAACGGAATTCCGCCAACTGAATTTTGTAATTTAATCCAGTATAAATCATTTGGGAATTCAGAAATTATTCATTGAATTTGTAAATGAAAAGTTTGATTTGTTTTAACGAGGTGATTAAGTGATGAGGCTGCGACGAAGTGTTTGGTAAGTAAATTAGTTTGTGTTAGGTTCATGTTGTGTCCGGTGGGATGCTTCCAACTTTCAGCATATATCTCATTTTATTCTTTTACATAAACTTTTTTGTACTCAGATTATAAATTATCGAAAAAAAATCCTAGCTAATATTATAAATGGGAAAGTAACTCTGTCTGTATGTTTCCTTTTCACGGCTAAAATACAAAACCGATTGACTTGAAATTTGGTGCAGGGGTAGCTTATGGTCCGAGAAAGAACATAGACGTTTTATCCCGAAATTCCCACGGGATCCGCGTAAACCGCGGGGCACAGTTAGTTGGTTATAAAAGAGTACGGCACAGTTCAATTTATCGCCAGTTAACGCTCTTGTAAGATAGTTTATGAGCTAATGGTGTTGATTCTAAGGTGCGTCTTCGCTTCACGAGCTGAGCACGAAGTACAAATTCGTGTAGTATAGTCCAACTTACAAACCTCAAACAAACGATTTTAAATGAATTTATGGTCAGTTTGTACAGTGTAAATCCATCTTTACAATGATATATCTACTCGTATATACGTCAACTCTCTGGGCTTACTGTTAGAATTTGAACCTTATGGAACTAAGTGTACAAACTGGAAGTTAAACTATGGAAATTTGAATGACTAATTGTGTACGAACTGGGAGTAGAAGTGTACCAACTGGCAATAAGCCACATAAGTATTCTATGTAAGGTAATAATTATTAAAAAATTATAAATTAAAATGTAATAAACACCTTTCTAAACTAAAGTTTTTTAATAAATCAAATTTGAGACTAAACTCTACATAAAAAGGCACTCATTTTTAAAAGCAAACACTAACATAAGCTTGGTTCTGTCTCAAAAGTTTCATAAAACATTATTCTTGATAGCAAAGAATATGGAAATGAAGGCGTAAAAATATTATTAGCGAAATACATTTCACGGATATATAAAAACACATCTCAGTTTAGTGCTCGCGTTACGAGAGTAATAAGGAAGATACGCGTTTATGGACACGAAAGATTATTGTAAATTCAAATAAAAAACGTAAACAACAATAAAGAATGCTTGTTTCAAATTAAAATTTAAATTAAACAGATAAATATAAAACGTATTGCGTGGTAATAACGCTGCGCTAAGCTTTCGATATGTTTTATCATGATTTACACGAAATAGTTTACAAGACAAATTAATAACATGATCTAAAAAACCATATACAATATTGCTACGAGCCAGAGCTGGGGATACATTGATTTTTTTATTTTACCTTCGAACCATATGCTCGTTTGCACCATGCGATGTTAAGAATATAATTTCGTTTTTAAATAGTTTCTAAAGATATTCAGCAAATATGTCCATCTCTCTCTCTCTCTCTCTCTCTCTCTCTCTCTCTCTCTCTCTCTCTCTCTCTCTCTCTCTCTCTCTCTCTCTCTCTCTCTCTCTCTCTCTCTCTCTCTCTCTCTCTCTCTCTCTCTCTCTCTCATCTTCATATATCAACTTACTCCACACCAGGATAACCTATCCAATTAAAACAGCCAATTACAAAAAGAAACACACCCACCAAAACAACGTAATAAAGTCATACTCTATACATTACAACAATTCACTACCAAACATAGAATAATCCCGCGGTGTCTGGTTTTCCTCATTTCCTTTGGAGACGACAGGAAATAAAACAGCCATCAAGCCCGGTGTTCGTAATTTAAAAATAATGCTGCAAAAATTCGTAGGAATGTGAATTTGGACGCAAATTGCGGTCCGTAGTGGCGCCGGCTGGACGACCGTTGCTTATTTTGTTGTTAAGGAAACTGACCTCTACATTATTTTGTTTATGTACACTTTATTAGGTTATTGTATGTAATTGTTTTTCAGGTTGGCGTGTTTTGGTAGATTAGCCGATAATGACTATTCGATACGACAGATGGCCGATTCGTCTAGATGTCAAGTACTTATTACTTTTCATTTTTCCAATTTGCCAAAGGTTATGTAAGGTAAGTTCCCGATACTGTGCATGAACATACATGTTTGTCTTGAAATGGTTGATTTGTCTGTGTCTATTTAAAAAATAGTACATTGAAACAAAGAAAATGCTTCACATTTAGTGAAAACATGGACATACAAAAATAAAACTCTCTTTTTTTGAGGTAGGTTGACAAAATTATAATCAATGTTCGTTGCGAAAAACGCGAAGGTTTAAGTAAAACAGAGTAGGTAGAACATTAGTTATTTAAATAAGGAAAGGTCACGACTCCATTCGTTCCACAAATCACATATACTGTAAAGAAATATAATTCGGAATACCGTGTTATTATTTTTATGAGTAATGAAAATCATTCCACGTATGTTTATATGGTGTTCGCGGAAACTGTTCGCTTTCTTATGTTTTATTTATATTAGATATACCTAATATGAATTTTGAGGATGTTTGTTTAAGGTTCGAACGATGCACGTTTGTTTCAAACTAAACATAGCTTGGGTTTAACATTACTACACTTGTAACACGTATTAGGCAAGCGCGGTGATTGCTATTACTATTAATGCCCGCTTTCTTTACTAATACAGTAAGTGAGAGAAAGAGATACATTTGAACTACAGTATCGTTTGGTAAAGACTAGGAGGAGTTTGGACTCTACACCTTTCACTTACAATATAAAATGCAGTAGCATTAGCTGCCTGTTGACGCTGATATTCTATGCAAGTGTGGCATTTTCTCCTACTTCTTCTTTGCGTGTCGAGCATATGTTTGAGGACCAAAACTCAGCCACCAACAAAACTATCAATATCAGTATTTTCTCCTGTACCATCCCTAGCTCATTATCAAACTGTATTAACTATATTTTCTATAGCAGCGCCCCGCGGTTTTACCATCGTAGCTCCCGTTCCCATGCAAATACGGGGATGAAATACAGCATATAGCCCTGCTCGATAAATGGGTTATCTCACACCGAAAGAATTTTTCTAATCGGAGTTTCTGAGATTAGCGCGTTCAACCAAACAGACAAACTCTTCAGCTTTATATATTAGTATAGATATAGATAAACCAATTTTTACTAACAACCATATCTAATTTGAGACCATAAACAAACACAACTAAACTCTTAGATACAGAAACAAATAGAACATCCTATAACAAAGTACAGTTGGACCAATAATTCCTTGGCTCAGTGACATATATTCTGTTGGTTGTCGGCTGTAACGTAAACCTTACAAATCATTGGACAGGCCAAACAACAAACCCCCGGTACTTTTCTTAATTGATTCGTCGAAAACGTCGCAAACAAACAATTGGATGAAAAACTATTACTTATATACAACTAGCGGCGCCCCGCGGTTTCACCCTCGTAGTTCCCGTTCCCGTAGGAATATGGAGATAAAATTACGCTAAAAACCTTCCCATTGAATCACTCTATCTATTAAAACAAACTGCATCAAAATCCGTTGCATAGTTTTAAAGATCTAAGCATACATAGGGACATAGGGACAGAGAATGCGACTTTATTTTATACTATGTAGTGATTTGTTTGTTTACGTAATATGAAATGTTGTTTTTTTTATGTACATATTAATGTTGTTTGGAATTTTAGTAATAAATGAGTTTTGATTGTTTAGGTTAGGATATAATTTACAATGTTTTGCGATTTTCATTCCTATTTTTTACTTTAGATTAATTTTGCAACCAAAAGCAAGTTTATGTATAAAATCTAAATTTGAAATGACGTTAGTATCTATCTATAATATCTAGTCTCTATAGTCCATCCTAATAATAGATATTAAATACACAAAGAAAAATAATAATGTAGAATAATATTTCGTTCACCTGTTACGGCGCGTCGTAAAATAACAAGTTGATTTATATTAAACAAAAGCCGGATTCAATATCGGATATAAAAAATAAAACGTAAGGTTCCCTTCAAACGGACCGAGTAGAAACAGTGATTTATTATATTAAAAATCCCACGTTATCCGAAGATGGGACAGAACGCTGACGTAGTTGATCGTAAACTGTTCCCGGATTTAATAAAATTTATTCAGCACCATTCTATGGGGACCTACAAATCATAATATTCCTTGAATATGTACTTATTTAGTGGGGACGGAAGTTTTAGAGCCAGTAAAGTTTATTTCCTAGTGAAAATACGAGAAAATTGTGTGATATTTGCTGTTTTATGATTGAAGGTCAACCGCCCTAATTCCGGTGGTTGTCTGTGAAATGTAGTTTTATTTTTCTTAAATAAAAGGTTTTTGCGTCATATTCAAGAGGGATATTCTAAACAAGATTATTATGAACTAGCGGCACCCCGCGGTATTACCCGCGTAGTTCCCGTTCCCGTAGGAGAATATGGAGATAAAATTATGCTTAAAAACCTTCCTACTGAATCACTCTATCTATTAAAACAAAGTGCATCAAAATCCGTTGACACTAACCGTCTTATGAATACTCGAGAAATAGCGATGTTATAATTAACCTAATTCAAATATTCTCTCTATATTCTCAAGAACAATTGTGTTAGACAATAGATAAAACGTTGTTTAACTATAACGTTGTTATTCCTTCTATTCTATTAAGGTAGGCAAGGTTTAGTTTTACTTTAATATCAAATAGCAAAGGAAACTTAAAAATTAAACAGTTAACATAAAAACAGTGAAAACATTCCCACCAAAGCTCACGATACAGAACCTAATCAAGGCCAACTTAAGCTTTAATAAACGTAAAAAAGGTACATTTATTTTAATACGTTCATTTATTTTCTTAAATTTCTTTAATTTGAAACGGAATTGAGTTGCGTTTGGCCACTGTTAATTTTAACGATTCTCTAAATGACCCCATTTATATTTTGGGTTAACGTTTAATTTACTTTTATTTCCTTGGATACGAATAAAAAATTATTTGTAATCGTGATTCGGGTTGGTTATGTTTAGCGAGGTCTAAAGAGCCGAGGTGGAAACAATCCAGGGAAATACTTACAAAGATACCATAGGCATTGTTGGTATACCTTTCATAATTTGGACCGTTTTATGTTAATTTCTTTAGCTGGTTAATTATAATTTCTTTCTTCCTGCTAATCAATGTAAAAGAAAAGAAAAGTAACACTTTATATAACATTATTATTTTTTAATAAAATGTTACATTATGTATGTCTGGTTATAAAAGCGTCGATGAAACAAACATTGCAGCTTGAATAAAAGCTTATAAAAATAGGATGCATAATTAATTAATTATGAGATAAAAAATTATCCCCATAATATTTTACAAAAACATTCGTATTAAAATAAAATAATCCATTTATTATGAATTAATTTCGAATGCTAAGTTATTATATTATAAAATACGGATATTTTACGCATGAAAAACAAATTTGACTTTACATCTCCGCTTCAGGCGGTAAGCTCCAATTAGTTTCAGTAAGGGCTTATAACTAATGATTCAATAAATCAGCTTTATAGCCTTTATTACATATCTTACATCGGTGTAATTAAGGCGTACGCAATGGAATAATACTAAACATTACTCACATGTTTAGTGGTTTGATTTTAAACATATATTTCAATATACACACATCAAAAGTGTCTAGGGATCAAGCATTTTTATGCGGATTTCTTGAGATTGAGATGTGGCTTTGTAATAAATTTATGATTTTATAAATTTATATGGATCCTTTTTGGTGCATTTCATAATTTGAATCAGGAACTGTGAATCAAATTCGAGTAAAAGATGAAAATCAGCTGTCAATATTTTCCCTATAAAAACATACAACGCATTGAAGACATTATTAGTGCTACTGTTTCCCTACTACTGATTAAAACCAACGTTATTATGGAGCGGCGACGTCATTTAAGCAGGGAAGAAATGCTCAGAGCCGTGGGAATGATAGAAGCTGGTTCCCGGCAACGTACTGTGGCTTTAGCTCTGAATACAAGTCAGAGTGTTATCAGTCGACTTTGGACACGTTACCGAAGCACTGGTACCGTGGCTGAGCGCCATGGAGGACGGTATCGCTGCACCACACGGAGACAAGACCGATACATTCAAATCTTAACTCGAAGAGCTCCAACAATAACCGCCATGATGTTAGCCGTGCGGCTTCATCACTCTTCAGGGAACTTAATTAGCGACCAAACAGTCAGAAACCGCTTGCATGAAGTGAACCTTCATTCCCGAAGACCGCTACGGGTACCACCTATAGCAATGCACAATCGTAGGATTCGATATCAATGGGCTCTTGAACACAGAAATTGGGCAGAAGAACAATGGCGTTTCGTGTGCTTTTCTGATGAGTCTCGTTTTGGTATGAGACCGGATACAAGACGTATACGACACTGGAGAACCCCTGGACGCCAACAGCGATTAAAATCCTGCCAGGAAGTCCATCCTTATAGTGGTGGAACCATCATGGTATGGGCGGGTATTTGGATCGGCGGAAGAACTGAGTTGATTTGGATCAGAGGCAACCTCAACGCTCAAATTTATGCTGAGACGATTGTATCAGACGTCATCGTTCCTCTACAAGTGCAAATCGGTCCCTTATTTCAGTTAATGCATGATAATGCACGACCGCACACCGCAAGAGTTGTAAGACAGACTCTCGCCGCAGCTAACATCAATGTCCTGCCCTGGCCTGCTCAGTCGCCAGACTTGAACCCGATTGAGCATGCATGGGATATGCTACAGAGAAGAGCTCTGCCGAATATGGAGGGTATCCAGTCGCAAGAAGACCTTTTTTTGTTGTTGCAACGAACATGGGCGGCCATTCCACAGCGTGATTTGGATGAACTCATTTTGAGTATGCCAAACCGATGTTCTTGTGTTGTTAGTGTTCGCGGTAGAAACACGGATTATTAATTGTTTAAGTTACCCAATAAAATTTTAAAGAAAACTGTTATTTCAGTCTTTTTTTCGAACTTTAATGTTAGTGGTTCAAATGTCAAAAATCCCTTTATTAGGAAAATGGCAAATTTCTTTATTAATGCAAAGGTGACTTGGTTTATCGTTACTGTGACAAACGAAAACACTTTATTTGATGAATCCTTAAAGAAAATTTTAATTAATATCAATCAGGAGAAAAGTTATTGCAAAAATATATGTTGATCCCTAGACACTTTTGATGTGTGTAGCTGCGGTTTTATCTTCATAAGAAATTATGAAAATTTTATACTAATTATGGTGGTCAGTTTTTCGGCACCTTTTCTAACATTTGCGCGACTAAAAACATCTGCATTTTAATTATTTTTATAGTATATATTATGTTTAGGTATTCAGTACTTTTATTCCAGGATGCTCACAACCATAGGCAAAACCGTGACACAATATATACACCCTTATTTTGAAATTGCGATACCTTATCTCACAGCTGATGTAAACGACAGGTGACAATATAATAGTGAAGTTAGTTTTTTCTTTTGCTTTTATTTAAAAAGTTATGATAAGTCAAAGATTTTCAAAATCCCACCGAATTTTATTGTTATTCTACACCGAACGCTGATATACACAGCTGAGCGCGGTCATCGACCCGAGCCGTCACAGAATACTTGATAGCTAGTGTGCCGTCTGGTTATACGACATTTATTTTGTATTTTTTAAAGATAAGTAATCGACTATCATTTTTGATATTTTTATTCGATATATGGATTCAGTTACTGCTACAGATATTCTGATTTTAATAAGTCCCATATTTTCAAAATAGGGGTGTATAGCCAACAATGTAAAATAACACTTTTCCTACAGTCGGATAAAAACAATTATTACTCTACTATCTTCACTCAATAAACAACCTAATTTTTTATAGTTACAACTGAACATAATAAAAGCGTATAAAACTTCGCCATTCGTATAATGTGAATTTTTTGTTCGAGATCACAAAACCCAATAGGATGTAACACATGGTCCGGGATCGTTTATTTGACGAAGTCTGACGGAAAAACCCGAACAATGTTTTTTTGTTTATAATTTAATGAATAACATAAAAAGTTTGTGTACATGTCCTTGTGTAATCGTATGCTAAGTGAATGCGAACATATGGAGATGTCATTTGTTTTTTAATGAAAACGCAAATGTTTTTGATTGCCTGTTGTTCTGGATTTAGCAATCAAGACAAACATTAGTGTGAGTGTATTGGCATGTAAAATTCCACTCCAGGACAAAAGCCTTGCTCTGATGATATTAGTAAAATAACTATGTATGTATGTAATTGGCAATAGTCAATACGAGAATACTCCTCTTAGCCCTCAGCTTAAACCCTAGGGGCCATACTATTACTTTATATGTTCTATACAATAAACATATAAGGTGTCATGTCTGCCTGACCTAGATAGACTCTGTTTCAGTAACTTTTCAACGTCAAAATAGAGCTAAGATTCCATTCCCACCCAAGAAAGAGGTCACAAGTTTACGAATACAAAATTCACTACAAATTGATTCAAAGAATTTCCGGAACATTTCAGTAGCTACACTCGTTGAGATCAGTTTTCAATTTCTCTGTGTGCGAAGTTTCCACTTACCTGATACAAATTTGGGTACAGAACTTACACGGATCGTGATCGGGAAACTTTCTAACACCGCTCTCGATTTAATCTACAAAGGGTTGTATTAACCTTCGGATATACTCGCGTCGGTGTGTTCCAATATATTCCTTTCAAATCTATGAAATTTGAGAAACTTTGTGCGGTACAAAAGTTAGAGTAGATTATGTTTACTTTGACTATGTTCTGAGGTGATGACTGACGCGTATGCTAAGCATTGGTGAAGTATACTTTAGAAGGGACTAACAGGGAAGATGTAGGTTCGGTCTAATTTAACTGCTAGTGGATGTTTATAACTTTATTCCAGGTCTCGTGTCTTGTCAGCTTTGGTGAAAATTTAAATGTGTAAGCATATTTGAGTAGGTACATAAATCCCAGCATAAAGTTCAATCATTTTTTTAAAACCTTGTAAATTTTGTTTTATACCTATAGTTTTTGGCGTGCTATTTACTTATTTTTTCTAACAAATATCTCTATCGTCAATATCGAAGCTCACAGGTGACTAATAACATCAAAAAATAATACATAATATACAAAACTTTGCGATAAGTAGGTACAATTTAATTCGAGATAAGTGCACAGGTGGGCTCGAAGCCAACGTTCCGATCTAAACACACTTAGTTAATACGTTTTTAATTGCTTCCGGGACCTTTAACTGAGGCAGTTAAACAAAATTTTAGCCATGTTTACGTAACAACGGATTTTTGTTAGTTTTGAAGCGAATTGTTTGAGGAAATGTTTTAGATTTATACTAAAGAGGGATTACGGAAGTTTTGTATGGATTTTACAGAGTTGTTATGTTTTAGACGATACTTTTTTTTTTTTAATCAACCTGTATTGTCTCCCCCCTGGGCAAAGGTCTCCCCCAAATCTCTCCATCTGCCTCTGTCTCTAGCCAGCTCCTTCCAATGTCTGTCGAACCTCTCAAGATCTTGTCTCCATCGTGTCGGGGGCGATCCGGGGGCATTTTTAAGCTATTGCATAGCTTCTATCGAGGGCCTTGAGCGCGGGGACCGAATCCAGAAATTCCGTAACGAAAAAAAACCTCACGTTTTTTTTTTTTTTTATCGTAAACTTTTTTTTTGTAAATTTTCCAAAAAGTTTTTATAGTAATGTAGACAAAGATTTTATTGTATGAAGTCCCAAGTACGACATCAAAATTTCTAAGGTTAGGATTGCAATACAAAAAAAAAACAATTAGTTCTTTATATAATAGTATAGTATTATGGATCCCACAGCAAGGGCGAAGGTATCTCTGATAATATAAATACAGTAGTAGTCATAATTACCACGCTTGCCCAATAAGCGTTGGAGATTTCGTAGTGAACGTACTCGTAGTTAAATTTTACTGTATCCTGTGAACCAAATAATTAAAAAACAAACTTTTTATACTTGATTAAACCCGATTCAGTAGAGAATAAATAATAATTCTAGTTAGAACAAGAAGAGAAATACATTTACAATAAAATAATTTTCGCAAAAAAATATTGTGCAAAATACGTAAACAAATAATTTTATTTGAATTTTTCATGGAAAACAAAATACCGAATCGCTCAAAATGTAATGACATGGAAGCTTTGTGAGGTCAGAACGTCTTGCAAGTTAATCGCGTAGAAAATGTTCGTTTCCTATAAATATGAGAGTTTATCGGTCTTTCCGTTTGTCCATACTAACACAATAAATATGAAAATGTTGTTTGTTTATCTGTATTGGATTTTGTTTGTCTTGTATTAAATCTTTTGGAAACTGTTTGCTGAAGTTTCGAATTGAATTATGTATTTTCTTTAAGTTTATACAGAAACTAGTCTTTTGACTGGAGTGATTTTGTATCGGTAACGGAATGTTTTGTTTCTTGTTCAAAATTTTGGATATTGTATATAAAAAGGTAAATTTAGATATAAATATTAAATATTTCGTTAGTCTAGTGGCATAAGCATCTGCCTGCCAAGCATATCATGCTTGTTATTTTCATAACCTTAATCGAATTTCATATCATTTGTAGCTTCGGAAAATTGTGGTGTTTACGTCTATAGAGGCACTTCAATGTGATCTTTTAAGCTCGTAATTTTTATCCTAACTAGTCCTAACTAATATTATAAATGCGAAAGTAAGTCTGTCTGTCTGTTACCTTTTCACGGCTAAACTACTAAACCGATTGACTTGCAATTTGGTACAGGGGTAGCTTATGGTCCGGGAAAGGACATAGGCTATGTTTTATCCCGAAATTCCCACGGGATCGGGAACTACGCGGGTGAAACCGCGGGGTACAGATAGTGTTATATAAATACACATCTGATAAGGAAAAATCCCTATTTCATTTTCTACATACAATAACAAGGATTTTAAGATAAACATATGCATATTTTCATGTGGACTATTTTTAAAATTTACTTAAAATACTAAAAGACTCCATTCCGCACGCTTCACACCGCGCAAAAACTCTCTCAATAGGTTAATTTTAAATTTGGTTCTCGCAAATGACTTTCAGTGAAACAGAAGGCCTCGTTCAGACGATGTGGAGTTGAGACCGCGCCACCGCTACAGGAATAAGCACTCACAACTTTGTTTACTGATAGCTGTTACCCCCTAACGGCTTAATTTATTGTTGTTCTCTGTATCTCCTAAAAAAGCATAAATTTTATTTAAAATAAGACTTTTAGTGTGAATAAATATTTGATTTTATGTGGTCTGTGCTTGATTTGATAAGCGTACTTGATATTTTTAATCATGTTTCATAACACTGCGTGCATGAGTAATGAAAATTATGTCTGTCTCTATAGATTCATTACACATGCTCACATTTTTTTATCTTGAACGGAAATCTCGTAGCTTTTGGCATAGGGAAGAGCCTTTTTATTATGAACAATATATTATTAACAAACCAATATATACAAGCGGTATTTAATCACAAAATTGGGACATCAGTCACAATATCTCTCGAACAAATCCTTAGATGTATTTAAAATTATATTCAGAAATATTGAAGGTAGTAATATTTTTACATTACTTTGTACAGACGTCTTCCATCTTAGTCTTCTGTGATCACGGGTTCTGTAAAGAATCCGAAACGTCAGAAAATGTAAAACAAAATATAACCACAACAAAAATCCGTTTAAGTGTTTTATTTCAATGTGTAGTGTTCGTGTAAATCAAAGATATCAATAAATCCTTAGATCTCATTCCGCTAAAAAGGGGAGAATGGGAATTGTAAAATTCAGTGTCTGGGCTCGGGGAGTTCTTCACCGACATATTAGCGGCAATAATTTAAGGATAATGTTCGTGTAATTTTGCCCGAGCGACCCGCAGAATCTATGGCCTTTAATAAACGCAAACGAACTCTATGTTAACAATTATTTAACAAAATTACTGCTTAACATGTTCCTCTTAATTAAATTACAAACAAAGCATTGAGTGTTTAACATTGAATTATAGGTTAATTAAACATGTGTATTGTGTTAATGGAATTTACAACTAAATCGTCAGGTTGTGTTTAATACTCATTACTATTATTTATTACTACCAAATTAAGCGCAGTGAATGATAGTCTAAATATGTGGTCGTATAAGTTTATTCACCGTAGGAGGTGTCGCTCTATATATTACTACTCATTATTCATTTCTTTGATTTACACGAACACTACACATTGTGATAAACTCAACATCTACTGTGAGAGGCCTTGCCGTAACACGGTTTCAACTAGCGCGGGAAGTACGGTTTCGATAATGACATCAAGACGTATTTATTATTATTGTAGCAAATAAATTTTAATAAATGATTTGATTTGATCACAGTTTCTATAACGAATCCGAAACGTCAGAAAATGTAAAACAAAATATGTATAACCACGACAAAAGTCCGTTAAAGTACTTTTATTTCAATCACTACACACTGCTTAAATCATCTACTACCGATGTAAAGATCGTTGATAAAAATGTAGTGTTTATTTGAACCAAAGTTTTGAGATTGAAAGGTAAAGATGACATCATAACATACCATAACCAGTTAGTAGGAGTAGAGGCGTCATAATGTAACTAAATCGATTATACGATCATCTTTATATACTTGTACCAACTGAACCGTAACTAAGTTTATTAATTGTATCTATTGACTATAGTCGCATACTAACTAATTCGTATACGCATTAAAACGTACTCAAAAAATACTTATAAAAGATCAAAACCGTTTTGGATATTTTGATATGCCATAAATCGAAAGTCGATAATTGTTTATTAACAAATGAATCTACTGATTTTCAGATACATTTCAATTTTACACATTATACACATTTCAAAATTCAAGAAAGATGACATACATAGAAATATGGTAAAATGTTAGTCATGAAAAACAAAAGCTGAAAAAAAGTATGTATGTAAAAGAGTAACTTCGTCCTTCGTACCAAGGCACCTTAGGACTAAGTATAAACAGAAAAAACTTCTTATGAGTACTAAGTACGACTATAAACATAAGAAGAAATTCCCCCATCACTGATGGAAACCAAGTGATATTAGCATTGAAATCATATAAATTAATCCAATAAATCTTAATTAACAGCCGTAATTAAATCGTTAACAGGCGGGTAGTGTCAAAAGACCGCCTTTACATAAGATTCATTAATATTTGCGTTAATTGGTGATCCCCGCGATATAACCCTCTCCTGTGAATACAACCACAAAGGGAACCGACCTAATACTCGTTCAATCAATAATTAATATAGTAATCCGTACTTAACGCGGATTACGATGCTTATATTTCATGCCTCTATTGATTTGGATTTGTAGGGATAGTTTGTTTTGTTTAAAATTTGGAATTTTGTATTATTTGTACAATTTTGGTAAAGATAGTATAAATAGAATGATAGTCAAATTTCGAGTTGAGAATATTTTATACTTTCATACAAAATTTTCACCTAAAGTAGAATTTGAACCCCGAAAGCTGTACCGTAGCTACTCAAAATCATTGAACCATATCTCAGTTATTGAAAATCTTGAATTTGCGTTGACCCGCTTGAGAGTTTTAATTCTAATTTTGGCCTACGAGTCATACAATACAAATATTTTATTATGTACCTTTGCTACATTGAGACTTCTTCGAAATTGAAGCATTGATAGAATTGACTGTCATCGCGAATTCTTGCAATATAACGTCAAAGGGGAAAAAGGAAGAAACCTCGCTGCATGAGATAGTAGCTTAGCAATTGTGTCGCATATGTGCCGTGATTTTACTTATATTTCCGCGAAAAAAATCAGGGCGAAACATAGTCTATTTTGCTATGATCATGTAGCTTTCTATAATTAAGAATTTTGTGAATATATTCAGTCATTTACTAGCTCATTGCATGCAGTTAAAATAAAATCCAGACCGAGTTTCTTGCAGATTCTTCTCGGCTGATGTATTTCCGAATCTGTGGTAAAATCACAATGTATTTAAAATTATATTCAAAATATTGAAGGTAGTAAACTTTTTACATTACTTTGTACATACGTCTTCCATCTTAGTCTTCTGTGATCACGGGTTCTATAAAGAATCCGAAACGTCAGAAAATAAAAATGAAAATACAACCACGACAAAAATCCATTTAAGTGTTTTATTTCAATGTGTAGTGTTCGTGTAAATCAAAGACATCAATATTAGTTCATTTATGTATTTAAAAAATATACACTGTACTAGTTTTTTCCTCATTACAATATAAGAATGTATACATAAGGACATTTCATATACCTATTGTAGTATAGATTAAGCTGGTCTAAACTATCGTCATTCTATCTGTTTATCTCGGTCTGGGTGTGTGTGTGAATGAGTGTGTGATACAAACGACTTACTTTCGAACTTAGTTAGGGGTCAGTTAGGTAACATTATTTCATTATAGTTTTTATAGTTATCATGGTTATTAGCACTCAAAATATTATAATTAACGGTATATTTACCATGTATATTATTTGTTTCGAGTTTCCGATATTTCGACGCTGTTGCAAGCGCCATGTTTATCCGTGATCATGGCGCTTGCAACAGCATCGAAATATCGGAAACTCGAAACAAATAATATACATGGTAAATATCCCGTTAATTATAATAATTTGATATTATTTCATTAGGTAATTAAATAATGTAGTGGTTATGTTTAAAACATAACATAATCATTCACTACATCATTTGTTATCTAATTCTTATGGCAAAATGAATTTGCCATTTAGGGACCCAACTATAATTAAAATTATATTAGATTATACACCATTGAAACTATTTACTTTTATACACCAATAACAATAATATATATTGACTATATAAGTTAAGAATATATGCAAAACCCTGGACAATTAAACACAAGTTGTAGGGCTACGATGCCATAAACATTTAGAACCGACATTACTTATATAATTTGATAGGATTAAGGCTGTCTGTGCCGTATCTTTGAGGGCTAAACGCTAAGTATTAGTAAACGGGTGGCCATTCGAATACGCACTAACAATTACGTTTAATCCACAATTATTTAAGCCTTTAATTAGGGAATCTTGTAGTGAAATAATCCCGTTTCCTATACTTCTATATTTGGTCATTTACATCGAACTTGAAGTGTTATATAAATTTATATCACCTACTAAAACTTTTCAACCGTAAGAGTCATTATACCACGCTAATAACTTCTTATCTTCCTTCCAATAAAGCAGCTGCGGGTTTGGGGAATTTTGGCTAAACCAAATGTTAGAAATGTCTAACATTTGGTTTAGCCAAAATTTCCCAACCCAAATAAGGCAGCAAATGTGCTGCCTTATTTGCTATAAGCTACCCCTGTAGCTACCCAAATTTCAAGTCAATCGGTTCAGTAGTTTAGCCGCAAAGTTACTTTCGCATTTATAATATTAAGTAGGGATTTAAAGCGCAACGTGTCTTACGCAGGGATTATAAGAATCACCACTACTATTTATTCCGTATAATTATTAAAGTCTGCATATCAAATTAGCAAGTCTTATAATTGAGGCAGGAAAGGGATCGTTCGGTTATAATGTCAGTGTTGGTTTACACTGCGATCTTTTGATAATTGGTAACAGAATACGCGAACGAAATTGTTGCTTAATTTCGGTACTCGGCCACATTAGGTTTGTATGCAAAATTGGGAGATCTTGGGAGAATGGAACTTATTTATGTATTTTTAAAGTTGATTTTTCATTGTTATTTAATAATTAGGAAGTGAATGATTATAGTTTTGTGGTTTTATCTGAAATATACTTTATTAGAAACAGACTATTTTATTACGCTTCTTTGATTCGATAAAAGTTCTAATAAAAAAATACTAAGGTGAAAAATTAAACTAACAATATAGTTATCATGGTTATAAGCATGGTTCCAAGCGCCAGGGATCCGTTTTTATGGCGCTTGCAACAGCGTCGAAATATCGGAAACTCGAAACAAATAATATACATGGTAAACACACCGTTATTTATAATAATTTGAGTAAACACTATCTGATTTTAAGAAAATTATTTTTCTCTATTTCCAGCTAAACAGAGCTTATAATTGTTTTAATTCATAAACTAGAAAACACATTTTATTTAAATTCTGAACAAAAAAAAATAAAAGACTTATCTTATTTGATAAAGCAAAGTTTACAAAGGCGATTCAAACCTCAACTTCCCTTCCTGCAACGATAATTTAAAAAGTTAAAGGATAAAAGATTGGTATCGCTGCAACGATAAGCAATATAAAAATAAAAGTAACATAACAAAAGATAAACAATTTAAATTCAGAATAACACACTTATGAAAAAAATAAACAGTTTAAATTAAGAACAAAACACTGATGGAAACAATACAGTTTAAATTCAAAACAAAACACTAATGAAAAAAATGAACAGTTTAAATTAAGAACAAAACCCTTATGGATAAAATACAGTTAAAATTTAAAACAAAACACTTTTACAGTTTAAATTCAGAACAAAACACTTCTAAAGTACTCGTATTATGGTAAAAAAAATATGAAAGCAGTGTGTTCCCCGTGGGACCATACGATTGTGTCAGAGCAATCCTCTTATTTCATTTGTCAGCGGTGGCATGACCGTTGACACTGGTGACAATGCTCTGTGTCAGCTCACTCAGTGGAAGATTGATGGCAATATCACTGCTTACTTTCTCTTTTCTCGGTTAAAAGAATCAATGATTTATCACGTATGGTACGGTTTGCGGAGCTGGGTTATAAATTTAAACTTTTTCTAGTTAAGTGAACCTAGTAAACGTTTAACTATAACTAGTACCTGTCTAGTAAATAGGATACGAAATTATATTTACTAGTTAGGCAATACAAAATGATAATATCCCTATTACATAAACCTTTACACAACCTAATCACAGCAGTTCGAAAATCAACTTTAATACACTCAACTAAAGCCCCATTATTGCTTGCATAATGCTATCATAGTTAGTCAACCATAATTACAGTCCCTAACTTCCAGATATCTAGCGCAGTGCTATGATTAATTCAATGCAATGAGAATGAGCACCTCACTGTGGTGAGTACAATACCAACTGTCATATACACGTCAACTTGACATAACGCTTCTATTGACCATAGTTTGACAGTTATATATAGCTTTAAATGCTCAAACCCACCCACACGCTACACACGAAAATGACATCATTGATACATTCGTGGCTGACTCGGCTTTAGCTCAACGTAGCTGAGCTGCGTGGCCGTGGACCGTGGGCGTAGCGTGCGTGGCGATGGGTTCGGGGCTTAAAGCTTTAAATGTACCAAGAAATTATGTAATCGGTGTAGGGCAGTAATCCCACCGCGGGCGAGTGAGCGATGAACTTTCGGCGAGTTTCTCGCCCAAGAAAAGGACGGATGCGCGGTGGAACCACTACTTTAAGGACATGTATGAAAAAACTAATTAACTTCAGACAAAAATATATCTAAAAGCTTGGATATTCTATATTGAATATAAGAAAGTTGAATAGTTTGTTTGGTTGGACAAATGCGATAATTTTAGGAGCTATTAGACAAAACATGTAATTCATGAGATCGGGCTGATCAAAACGTCTCTATCGTGTGTTTGATTAGCTAATGTATATAAGACCAGGCTGCCACCATTTTTCTACACTCAATAGAACTTATTACCAACTTAATTCTCTACAATATGCTTACTGAAAGTATGAATAAATATATTTGAGTTTAAGAAGAGGTGAATTAAGTATAATTATAGAACAATAAACAGGTAGGACTGCCATTAACGCCGACTTGATGGAAATATAATTTAAATAAACACTAATTACAGTGTCAGCTGAGGGCAATTACCAAAAATTCTGTATACTTTTACAATAATAACAAAAGATGAAAAGAACTGTTTTTAATTACGTTCTAATTATTTTTGTTCTGTTTTCGTTGAATCTCATACATTTCTTTTATTCGATGTTTCTTTTGTAAATAACTAGACGTGCCCTGCAGGTAGACTTTGTTACATACTCGTATAAGTACATAGCTTTGATTTGCTTAATAATGATGAAAATGACATTAAAATCCATTGCGTGGTTGTGTCCGTTGTTAGGGTGAATTACATTATATGAAATTATAGATTTTTTTTGAGTTGCATTTTGCCTATGGAAGCCACGTTCTTTCAGACTCAGACTTCCCTTGAATAGGAAAAAAACTACTACACGACATTAAAATTTGGTTAATTCCGAAGCAATTAATAATCGTTGAAACCAATTTTCAACAATGAAGTAGGTAACAAGTTTCTAATACCGATTCTCGTATCACACAAGTAATTTAAATTCATCAATTCAAAGCTTCACATAAAAACGTTATAAGACTTTATTAAACAAAATCATTCCAAAGTTAATATGGGTGTATACTTTGTGCGTTTTTTACCGTGTAATCAGGGAGCTAAGTAGTGATTCCGGGATTAAAAGCGACGAACGAAATTACCCCAACCAGGTGCCGGGATCGTCTCTACGCTGGGGTAAAATTGAATTTTTTAATAAAATGTTGGGTACCCGCTTTCGAATTAATTTTCACGACGGAAGTCTTTAGTGGAGATACCGATTACCGGCGAGGCAATAACGCAGCGGCGTAAAGCTAGATTAATTAGTTTGTGATTATTATTAGAATAACGTTGAATGTGAGATGTTAATAGGGGTATATTGAAAGTCGGTATCAAAGAACAAAAATATGTCTAAGTATTTATATTTCGAAGACATTCTAATTTTAAACGAAACCATTAAAAATATAATTCTGTTCTCTATGCTCTGTGTAACAAAAATTTAAGGGCTAATCTCGCCTTGGCCATGAATTAATTTGATTACTTTTCATTCTGGGTTGAGAAAGCCTGATGGCTGTTGCTCTGTGTAAAATACGTACATTCCACCAAATCTGGTTCAACTAAAATCTTACCCCAATTAGGCACGGGACAAGGGTATGGATGGATAGAGTAGACTGTACAATAAAGAACTAAAAAAACATATTTAGGCATAAAGTGAGTAAATACACAGAGAGTGAAAGAGAGACGAAAACGCAATCGCGCATCGCAGTCCAAACTGAGTTACATGACCGAGCGTTTTTAATTCAAAGGACCAAGTTGCAATATTATTCACCAGTAAGATATGTGATTAAGTTTGCCAAAGTCTGAATTACCGCGACTGTATCCAATACGATTCGCCATCGCCATTTTTTTAACAAAACGCTTTCTTACGTCTCTTTTTATGATTGTTCTTCTTTTATTAGAGTACTTTTGTTTCTTAAGTGAAATTTCTTAAGTTAGAAAGGCGGAGCTTACGCTGTAAATCCCTACTTACTCTTTGTGTCGTAAAAGTTGGACGATTGAAAAAATTGTTTTCTTTTATACTCTGCTATTTAGGGATACCGCCTGATTTACCTTTGATTGTTGTTTCGTATCGGTTATGTGTGAATATGACAGTTTTGTATGGTATTCAATCATCATAATGTTCTTGAACTCCTATTTTGTTGTACAACTTTGGTATATCAAAACTTTCTATGGCAATCAAAGTTGAAGACTTGGATTGCATATTAGTCACGATCATCGTAGCAATTGTTAGGATATATTGATAAAATTGAAATTTAAAATTGTTGTGAATTTGAAGTTCGGGACCCCAAAGTATTACTCATACAAAGATAAGTTTACGTGCTAAAGATGTGCACTCTATTGTAACGCTTGCGACAGGGTATTTAAGACGAAGTTCGGTCTAGCGAGCCATATAAGAGCTCATCAGAGAGACCAAAATAATCAATTTATAATAATAATATACTATATTTAAAATTTTCTATCTATCAATCAATATAGCTTAAAGGGGTCGCCGTCGTCGAAATCGATGAGGACGACTATATAGATGTGCACCTTACTTATCACTTGCATGACGTAATCTGTCTACTCATTTGCAATCTATATTATACAAAAAAACATACTATACTACCATCAACTACTGCATAAACCTCGAAATACTTCACAAACGACAAAATATTTCCCCCCACTTTTTCACTGATTCGTAAATATACTAAATTTTATTATAAACAAATCAAAGTATTTACGATATATTCCGTCCCATCTAAAGCCGCGAACCAATAATCAAATGAACTTGCGCGTCTCCACTCGAGTGTTTCATATGTAATCAATTATATAAAAAAGCTACGACTTACAAATACAAATTCGTTCCTTACGTTTTGCTATTTATAACGCTTTTTATTGTACTTACGTTTTTTTGTTTGTTTTGGAGTCTTGTATCTTACTGATTGATATAAATAGAATAAGTATTTGAAAACAAATCAAAAGGTTGTTTTGAATAAAGAATGAGTCGATATTGAAGTTTTTGTAGAATTTATGTTTGATTAGCTATAATCAAACTTGATTTTAATTTACTTATTTTACTTTTCAAATTGTTTTTTCTGCCATCCGAAATGGGAGTGGATGGGCTATGCAATTCGGATGCTGCCAGAAAAGTGGGTCCACATTACAACTCACTGCTCAAACATGCAAGAGAAAATGTAGTCACATAGAAACATGTATTTAAAACAAACCCACTTAATATTTGAACTGTAACCCATTAAGAAGGTTCACAGGCTGCCCACTCACCCAATAAATGTACGTTTATAGTTAATACACTTCTCCATAAGTCAACGTACCACTTTCAATATAGCCCAAAACAATATCCCTTTATTGGTACAGTGAACAAACTGAATAGTCTGCAACACAATACATGTTCTCTTATTGAATATTTACTCAGCGGTACCCACTTCGGGTCGCGTATCGGAATTTAAACCTTTATATATTATTCGATTCGAAAATGATCGTTTTAATGTTAACATTATTGTTTCGGTGCCCTCCAGCAATAAGCATTCGGTACTGGTTCGGTTTTAATTAATGTGATATCAAGTGCTGATATTTTATTGTATGGGACCTGTAGTATATTAAACGCATAATTTGAATTGACTGTAATTTGTTCATTAACCTTTGTTTAACCGAGTATTTGACCATCTGGCCATCCTGATCCGACCATCCAAATAATTCGGTCATTCATTCACTCCTTCATACCTTCCATCCTGCATTCATTCATACATTTACTCGTTCCTTCCTTCATTCGTTCTGTCGTTTCTTCGTTTAATTGTTCGTTTATAAAAGAAGTTATGTAAGAGTGCATTTCTTAATATTTCCTTAAAACAATTAAAAAGAACGCTTGAATATTAGTAAACACAGCAACACGTTTAACATAACTCGGTTAGTTATGAAAAGCAATGGGCTAGCGTGCATTTAACTCAGTACAATTATGCTAATCTTATTAGTAAATCCACTTCGCTTGTGCAGTTTTGTTGTTTGCCGAGGGTGAGGTAGCTTGCGTTGTGAACTTTTACATTCTTTTAAACATAGATGTCGTGACTTTTGTTATTTATAAATATCTAGTTTTATTAATGTGAGTTATAAAATGGTTTAAGTATCATTTTTTTAATTGGAACACAAGTAACTATTTCTCATATTGTTTTGTTAATAACTATCTAAAATTAATGAAAAACGACAAACAAATCATCCACAAAAATGTGTGCCTTAATCGGGAATCAACCTCACTAACTTTACCATACAAAACAGACACACAATCTATTATGCTTCTTAGGCGCCTATAATACAGAGAACTTTTCATACTAAAGTACGCGCCTCACCCAACACAACACCATAACCGTTTAAAGCAAATAGCATTCACAGATAATAGTCATAAATACGTATTTGAGTACAATTAATGAGGGTTTCAGATACCTTGAATCTGCGTTGTCCTTTACAATCTAGTGCGAACATAAATTGTGATAGAGGGAGCGACGGGGCTTGTTTAATTTCACGACTGAATAAATCCAAATGTTATACCGCCGAGACCAGGCCCCGCACTGACGTTTCCATCTGGCCCGTCCATAAAATTCAACTACATACCACCCCAAATTGGCCAGTAGCCCCTTTAAATGGGTACAACAGTAATTTCAATTTAAATATTAACTTGCAATTCAATAGTTCCGGTCTACTCTTGTTAATTTTGTATCGAATAAAAGAATTTGTGGGTTTCACATGTTTTGTATTTTTGTTGCGGTAAAGTAAAATAAGCCTTCACTAGTAAATCAGTTCAATTTACCTATATATTTCATTATTATGTATTTAAAACTCTTCCGTTACCGAGTGATGTACTGACTGACAGACAACGTACAGCCGAAACTACTGGTCGTAGAGAGCTGAAATTTGGCACGTGTGTTTATTGGGGGAGTAGGCTACCAGTAAGAGAGGATTTTTGGAATTTCCCCTCCCCTTTGGGGGAAAAAGGGCGAAAACCCCAAATTCTGCCGGAAGTCATTATTCCGCGTGGACGAAGTCGCGGGCAAAAGCTAGTACAAACTAAATAACTTATGTTTTCACAAGCTAAGTATTTAATGCAGGATTATAATTTTTAAATGTCTATTTAGTTACTTGAAATATCTATTAAGATAACCAAGCCATAATATTTCTTACCTTCAGAACCATCGAAATAATCTTACTCCAAACAAACTCAATCACAAAATTAATCAATATTTAAACTTGGAATCTAATCTAATTGGTCGTTATGAGAGACGGAATACCCACTGGACCGATAAACTGATAAACTGCAAATGGAAAGGGTTCGTTCAATCGGTCAATCACCATAGTGCCCTAAGATATATGAACGAGAGACAGGTAACCCTTTAGATATATGAACGAAAACGGGGGACAGTTCGCTAAAATAGTAGCTTGGTTATTCAATACGTGCTTCAATGGTTTCTTGTTTTACTTATGTGGGAATTTAATAAGAAAAAATAGACAAAAACCTGACTCAAAGTAAAATAAAATCTAGACTAAAAATTAGGCGAAAATCCAAACCGAAACTTAGATAAAAAACCAGATCGAAAGTCAGGCAAAAATCCCGGCCGAGACTCGGAAAAAATCCAGGCCGAGACTTAGGCCAAAATCTACAACGAAACTTAGAATAAAAATCCAGATCGAAAGTTCGACACCGAAACTTAGGTAAACATCCAGACCGAAACTTAGGCAAAAATTCAGGTCGAGACTTAGACAAAAACCCAGACCGAAACTTAGACAATGCTTGGACTTTTAAAACTACGCAACGGATTTTGATGCAGTTTTTTTAATGTACATAGATAGAGTGATTCCGAGGAAGATTTCTAGCATAATTTTATCCCCACTTTCTCATACGAGCGGGAACTAAGCGGGTGTAACCGCGAGGCTCTGCTTGTCTAATATTATAAATGCAAAAGTAACTCTGTCTATCTGTTACCTTTTCACGGCTAAAATACTGAACCGATTGACTTAAATTTTGGTGCAGGGGTAACTTATGATCCGGGAAAGGACATAGGCTATTTTTTATTCCGAAATTCCCACGGGAACGCGAACTAGCGAGTGAAACCGCGGGGCGCTACTATAATGTATCAAAATACATTAGAGTACATATTTATAACCTTTAAGAGGTATCATTTCCTCACATATTCGTCTACCCATCTTCCGAACAATACGTTTCCTTTCATTTGTGCGCTGTATGCGTTCAAAACACATAAATATCTGCACGATTGTCATGTTTTCTTTGCTAATGTCGCCGTCGTAATGTGCGATGCCATTAAAAGGCCATAAATACACAATCGCCTCTATAAATGTCACAGTTTCGTAGTTTGTCCTCGCAGTGCACGATGCAACCTACAATGTAGTCGCTATTACCGAACTTCATTTATATTCAGAATATTTTTTAAAAACATTTTGAATATCAAATTAAAAGCCCGCTTTGTGCTATGAGTCAACGTAAATTGAAATATTCAATTACTCGGTTTATTTTTAATATTTCACGTCAAATTTACGTTGATTTTATCAAAAATATATTTTGGGTTGGTCTAAATAAAGTTTTAGTTTATTCACTCTTTGATTCAAATTTTTGTGTGATCATTTTGTGTTGATATTAAAAGTCATTTTTGATATCATAAGGGACGAACGGGCAAACTGGTCACACTATAATAGTAACTAGTAAGTCACTTCTAGACGAATATTATGACTCCTATATATGTAGGTTTGAAAGGGATAATATATTTTTAATAGGGAAGGGATAATTAAGAGGTAGAAATAGGTATTTCTCTCACATCTCACTCACACACTCTTCCAGCTAGTTCATTATGAATCTTTAAATATATTTCCCTTAACATTATACCATATGACATAATTCAATATATCAAAACATATGACGTAACACACAAATAACATGATATCAAAAATAAAATCAAGAAATAAATTGCATTCATCACGGCTACGGAATTATTCTCGTAGCAAACAACGTAGGCGAGTCTACGATTTATTGTAGCTCGTAGCACGTCTACAGCGAGCGCAGAATTTTATGTTTATGACTCTCGTATGGGTTTGAAAACTTGAAAATAAGTGTTTGTTATAGTATTTAATAATCAAAATTATTCGTCATATTTGTTTACTAGTTTTACTTGTGGTTTTACTTACACTTACATAATATTATATATCTCGAATCAAAAAAGTTAAAAAAACTATATGTTTTTCACAATAAGTAAAAAGTCCTTCAAAATCGATTATCATTTTAAATATGGAAAAGTGACAGAAAAAAAAATTTAAAACCAGTTATAAAAATCACAGACAAAAAATCTTCGATAATATTTTTATGAACATAATCTTGCAGAGACTAACTTCATTACATTTAATTAATTAAACAATACATATACATGTACATATGTATAATGTAATGAATGTAAAGCCTCAGGGTTTCTTAGATAACAAGTTATATTAACATAATATCTATTACGAGGGGATCATCGTGTGTTATGTTTATTCATGTGTATCTATTAAAGTTTAAGATAAGTTT
Source organism: Timandra comae (assembly GCA_958496195.1). Taxonomy (NCBI): domain Eukaryota; kingdom Metazoa; phylum Arthropoda; class Insecta; order Lepidoptera; family Geometridae; genus Timandra; species Timandra comae. The sequence goes on from OY292359.1 coordinate 11,453,276, forward strand.
ACCTCCTTACTATTATAAGTAATACCAATGTAACAGTTTTTTTGACTTGCAAAAATGACGAATTTGAAAATGACCAACTTTGATGATGCGCTCTCATGCCTAAAAAATCGCTAAGAAGATTGGCTACATAAGCCACATGAGGGCGCACGATAGACAGCCGGATCCGGATCCCGATCCCTGATCCCTGATCCCTGATCCCTGATCCATGATCCATGATCCATGATCCATGATCCCTGATCCATGATCCATGATCCCTGATCCCTGATCCCTGATCCCTGATCCCTGATCCCTGATCCCTGATCCCTGATCCCTGATCCCTGATCCCTGATCCCTGATCCCTGATCCCTGATCCCTGATCCCTGATCCCTGATCCCTGATCCCTGATCCCTGATCCCTGATCCCTGATCCCTGATCCCTGATCCCTGATCCCTGATCCCTGATCCCTGATCCCTGATCCCTGATCCCTGATCCCTGATCCCTGATCCCTGATCCCTGATCCCTGATCCCTGATCCCTGATCCCTGATCCCTGATCCCTGATCCCTGATCCCTGATCCCTGATCCCTGATCCCTGATCCCTGATCCCTGATCCCTGATCCCTGATCCCTGATCCCTGATCCCTGATCCCTGATCCCTGATCCCTGATCCCTGATCCCTGATCCCTGATCCCTGATCCCTGATCCCTGATCCCTGATCCCTGATCCCTGATCCCTGATCCCTGATCCATCCTGATCCTGATCCCTGATCCCTGAGCCAAAAATATCAACGTATCTTTTTATGTTTTTTTGTTCATCTACGTTATGCCAAGTTTGTATGTTTGTGAGTTTAGAATTTAAGATGTTTGTTACTCTTTCATGCAAAAGCTACAGTATCGATTTTGATTAAACTTGGCACAGATGTTCCTTATAACTAGGCATAATACATAGGATACTTTCTATCCCGAAATTCCCATGGGATTGGGATTCAGCTAGTACATTATAAATACCATAGTAACCACCATGAAACGCAGTAGCTCTTAATATCTTCACGCCGCCGATATTTTGTAAGTGCGGTACTTCCCTGGTCCAACCAACATTCTACAACATTTTTAACTAAAAAACAAACCAACTTTTACCCTTTGAAAGCTCACATTTAACTTAAAGTACTGGCTATTTATGTAATACAGATCTTTGATAAAAGTAGTGAAGTAGAAATAAATAACCAGTGGTCACCGCAATTAACCTTACAAACTTAGCGTGTTGTTTTTCACTTAGACATTTAAATAAAACATGCACAGTTTTTTGTAAGGTTCACTTCACAATATGCTTATTATTAAAACAATTAAAAATGTTATTCATGTCGTTTTGTAGTAGGTAAAGTATTATAAATTTTAATTAGGTATTTTATGTATGGTGACCTTATTATTTAGTTTGTACCTAGTATGTTTTTAAAAAGTAACGTTTCTTTGTTCTCGATTACTACTTTCATAGAAAAAGTTAAAGATCTAATTTAAAGACATAACATAATTATAATCATTCACTCCATCATCTCATTATAGTAACTGACCCCTTACTAAGTTCGAAACTTGTATCTAGGGTATCAGAAACTACGCACACACTCATTCACACACACACCCAGACCGAGACAAACATTTGACAATTCACCCCGCACGGGAATCGAACAAACAAAATAAAAAAAAAATACAGACGGTATTAGAACAAAACCGAATAGTGATTTCTCATAAGTTCGAAAAATAAGTACTTGTTCAATGTTCATATATTTAAAACAAGCGACCTATCCCTTTTTCTCACGTTTCATCCTAATCCTCACTAATCCTAACTTAATATTATAAATGCGAAAGTCTGTCTATCTGTCTGTTACTTTTACACGGCTAAACTACTGAACCGATTGACTTGAAATTTGGAACAGGGGAGCTTATGGTCCGGGAAAGAACATATGATACTCTTTATCCCGATATTCCCACGGGAACGGGAACTACGCGGGTGAAACCGTGGGGGGCGGCTGGTTACGAATATTTTTAATTGATTTTTTTCCATACAAACCTAATCCAGACACAACAAAAAATAATCAACTTTATAAATGAAGTTATTATTCAATTACTATCCTCATTAATTTAAGCGATTCTTTTTTATACAATTAAATAATAACATTATACTAAAACTTGTTCTAACAAGTACCCAAAACACCATACTTTTATTTACCACCAAAAGGGAACGTTAATTACCATAGTGAGGCATATAAAAGCAGTCGCGTGTTCGTAGATAACTGCGTCGGGTAGACGTCTGTTATCAGTCAAAGGCCGACGCCATTAGTTATCACTCAGTGTTAGCGCGTGTTACTTAATACGTACCAGAATTATTGTTGGTTTTGTTATTTTACTTTATATTGCAAAGCAAAGTCAATATTTTTTATAATTTTATCCGCGTAGTTCCCGTTCCCGTAGGAATATGGGGATAAGATTCAAAACCTTCCCACTGAATCATTCTATCTATTAAAACAAGCCGCATCAAAATACGGCGTACTTTTAAAGATCTATGCATACAAAGGGACATAGGGACAGAGAAAGCGACTTTGTTTTATACTATGTAGTGATATTACAGTTTATATTATTGCATATTAAGTACTTTTTGTGCCAAAATGCCACGGGAATTTGGGGATGCAAAGTATTCTATATGTTCTTCCTGGTTATGAGGAAATTAAAAAAAAAAACATTAGTTTTTAAAGACGAAAGAGTAATAAATATCTATCCATCATCACAAAACTTTTAAATTTATAATATTAGAAGGATGTTTTTGTGTTTGTTAATTTTTTTTTTATCTTTAATTCAGGACGATCTCGAAAGTTTAACTAGGTCATAGAAGGGTCATTGGTCTTCGTTGAGTACAAAAAAGTATAGCAAAGTTTAGAAATAGACAGTAGACAAAACCCATTAAATATGTTTATAGGAAGTAAACTATATACATTTTACGTATGTACAATTATATATCAACAAACTTTTTAAGGTACGTTTACCTTTGTAACCGTTTTATAAAAATATAATCTCAAAAGAAGTACATGTCTAAAACAGAACGCGCATTAATTGAAATATTTTTGAAAACAAAAATGTCTGAACCGTAACATCAGCGCTGTAACGATTACTAGCGCCGTGCGTTCTACTAAAAGGGGAAAGAAAATGATTCGATAAGGGTTTCGCTCGATGGGCAATTCCGCTGTTAAAGTACGACGCTTAGGATTTTGAGAATCCAAATAGAATTTTATTTAAACGTGCCGAATAAAATTTCAGTTTTAATAAAGTAAAAAATAAACGTAAAACAGATCGATTGCAATGGAAATTGTAAAGGAAACGAAGGTATGGTGTTGAATAATAGCGTTACATCGCGAAGGTATGAGCCGAGCGTGATTAAAGAGCTCAAATTGTGTAAGCCGGGAAGCCGCACCTTGAAACGCGCCCGCGCAAAATTAATAAGCAGAATTACTCTTCTTTACCGTCTCATAAATTACATTGATGGTGACTGGCACCAGTAATAGAACCTATAAAGGCCAAGCTTTATTAGAATCAAACAACAGGTGAAATTTATGTGCGCTACGCATCGGTTACTCCGCTCTATAATTAGAAAATTCTTTCCAATTGAAGCGATATTCCAGCCTCCAGAATATTGCTTCGGGAGTTTTAAATGAAACGCGATAGATAACAATGGACGTCGGAAGTGAAATGATATCTTCATTTCCATTCAATTTCATTGTCTTTTACATTTTTATTGTGAACGTTTTCTAAGCTATCGGTGGGTTGTCGAGATGTAGAGATCGCATTGTGTACTTAAATCAACCGGGTACAGTACGCCGGCACGGTTAACAGAAACAAAGGCTCTCTCCAAAATCAACCTCGACTGTTTTAAAAGCGTCACTCAACTGAGCTTCCGTTTTGTATCTTTTGCACCCGAAATTATGTTTCAATTTTTTACTGCCTTGTGTTTTGAACACGTACTTTATATAGAAATATTATGTATATTTTCTCTTTGAATGTTAGTTGTATATTTCTGTTCTTTTGATTTTAAATGGTTTTGTTTAAGAAAAGGTTTAGGAATATTCTTTAGGAGGTTTAAGGTTACTATATGCGTACTTTCATCATAGGCCTTTACATCTACATAAGATGATTTAGGTGGCGTCAGGTGATTGAACAATTCGTGATAGAACATTTCTGCGTACTTTCATAGTTGTATAATTCAAGTCACAAATAAAAATATTTGGGCTATGTTAATGTTATATTTTATGGTGAATGACTATAGACATTAGCCATTAAGAACACTTCTTCAAATTTTGAAATATAATTTAATGAGATAAGTAACTTGTTATAAGATAAATAAAATGTTTTAAGGAAAAATAAATGCCTTTAGATACTTCTCGAACTTTCTCATAACATTCGTAGCTTTTCTTCCTACTTTTAACTAAAATATAAATACGAATAAAACCATAGAACCCAACTACATTATCACCAATATGGATCATACTATAAGTAATGGGAGCACGCAACAGGGCGGTTCCATAATTCAGTGTCATAATTGGCTACCAAATTAATTACTGCCAACACTATAAAAATAAAATTAGTTAATTAAACTATGGCACGGAATTTTGGATGAAATTTAAATTTTTGGGTCTTTGTGTTCATGCAATGTTGTTGTTTTTAAATATAATAGTCATTGATATGAAAACAAAATATTTATTTTTTTCTTAGTTTGATGTGATGTAGCAGAAAAAACAGAAAAACATCAAATATTTTTTTTAACACCGCTTTTAATTCTTAAAATAATAATTACTGCAAGATAAAACAAAATAAAAAATACAACAAAAATAGGTATATAAAATCGCAAAAAAGACCCCTATCTCACTAAAAAATATGAATTTGTTTGTTTATATTTCCGCAACGAACTATTGGCGAGTTTTTGACCGTGTTTTTATTTTGATTTCCCCGGTATAAACTTAAGCGGATAAAACTGGAGAGCACCGATAATAAAATAAAACTAAAATAGAATCCAGCAACAATAGTTGCGCAACACGAATGCAATTTTGTACAATTGAAAGTGGAAAATAAATATAAATAAATAAAAATCTTGGGGCCTAAGTCTGCAATTTGACATTATTGATCAGACATTATGTTGATATTGAGGCCCCATAACGAGAGTGTCAGAAATTTGGTATTCTCCTAAATTTTTTTTATATGGCTATGGTGTCTCAGTGGTCTTTGTTGCATATCAAAATTCAAATAAAAATCGTCAGAATACTGTTTCCATGACAACTATCTAAGTTTTATGGTGCCATTGAGTCATCGGAGTAGTTTTCAATAAGGGAATACCAAAATGACAACAAATGTCAAAAAAACGGCCATAATGTTTATATTAAAATACATTTGAGTAGCATTATCACAGCTTAATAGTTTAGAGAATCATCTCTGGACATAAATCACATCGCCATCTAGACCCAAAATTAAACAAAACTTGTATATATAATAGTGTGTTTTCGTTTTGAATTATAAAACTTGTGTGGGGCTGTATGAATGAAGCTCGGCCACTCGGTCCTGGTGCATGCAATGTTAGAAACTTGACAAATGAGACTGGGTTTCGCTGTTTTTTTTTTTCTTTCTTCTCTCTTTTTAATGAGGTCGTGTTGAATGCCTTATCTTCGCGGTTCATAATCCTCTATAATAATGCATGTGGTTTTTTGTCGTTGATTTTTGTATTTAATTATGTTTTGGTTGAATATATTTTGTGATGGTTTGTTTAATTCATTTTTGGGATTTATTATTTTAATTTGTGTAGGCATCAAACTTTAACATTACTTAAATGGAATAAATGCACAAGAACAAATAATAGAAAACAATTACAAATGTTTGGATTTAGAATGATTTGATTCAAAATGGTGGTCTTCCTTGAATCCAACCTCTAGTTTAATTATCTTACATTATATTAACCTATGTCGATAAATAAATAAATAAACTTACTATACAAAAATAATACAAATAACACAGGCTACGCTCCACCTACCAACAAAAGATAGTGATAAGTCGACAAAACACATTCTACTTTATTCACATCTGTAGGAGCTGTAAGATTTTTATTATTATATTCACCCTTTTTGTTGTAAGGTGGCATGTCGTAACGCGCCAAGCGTGAAATACGGGAACATTTCGGTACCCTAGAAATGGAATGCACCTGCCTCCTTAGGTTTTATGTGATGTTTCCTCACCTTCGCGCTGAAGGCGAGGCGAGGGCTGCCAATATCGCCTACCTTACTTTGTGACCCTTCATAATGCGAGTAATACTTCTTGAGAGGGTATCGCTCGGCCGGTACTCAGCGCGTTCACTAACTTTACGACCGGCCCCTCCCACACACACCAGTTTGTTTCCTCGTCATGTTATAACAATGTTTGTTATTAACATTTTTACTGCCGATAAAATTGTTTCGGTCCCTGTTTTGAGGTTGACGTTTATTTGTCTAATAATGGGAGGTGTTTTTAAAGTAATAGCGTGAACAAATACTTGCCTAGACCTTAGTAATGTTTGATAGTGGTTACGAGTACGTAGGTATTTTTACAGCCCGGCAGAGGGTCAAGAGAAATGTGTTTCACTAGTATTTTTATTACTTTGTTTATTTGCATTAGTAGAGCAGGAAAGAATTTTAGTTTTAGCGACTTCATTTGCTTTGAACCCGATTATGTGTCATTTTTGATACAAGGAATATTCCGTGTTAATCCCAAGGAACAAACAACATGTGTAGTGTAACAAAATTCTATCTAATTCATTCAGCAATTTGAGTGCAGAAAAGTAGCAGACATACACGGATGCATACAAACAAACTTTGACCGTTATAGCGTTGTTTTATTTTTTGGTCTATTAAAATATGCGATCAATCTGTGTTGAAAAAATAATGTGTCTTACATAAACCCTCGCAGAAATGCATCATAATCAACAACCCCATAAAACAAGAACGTGTCTTACCAAACACACAAAAACGTACATTATAACAAATTAACGATGATTAACCGTCACTTACAGTGCGTTAGAAGTCAGAACAACAGAAGGGAAATGCCAATAAAAATTCTTCAACTAAACATTAGTGAAACTTGAACACTGTACGTACATCATTACGCGCCTTTGGGCCCCAAGTCTGCTAACAATAATGTTTTTATGTGATCAAGTGACGAGACCAGCGAGGTGGTCACCTGGTGGTAAGCAACACTCAACACACCTACCCATAACAGACACAGTGTACAACACTGTATTGCGCTCATTACCCCGAGACATCAGTTGGTGAGTCTCCCATTACAGACACAGTGTACATCACTGTACTGCGCTCGTCACCCCGAGACATCAGTTGGTGAGTCTCGTGTGCCCATGTTATTCAAAGATATTTAACGTCCATAATAGTGCTATCTATTATGGACGTTTTTGACATTTTGGTATTCTCCTAATGACAAATGTTAGAACAACACCACCGACTCAATAGTTCTTTAAACGTAGTTCGATGGTTGTCGACATTGTATTCTGACGCTTATTTGACAGCTTTTAATTGAATTTTGGCAAGCAACAGAGACCACAGAATCACCATAGCCATATTAATAAGTGTGAGCAACCCATAAAAATACCAAATTTTTGACACTCTCGTTATAGTGTCTCAATATGAACACACTGTCAGATCAAATAACGTCAAATAGCAGACTTGACACCCTAGTTGTACATCATTACGCCCCTGTAATTGCTCGCACGTACTAAAAGGGAATGTATTTTGCCAAAATTCGGCGAAAGGCCTCACTAAATTGTTATTATCTTTAAGTATAAGGTTGGTACAAAAAGTACCACTCGTTGTATTTTATGACAGGAGCCATCTGGGTCCCTGTCTCTTACAATAAATTCAACGCGATGTTATGTCTTTTTCATGGACAGCCGACGTTGAGATGATTTTTTATTTTATTGTTTTATTAAGTTTTAATGGTAATTGAAAACTTATGCGTAATTTTGTTAATTTAATATTCAATTGTTTAATTATTCGTGCTATACAAAATGCCTATAATTTATTTAAATAAAATTTACTACATTAATATTTACCTACAATATATCACAACCAATCACACATAAACATAGACGGCTAAACAGATTTGTATGTAACTTTGCAAACAAACAGTAACCACGATTACCATTAACCTAAATCCTAAGACAAAAACAAAAAATACACTGAAAACATTGAAATTCTCAGAATCAAAAGAAGCTCCATATCACATTTCGAAGCAATGGATCATTATTCGCGCGTTTGTCAAATTCTTCCGTTATGACACAGAAAATGTAATATGAAAAGAATTACATTCATTTTTAGTCCACCACAGTCAAGTGTGGCTCATGATAAATCACTTTACTGGCTCGGGTGTCGAACAAAAACATGAACTGTCTCCTTCAGAGGTGGACAACTGTTTTTAATTTAAATACATAATTTTAAATAGTTAAAAAGATTTTTATAATGAACTAAAATTATAATTATCATGAATGATTATTATTATCATGAATGATAATTATGTATACCTTTATAAATAAGTCAGTATACATTACATAACATAATCATTCACTACATCATCTCATTATAGTAATGAGAAATTAATCATAATCTAGGGTATCATAAACTACGCACACACTCATTCACACACACACCCAGACCGAGATAAACATTTGTGGTACACACAAATATTCACCCCGCACGGGAATCGAACCCGCAACCTTACGGATGGCAGTCCGGCATGGTGACCACTCTGCCATACGTGCCCACTGTTGGTGTTTTTAAATAAATACAGATCTCAGAATAAAAACATCTATCTACAGAGAGAGGATTGGCGTTATCATTTAATAGATTTTTACATTCACTTTTCTATACTTTAGGAACGTTTTATTTTAAATAAAATTTCAATATAAGATCTGCATTCAATATTATTGCATTTACCTTCAATATTCCAATACACGTTTACCTCTCAATACAATGTACATTTCGCGGCGAGTGCCAAACGAGCCAAAGGTTGACCACCCCTGTTCGAGGTGCAACAAAAAGGTTCTGTGAAACTGATGTTCGCTTTATCAAAGCTAGCAAAGGTCTGTAGTTAAGGTGTGCCCAACCTTATTTTGTTTTGTGTGTTCACAGTGTAGTGTTACGTTTTAATTGCTATTTACTGGAACTTCCTAGCTCATAAAATTAAATTCCTTGTTTGATGGATGGACAATAAAACTGGTGGTTTCTGAGAGATTCACATGAATCATGTAGTTGATACGAGTATGTGACTTATTGTTTTTACTAGCATAGCGTTTTTTCTTCGTAAAAACATTTATGAAACATTATTTTTTGTCTCGATCTGTGTGTGTGTGTGTGTGAATGAATGTGTGCGTTGCTTATACCCTAGATACAAGTTTCGAACTTAGTTAGGGGTCAGTTACTATAATGAGATGATGTAGTGAATGATTGTTATGTTATTTAATGCATAGCCCCTGTGCTTTGTGCCCATGTATGGTTACCCAGGCTAATGGTATATCCCACTAAACCTAATAGTTTTCAGCCTCCGTCTATAATAAATTAGGCGTAAGATCGCTTACACATTAAGCTACGATGATGACGATCTTTGCCTACGCGGGCTACGAATTTGTGACTACGAGAATCGTAGCAGATACATAACATTGATGATTACGAGTATGATAGTAAATTAAAGGATGATGCCAATTTTGTTACTGCATAACTATGATCGCACTAAGATTTGGACCTTGACTCCATAGTAACTTTTGTTCTGCTCAATTATGGCTATCCAATGAAATATTACACATAGCTATTGGAGGGGTACCAGAGTCCATACATTTTCTGGCATCCTCCTTTTATAATGAACGTAACATAAAAGGCTATTTTTCTTAGAAAAATATTCATAACAGACGCTCCATAAAAAGCAAAACAGAGTCGATAATGAGAAAATATTAAAAACTTTATCTTGGAAAATATGGCGCTAACCATTTTAATGAAACCGCAAAAGAAAACTTGGAGTAAATTGCAAGTGGCACTGACCGCTGCTGATATACATATTGTGTTCATAGCCGATATTAATTAGTGTTTGAGTATAAAGTCTTTGAAACATAAGTAAATTGTATCGACCTAGGAACTAAATACCAGTGCTGTTAGATACTGACATCTTGATTATTATCTTAGAAGTTAGTATAAACTCAAATACATAACATAACATAATCATTCACTACATAATCTTATTGTAGTAACTGACCCCTAACTAAACTCGAAGCTTGTATCTAGGGTATTAGAAACTACGCACACACTCATTCACACACACACCCAGATCGAGACAGACATTTGTGGTTCATACAATTATTTACCACGCACGGGAATCAAACCCGTAACCTTACGGATGGCAGTCCGGCATGGTGACCACTCTGCCATCGAGGTCGTCACATAAGAAATATATATAAAAAAAACAGAACGAGATGTCTCAGCTGCTGCCTGGTACAAGAGTCAACGACAGCGTTTAATTCAGCCACACTTCGCCTTCCATATAGAGTGGAGTGAGGATTTAAAACATTACAATCCAAAAGAAATAGGACATAAAAATAACAATGTTAACAAATAACGTCAATGTCTCATAAAATGGTTTCACGTGCTCCAAATATGGTTGGAAGCCGCGCCGAATACCGTATTTCTGAGGTCGTATAGCAGCATTCGTGTCAATTATCTGGGTGTTTTCCCAACCAAGGATTGCGGTAGATGACCATCATTTAGCCGGTCGACCGCCGCTCCTCTAAAGGTGGCCATCGACGAGTCAGTCTAACTGATCAGTTAACCAGATCTATTAAAAAATGATCGTCAGTCACCAGAGCGTTTCCAGATTCTAGTGGCGAAATCTAGTTGCCCTAAAACCTTAACTGATCAGTCCAGACATAATACTTTGGCGTCACTCCAAAAGTTTTAGAACAACTAGATTTCCCCACTGACTGGCATCACTCCGGCTCTTGCTAACGGTCATTTTTGGATGGACGTTTAACTGATCAGTTCGAATGACTCGTCAATGGCCACCTTAATGCTGTACATTCCACCGCTATCACTTATGTATGTCAGTTATTAAAGGAGATCCATTCCGGCCGATCCTACGGCTAATGTCTCAATTAGAAAACAGATGTTGCGCCAACCCTAATCGACAATTGATGCGTTTTTATTTCCGTTTACGTTAAGTTTGCTAATTGCTGTGGTATTAACGTTTTAGTTCTGAATTTGAATGAAAGGACAGTTGGGCGATTCATTAATATTTAACTCTGTCTGTGTGTGTGCGTAGTTTCTAATACCCTTTAAAGATTTTATTTATTTATTTATTTCTTGCTTATACATGCTGTTATACAAGTAGGTGACTTAATGTATGTAATACAGAGGTAAGTATCAACATGCACCCTATAAGGGCACAGCATAAGAATTATTTATACAATTATAATAATAATGTTTACAAAAACAAGTTACAAAAACATTTCGTCAGTTACAATAATGATATGATTTTTTATAAGTAATAAGTTATGACTATGATGTTTTACTATTATGTGGACGATGTTCTTTAAAGAAAATAAATAGTTAAATTGATAAAGTATATATGTCATCATCATCACACACAAAGGACCGAAAGTAGAGGGTCTAATTGCGGCAACTGTCCACTTACGAATATACATATATTCGGTATATGATAGAGATGTAGCAATGTCTGCTTATTATATAATGTTTTTGTCAGAAATTAAATCATTTGCACTGTATTACAACTTAAGACTGCAAAGATATTTTTTCGAGTATAAACGCGGAATATTCCTTAATAAAAACTACCTTCATCATTTTAGTAGACGCTAAAGACTGAATGACAGATATATAACACAAAAAAACGGTAGCAAAATGACTGGTAAATATCCAAGTATATAAAACAAGAAAGGTTCCCTGTTCTACTAGAATTTAAAGAACATTTTCTTGGCATTTTAAAAATTGCATCACGTGTTTCATTTTCCCGGGCGAAATCCTTACTTTATCGTCAGTAACGTTAAGTAGTACTCAATAATAGGGTTATCCTCGGTCACTTTTTTCAAGCATTCGATTGGGAGGAAACTGTACGTGGTAGCAATTTATGAGAGCGATAATATCTGGGTATAAATTCAAAGGATAACAATAAGACCCTTTATTACTCCCGTTGTTTTCACAAAAACGATTCAACCAGCGATGTGAAGGTTTTTTTCTGCGAACATAAAATTGCGTTGCGTCATGTTCTTTGATATACGTATCTTTGTGTTAGAATTTTATTGTTGTTCCTCGCGACTTTAATCTCTTATATTTCACGTTCAAAGTCAATGCGAAACGTAATCACCTCTGAATATAATATCATGAGTTTATTTCTCTTGAATATTTATAGAGATAATAACGTTTGAAGGCGCCCGTAATATCTGGATTGAGTGAATTACCTACTGTCGTACTTCGTGTGATGTTTTAGAGAGCATACGCAGTTATAATGAATACGCTTACGGAGCGGCTCAGATCATTGAATACAGATGAGGGATCAAAGGAAATTACGATTCCCCGATAAAATTTGGGCCGTGCTAAGATACTCATCGCACTTCCTGTAAATCTTATATTTGGTTTAACACCTACAAATACAGAAAAAGGTTAAATTACATTGTAAAGGTCAACGGTACGTTCTTTGTGTAGTAAAAATATACGAATGTATCCGAATTTCCTCTCTACTTGCTTGTAATCTCGTGAAAATGAATTCAATTTTGTAGATTATTTGAAAGTAGAAGATAGGCTAAAAAATTGTTCTGGTAAAACCATGAACTTGAACAGATTTAATTTTGTTTTGACCTTTAGAATCCTACTTGTAACGGAGAATACTTTATTTCTCTTGTTTTCACTAAAGATATTAGAACAATGTCAAAATATGCGCAATAACTACGCTTGTCTCAGGCGCTGTCGCAAATAATGTCTTCTTCAATTTTACTTGTTCTGTATGATTTTTGACAGTCTCTTCAAAGAAAGAATACAAAGAAACGAGTTCTTATTACCTACTGTAACATATATTATATTGTACCGTCAAAACAACATTTGAATTTGGAACACCTAATGAATGTGCTTGTTTAAAAAATCAGTACCGTCTCTCATAAATACTAAAACTGAATCAATCACAGGTTACTTCAAAGGAAGAAAATCATATTTCTTTGAAGTTACATTGGATTAACCGGGTAACGCCGTACGCACACCGCACAAGATTCAAATTTGTAAATTAACATATAAATCGAAAAGATTTTGCCCAAAACAAGATCAAAGGAATTTGTCCGGAGATAACTGGATGCTGATTACTGACGGTACCTGTGGTATTATATTATGTATTACATAAATATAATGTATTAAATAAATATAATGTTCCATGTTCATTTACTTCAACATTCAGTGTATACTAGTAATATTACAAAGAGACTGAAGAGTTTGTTTGAACGTGATCTCAGGAACTATTAGTCCGATTGGAACAAGTATTCTGGCCTATAGAAGTAAAATTAACGCGGGTTAAACCGTTGGGAACAATAATAGTATAAGATAAACGAGTATGACATGACTTATAAAGATATAAGTTAAGAAACTCATTAAGAAAGTAAGTAAATCATGGGAGCTAAAGTCTTGATAATTACGTCAAAATGAAGTATAATATTGTATCAAATGAATACATAATATAATAATAAATTGAAGTTCATTTTGATATTTATATTTAAAGATTTCATATTAATACTTTGCATTAAAATATTAATAAAAATTTTGCAATCCCTCTCACGTAAATAATTATTTGTTTACTCTACAAACTGAAGTTTCATTTTCTTTAAGGATTTATATTTATTTTAAAGAATCATAATTTAATGTATTTATCAAGTTTTAAAACGTCAATGTTTATGTTGATTTAATGAATTCAGATATTAATTTTACAAAGTTAAAATATAAATCCTGTAGTATTTATTTCATTCAGAAATATTACAGGGACAAGGTACATACTTTATGTAGTTCAAGTCTTATTGCTTAAAAATATATCTATCAATTGTTTTAAAACTTTCCATGATTTGAATTTGTATTTATTTTAATGGCTGTTGCTAGCCGTCCGCTAGAATGGGCGTTTGATATTATGTCATTCGTTCGCTAGTCGGATGAATAAGATTATATTTTCATATTTTATATTTTTATATTTTCATTTCAAATATGAATTAAATATAAAGTTTTTTGGCATTAAATTCACATTTTATAGTAAAATAAACCCTTCGTTCACTGTAGTACCATTGTACCCTTCTTCCACTAGGCACTTAGCCGCAGTGCTGGTAGTGTTGTGTTCGGACGACTAAAATAATTTTATTCGTCCGAATCACTGGACGACTAGACACTTCGTATTTTAATTAAATCAATTCACTTTTCAATTACAAAAAAACAGACAATATAGCATTTTATTCGTTAGCTGTTACAACAATTACAAATAATATACCTTCTTGATAGGCAAACCCATCGAATTTAAGAGAGCAACATTACAATAGGAAATAAAATCAATAAAAGCAATCCAATTAACTTTACTAACTTTCGCTTTCTTGGTTGAATGGGTGCCATAATCGTTACCTTTAAGTACTATTTTCTCGGTAAAGTACTACATGATGCCAACGTGGAATTCATTTAGTTACATTTGGGGCGTAGGGAAACAGGACAATATCACTTTAGTTTTCTATTTGGTTGGTATCATTAGTTAAGTAGTAGCTATTAATTTCATGAGCGATTGTTTCGTAGGATACGATAAGTTAGTACCGGTTGTAGGAATTGCACCATTGATAATCTTCATAGGTAGATATAACATAATTTAGCTAGCCTTCAAAAATATAATATTTGGTCAAAAAAAATCAACACGTTTTCATAAAAAATATATAGGTGTCAGCTGCCGTAAAGCATAGTTTCCAAATATTAGTAATAACCGTATTTTATTTACCACTGCAACTTTGCCTTGATGAAGAATCTATTTTGAATACTTCAAAGAATGTTTTATAACATCAAATGTCTACGTTATTTTATAAAAATAATCAAACAGGCAAGAAAAGGTTTTTATAAAAAATATGAAAACAAAAAACAAAAGCTTATTATAAAAAAGAATATTGTGTTAAGAAATTGAAAATGGAACACAATGTGTTGAAATAAAAACAATTGAGAAAACTCTTTTGAAGCTAATACAATACAGAATGTTTTTAATACAATACGATAACCTAGAAAATTCTATCGGAGAAAAATATAATATAGCGACTCGATGAATACATGTATAAATATCCCATTTCTTACGTCCCCTAGGAAGTTGTACCATAAAAACGTGAAAATATAACGAATAGGGGAACACCTAGCAATTTTATCCCCGACCTATGATATACTGTTCTTTGGAGAACGTTATTTATAGCTCTTATAGTTTGTGTTAAGTACTTAATTGGAGTAAAGTAAAAAAGTATTAGCCTGTTAGATTCCGCTTATAGTAAAATTAGACAAGTCTGGCATTCTAGATTTTCAACAGCTTAAATATGACCTCGGTAGATCATTTGGCTTAGAGCGGTACTACAGTCAGTATGGTCGTAAATTCAAATCCCAAATGAGGTGAAAATTTGAATGTTTAAAAAAAACTTCATACGGAACAAATGTTGTATAAAATAAAACATAAAAATATGAATAAAACATTAAAATTTACGAATATTATGATGTTTTAACCAAAAATCTTCCATAACTCCTCATACACAGTCACGACACCAATAAATAAATCATCGTAAACCTTCCTTCAGCGATATAAACCCAGTATCCTTAGTACTTGAAGGCAGAAACCTCAATATCCATCTTTATTTAAATAGGACATGAAAGTCATGCATCAACTATGTGGGATAACCGCTGTATAAATAATTCTCAAATGAAGGTGATCCTACGTCATAGAATAAAGATGAGCTGAAGATGATGCTGTATAGACCAAGTATCTTGCTGTTATCACCGTTAAGGTGGCCATTCACGAGTCAGTTTAACTGAGGCCTAAGTCTCTTAACTTAAATACAATGCTTGGCATTAAATTTTTGCACACGCAACCTCGGTATGCTTTTTTAGTTTTTGACCTATGTTATTATTTTATTTCTATATATGTAGATTTTTACTTTTGACGTGTTTTTTATTGTTGACATTAGTTATAAGTGGCATTTGTATTTTATTTTATTTAAAAAAAAAGAGTTTCTTGCCGATTCTTCTCGGCTGATGTAATTCTGAATCGGTGGTAAATTCATTGAATTTTATAAGTGCCTCATTGATGCCTTAATTAAATAAATGCTTTTTGAATTTGAATTTGAACTATAATGCTGTGATAATGCTACTGAAATGTACATATTTTAATATCAACATTATGGCCGTTTTTTTACATTTGCTTTTTAATGATCAGTTGAACTGGCGTCCATCCAAAAATGGTCGTCAATCACCGTGATTTCAAATTCCAGTGAGCAAATCTAGTTGGCGTAAAACTTTTGGAGTGACGTCTCAGTTTTATGTCTGGACTGGTCAGTTCAACTGACTCGTCAATTTAATTATAACGGTTTATCCCAAAATTGGATCTATCGCTTTTGTTGGCTGATGCGGCGATGAAGTATGCTAAATTTTAATTGAGCTAATATTTACTTACTTTCGCCCCAGTTTGCGGTTTGGTACTTAGTGAAGGTTAAGACACTTTTAACTACATAATTTAATTAGTCGAGTTTGATCATTGATTGTGTTATTGTTTTATATACAGGATGTCTCGTAAGTAGAGGACCAACGGGATGTGGAGGATAAACCTTGCTTTGCAACCTCAAACCGTTTGAAAAATAGTAAAAATGCATTGGTTGACCTAGGATTTGAACCTGTGACCTGCGACTTGGCATGGAATTGCACACATTATAAGTATGATGCCTTTTTTTCCGCTGTGAAAATCCATAGTTGCATACTACCGTGAGCCGATTACGGGAGGACTCACGGTGGTTATGTGGGGCTCTCGAAACCAGAAGGGCTGGATAAGTATGATGCCTAGTGCAAGAGTTTATTATCAATGCTTACGTGAAATATAGGTTCATATACCTACGTTAAGTATAAAATGTTTAGTAGTTAGTAAGATCGCGTGACAATTTACAATTAATGTTCGACTAGCCACACCCTTCGAAATTCGGTCAAATACGAAACGTGGCGTGAGGAAATAATACACTTCATTTAATAAAAATATTAATAGCTATAATTAGATGTGTTTAAACATATTAAATAACACGACATTTAATAATTATGATACTGTAAACTAGGAAGGTGGAAAGGTTTCTACTAGAGCCAAAGATAGAGATAAGGAAATTATTTATTTGAATCTATTCCTACTAATTTTATAAAGCCGAATGTTTGTTTATGAAATGTAGAACAACAAATTTAACCGCGTTTGTCTAAATCAAAGTATCATTAAAACTTTTATAACTAAAGCCCACGCTTTCTTCCAAGGAAGTTATTATACCAATATTGACAAAGAAATAACAATATAAAACACAATACCGTAATATATTTAAAGAGTCTCCATTCAAAAGCATTTCATTGTCTTTCTTATTTCATAAAGTAAAGTAAGTGAAACCGTTTACTTCAATGTTATTTCAATCGTGAATTTTTCTAATGACGAACAGTTAAACTGTGGTTTTTTAAACAATTTCTGTTATTCGTTAAAATGCCGACCTTAGGATGTCGGTCCCAAACAGAACGTTTACAAGTGAACGCTCACCAAAAGGAAATTCGAAATTTTCGATAATGATGTTTATCGAAGCTTTTCAATATTTGTTTCTTGAAGAAATTTAGAAATGTTGGAGAATATTGTATAGTTTTATTAGTCAATTATATTATTTGTAGAGATTGTAGTATAGTAGTGTAGAATATGTTTCTATGAATAAGAATATATTTTCTTTAAGAGGGTACATTTTTGTGGCCATGTACATAGGTTTTTTTTGACCCCTAACTAATTCGAGACTTGTATCTAGGGTATCACAAACTACGCACACACTCATTCACACACACACCCAGACCGAGACAAACATTTGTGGTTTACACAAATGTTCACCCCGCACGGGAATCGAACCCGCAACCTTACGGATGGCAACCCGACATGGTGACCACTTTGCCATCGAGGTTTCATTTTTATAATGTTTTATTTGTTGGACTATCTTTTCTTGTATTACTTTAAATATTAGCTAAAATACCATCTTTATTGCAATTTAAAGACAACTTTACGTACGCTAAATGTTAACATACAAGCAATACAAACAACCATAAAATATTTATCCTTTTTAGCGAGCCCGTATTGATAGCACGTTATAAAATTTATGAAGTTATTCGTTTTTTATCACCGATATCGGTTAGTTATTCGAGTTACCTTTACAACCGTTTGTAGTGCTGTTATTATTGTGTTTTTATAGACCATATCGTAAGAAAATCAATCATTTTATCATCTTTATATGTTTAGTGTTGTGGATATATCTGTAATATACATCGACAATGTTTAATATATTGTTGATGTTCATTTTTTATATAAATAAACTAGCTGCGATCCCCCCGGTTTCACACGCGTAGTTCTCGTTCCCGTTCCCGTTGGAATTTCGGGATGAAAAATAGATGTTGGCCGATTCTCAGACCTACTGAATATGCTCACAAAATTTCATGAGAATCAGTCAAGCCGTTTCGGAGGAGTATGGCAACGAAAACTGTGACACGAGAATTTTATAAATTAGATAGATAATAATTCTTAGCGTGCCCTACAGAGTTCCTGCACACACCTGGAAAGAAATTCTAAAGTTGTGTGTAAAGTCGACCAACCCGCGTTTGGCCAGCGGCAGCGTGGTCGACTAAGGCCTAATCATCCTAATTCAAGGTAGGCTCGTGCCCCTCGGTGGGGACATTATATGAGCTGATGATGATGATGATGACCTTACTGGGTTCAAAGTAGCGCAACTGTTTGAGATCACCGACCTGCATTATCCAAACTATTATATCATAAGTAAAAGCGTGCAATAAGAACTTACAAACCGATACTACTAAGCTACATACGGAATTTTCAATTTGAAAGATATGTAGAAATAGCTTTCTTGAAAAATAAGCCAATGTTTTTGTTCACTTATCCTTAGTTTCGCTTTCACATAACCAAAATAAAAACAAGTTAAAAATAAACTCAGGTATCTGATATCGTTTCGCAATCGAACATAAATCCCTTATGGGCAGTGTTATCGTCATATCGGTCCGATAACTTTAGGAATAGAGAAAGTACATGCTATGGTGAACAGTGTGCACGGGTAAGAACATTGCAGCTGTCTAATTTAACAAAAAAAAATAAGTTTGTACTTTGTCCGAAAATTATGTACTTTGTTGAATTCTCAAAAAATAGTTATCGACTCGTTTCAAATGACATACATATAGTAAGTATGTGTATCTCTACAAACTTTGCACGATTACACATCACTATCACCTATGATAAAATAATAGCAAAAATACTACTACGTTGTTCAATTCATTCGCTTAAAAAAGCACGACCAATGAATCATTTCTTTTTCGTTTAAGCGTTGTTTTAAATTTCAACCGAAATTACACGAATAAGAATATCACAACTAGTTAATTGTATCCAAACTCAACGAAATACTCGACTACCAACTTGCTGCTCACACATCACACACTATAGAGGGTCTATGCCCAATCGTTCCTAGCACTCTTTAACTTCAGCTATGCACACCTACCGTTATCGTGGACCAAGCCGTGATATATTATGAGATGGTGACTTCTAGTTCTCGACCCGTACATTTGTTATACGCTAGTAACGAGTCTAATTTATCGGAGCTGTATAACAAAACAATATTTTTTGTGCAAATATTATTTATGAGTTTCGTGCCCTGATTATTTTTGTTTTAGATTTACGGAGACAATTTTGGTACGAGGTTTTTGGTATTAAATTAATTGATAGATTTGAAGTGGTTTGTTTATGAGTGTTATTTGTGGATGGATAGTGTGAATTTTTTTTATATATATTTAAACCTTTCTGCGAAAGAATTTTTTTCCTAGAATTTAATCCATTCGAACACATTTTTGTGAACAATAAAAATACTAGTATAAAAGTGTATTTTAAACCTTTAACTTACCTTGAATTTACCCAAATAAAAGGGCCTAATAAAACCAAAAGAGCATTAAATCAAATGTTAGTCTCAAACAGATACAAACAATCACGATGATCGAAATGATACCGCGCGGCTCTCCCCGGCGTCGAATATAAATCGCACTTCATGCATTAAACATTCAGAGCTTCTTAAATAATAAGAAAACTTTCTCTGAGGTACTATTGTTTATTCTATTCTTTTTAGAAGCCCAGATTGGAAAGCCTTTTTACACCCGTCCCATTTACAGGGTCTCCCGAATACATCCACCGTATTGGAAGGCAAAAAAAAATATAAGAAAAGCGCTTTATCTTCAAATGCCTGTTATTTTCTTGAAAGGTACTATAAAAAATGTACGTAAAACATTTACGCGCCATAAATTTAAGCATTGAAAGTTATTTGTGGCCATTAATGAGATTACCTACGGTTGTAAAATTGTTTGCCCCTAAATGGGCTAGTAACGTTACTGTTAAACATATTGTTCTATGCATTGATTTTGTTTCAATTGATTGTTAACATGTTTAATGATAGCGGAATATCTTGTATGTAGAAACTACTGAATAGATTAGAAAAAATATTTAATGTTTTCGTCATGATAACATCAGAGGGAGCGATGTAATGTGTAGAGGGAGTAATTCATTAACACGAATCCACTTGCTGCGTACACTATTTTAGATATCTGAAAATATCCTGAAACTTCCCCCAGATAAGACCGTATTGAATTAATGTTTTATTACAAATTGCTCATGCGGCGCAGCACAAACAATGTCACATCTTTTGGAGTGCCCATCATGTCCCAATAGCTGTACTCTGGATGACCTTATGTCATGCCAACCTAACGCCATCGAGGTGGCCGCTCATTGGTGTTCTAATATATAACTTAATAACTTAACTTAATTGTTAAAAAAGTCTTGTCAATCGACACGAAGAAGAAGAAGAAGAAGAAAATTATTGTAGGTAAATACAATTTTATCAATAAGTACTTATTACAAATACGAATTTCATTTTTCATTACACATTGAAATTATTGTCCTTTCAATTCGCAAATATTACTTTTTGTATAGGTTTTATAATAAAATGTTTCACAAAACCTTTCATCGGCAGCCCTTGATTTATTTTTTCAGAACTCTAATAAAACAAATTTGCCGAGAGCTTTCATTAAAATGTAGTAGACTAACAAACGCTGTGATTATTAGATAACGAACAGACAGACGTAAACAAATTTTGACTAGTAGGTAAATACAATAAGTATAGTTCTTGGATAATATATTGTTTAACTAATAACGAAATACGTTCTATGACGTAATGTATGTAATTCAGTAGGTATGTTAATTTGACACGTATTCAAAAAACGATCTGTAAACTCTATTATTTATATAAATGTCATTAATTGAATTAATACATGCTAATGCATGTATTTTTCTTGCTCCTTCAGTAATCTGAATAATAATTTAAGTTGAAAAGTTTGAAGAGCCATTGTGCTATTCCTGGGCCCTGATTCTCTAAACTATTAAGCTGTGAGAATGCTACTCAAATGTGTTTTAATATCAACATTATGGCCGTTTTTTGGCATTTGTTGTCATTTTGGTATTCTCTTAGTGACAACTATTCCGCTGACTCAATAGCTCCATATAACTTAGATGGTTGTCATGGAAACAGTATTCTGACGTTTATTTGCCAAAATTTTTATATGCAACAAAGACCACTGAGACACCATAGCCATATGAATAAATTATAGCAGAATACCAAATTTCTGACACTCTCGTTATGGTGCCACAATATCACCATATTGTCTGATCAGATGAATAATGTCAAATTGCAGAATTAGGCCCCAAGGTTATAAATTAAAAAATAAAGTTAGCTGTACCATATTTTACTTAAATCAGTCCAGTTTTAAAATTAATCATTAAAAATTTACCATCCATCTCAAACTTTAACATTAACAATTTTAGTAGAATACATAATATTAAGATAATATTACTCTTAGATAACCATATAAAACACAAACATTATTTTGTTTACCAACCCTTTAAAGGGTATATAAGTCTTATAAAATATATTGGGACCCCTGATTTGGCAGTAAGCGGGTCCCGCGGAGATTGAGGGAGAATGCAATTACAGCCGACGTGCCCTACGGCGCCCTTAAATATTTGGAAATCAAATTATCTCAAACTACTTTAACCGAAAGCGATCAATATATACGTAGACTTGTCTAGATTGAGAGCTGTTTACATAACAGGTATTATTACGGCAAGAATCTGGTTCAAACTTATTTAAATTGTACTTGATTTGTAGGTTTTGGTAGTCTGGAAAGTTTTTGTAATAACTAGAGTTAATTTAGTTAGAAATTGCGATTTATCCTGATCTATTTATACCTGATCATGGTCAAGACAGACAGACATGTTCATGGATATAAATGTTTGTCTTGGACGGGAATCGAATCCATTACCGTTGGACATGGCATCAATACTAACAACACCACTTACTTGACACGTAGTTGAAATACTTATTCTAAAACTCTTTTATAATAGTGTCAATACTTTTTTTTCCCTGGCTTGCCTTTGACTGTCACTCGCCTGATGGAAAGCGATGATACAACCTAAGATATAAACTCAATAAATGTTAATTATTATGTATTTGTTTAGCGTAGATATCTATTTATTGTTTCATAACTAATTTATATTTGTTGTTTTTTTTTTTTTGAAGAGAAGAATGTACACTTCTATAAAGATATATCTCACATGGGAATGTTACATAGAATAAGTTTTATTATTAGTATTATAAGTGAAGATATTGTTGAAGTGTCTAACTAAATAAATAAATAAATAGATGGAGCGTGCTCGCCTAGACCTCACTTTAATATTAAAATTTCTAAAAATAAAGAATTAAAATCTTTCTGAAACTAAATTTAAGATTAACAAAAGTGTAAACCTTCTTGTTTATCTTTGTCAACAGTTGCTTTTCAATTTTTTTTTTTTCAGTTGTTTGTTTGGCGATGAATGCTTCAATTTCAACAATTTGTCCCAAAAATTTCGGATAAAACTTTCGAGTTTGTAAGAGTTTTTTGATTACTTTCTTATAAACGAGTAACAAAAAACAGGCTCAGAGATAAATAGAGAATTTTATTTTATATATTCTTTTATTATTTATAATTTTCTAAGAATGATTCAATGCACTTAATTGGTAAAATCCGTTTAAGTGTTTTATTTCAATGTGTAGTGTTCGTTTCTTACTTACTTATTTTTGAAATCGTTGTTATAAGTATGTTTATTTACTTTTTGGTTATACATAATTATTATCTATACATACAATACTTGCTATCAACTATTCTACTTACTTTTATATAGAGTCATAAAAATATACTTGATTAAAAATTTATATAAAAATATTCTATTATCATATACACAAATCTTAGAGACCCTGATTGCTTAGAAAAGCTGATGGTGGTTGGTCAAGTCGACGCGAGGGGAAAAGATCGCGAGGTCGCTCACTTACCCGTTGGTCGGACCAGATAAAGACGCTCACTGGCTTGCCAATCCCGAAGGCTGTTAAGACCGCCGAGGACAGAAGTATATGGAAGAGCATGGTGCATCAAGTGAGCAACATGTCACACTAGACACGACCTTCAGCAATGAAGTTACCGACTAAGAAAAAGAAAATACATAAGTAAAAAAGTCATTTTTTTCAGTACAATAGTTATGTGAGTTCCTTAATATACCTAAGTATAAATAAGATGGGCTCCCTATCCTCCAAATCTATATACCAATACGTATATAATTGAATCCGTATTACGTTCCTAATCCCTGGTGACTGCATTACATAAGTGTTGATTTAATTACTAGATTAATTAACATGACATTATAGATAATCTGCATCACTAGCGCTGACACGGAGTGACGAACGGAGATAACTATGGGCTAAATGGTCACTGTGTACGTTCAATTGACTTCAAAGTTATGTGCCGTGGACCGTACAGGACTACGACTAAGCCCTGTACGGTCCACTTAAGTGGACCATCTTAAGATGGCGGCTTTTAAAAAAAGGACCACCTTTCATAAATTTTTGACCCAAAATCAAAAGTGCCGACCAAAAGAAAAAAGTGCTGTATTCGGATAGAATACGTCCGCCTTAGTATTTGTTACTATGGCACTAAAGCTGTAGCTCCTGTGCTGCGTAGTATTTGAGATCTAAAAGTCCGATTCATCTAATTAAGGAAGAGTCCCGTTGCGCGTAGATAACGTTAATATAACTAGAATAAAACTATAGTTTTTTTATAGTTATCATGGTTATTAGCACTCAAATTATTATGATTAACGACATAAAATATCGGAAACAAGAAACAAATAATATACATGGTAAATATCCCGTTAAGAATAAGAATAAAACTACTTAAAAATAATACACAAAATGATACAATTCTAAAATGAAATTACTGTCATAATTCCTATCCATACCAAAGATGAAGAAAGAATTAATAAAAGCATTTGAAATTCCAACACAGCTAACCTCACTATCAATAAAACGCAATCACTAACTAAAAAACTTACGTAAAAAATCTACTAGTAGTTTTCCATCGGCCGTAAAAAAGCTACCAGTAGTTTTCCATCGAGCTCCGTCAAACAAAGAAACTACTAGAATACGTTCAACACATCCTGTAGACGCCTAATATCCTGTGTCGGTCAACACACGAGCCAAACAAACATGGCCGTTCTAACTCCACGTAATTGTTTGCTTGCAAATAATTATCCGGACTGATTTCATTAATTACAAGTATCTTAGTATTGGTGAAGTTAAGATGTATCTTATACTCGTAAGTGTGTTGACGGTAACATGTTAACTATAGGTATCTTAAAAGTTAGTTAGTCTTACTTATCTAAGGGGGTATCCCTTGTTCATAAAAAAAAACGTATGGCACTCGGGGACTGCCGCGGTAAAGCTATTGCATAGCAATTTTATCAACTACTTGATTTTTTATTTTTATATTGCAATCCTAACCTTAGAAATTTTGATGTCGTATTTGGGACTTCATACAATAAAAACTTTGTCTACATTAATATAAAAACTTTTTGGAAAATTTACAAAAAAGTTTTCGATAAAAGAATAATAAAAACGTGAGGTTTTTTTTCGTTACGGAATTTCTGGATACGGTCCCCGCACTCAAGGCCCTCGATAGAAGCTATGCAATAGCTTAAAAATATAATAAACCTATTTTAGTTAAAATATGTTTTATCACTCTCACACTTTTACAAACGATAGATGGTGTGAGGCACAAAACACTTATTAACTAAAAAAAGGGTTTATGAATAAGGCGGTTAGTCTTACTAGTGACTCCCAGTTTTACCTACTATAATCCCAATCCTGTATGATTTTTGGGATAAAAAGTCCTATGTTTTTTATACTAGCTGTGCCCCGCGGTTTTACCTGTATAGTTCCCGATCCCGTGGGAATTTCAGAATTATAAATTTCAATTTAATCGGCTCAATAGTTTAGCTGTAAAAAGATAACAGACAGACAGACAGACTTCCGCATTAATAATATTACTAGAGGCGTCTCGCGGTTTCACCCGCGTGGTTTCCGTTCCCGTAGAAATATGGAGATAAAGTTATGCTAAAAACCTTCCCTTTGAATCACTCTATCTATTAAAACAAACCGCATCAAAATCCGTTGCGTAGTTTTAAAGATCTAAGCATACATAGGGACATACGGACAGAGAAAGCGACTTTGTTTTATACTCGTACTATGTAGTTATTGGTAAAATATATAAGAAATATTTGTACCAAATTACCATCTTACTCTAATCTTCACTTAGGTATAAAGGGTTTCAAGCAAAGTTAAAAAAATCAATCCGATTAAAGGAATAAATTTTCAGATCAATTTGCAGTTTCAAAGTCTTAATGTATTCACAAACTTTGCTCTCCTCACACTTTTTTCCCATATTTTTTATTCATAATTATTCCTTACCCACCAAACTGGGTTTTAAGTTATTAAATACTTTGAACGCAGAATAAAACACGAGTTTTAGGAAAAAATGTGTCAATTGACGCTTGAGAACAATAATTATTATATTGAAAAAATAAAATAAGTGGAAAATAAGAAAAGATTGTTTGCATGATTTACAGTCTTAATCGCGTATAATATAATTTTTAAAATTACCTCGACGTTTCGACCGGGTTACACCGATCGTAGTCACGAGTAAATCATGAAAACAATAAATTCCGATCGCGAAAGTTTAAAAAGTATAATAAGAAAAGGTAATGATTAAATATAAAAAATATAAAAGATAGACGTAATTTGGAAAATATCGAAGTAAGAAAATAAGTACGAAAAAAAAGGAGAATGCCCATTTCAAGGTCCATGAATAATTAATTATATTGTATAAATAAAATTCTAAAACAATCTAAAAGTTTTGATTTGAGAGCACCTGTCTACACCTTTAGATGGAGTGTATTCAAACTTGGGCTAAAGTTTCAACTTTTGAGTTCCATTAAATATATTAATATTAATTAGTTACGGAGTTCTACTGCTTTACTTTACATTTTAAATTTGTTTATTTTATGTTTAGTTAAATAATTTTACTAACTTTTTTAAATACATACTATTTTTGAATTTACTGATAACAGCGTTTAAAAGTGGAATAATAAAATTCTTTCTCTCATAACTAGTTACCAAACAGCCAAAACATATATGCAGTTCTATGCATTTTTACCGCGTAAAAAAAAGTTGGATGAAGGCTAATTATATCCATAAGACATAACATTCTTAGTATATTTTTGTACCTATTCATATTTTTTTCTTGTTACTCATTCGATTGTTTTTTTTTATTATTTTCGTAAGTCCTCCTTCGATGATATTTAATTATGACTAAATACCATCGCCATGGCTCAGCCACAGCCACGGTATTATTCCAATGGCATTAAAATAAGCTGGTTGGCCCGTGGCTTGATAAATGTTTATAATGTATTTCATATTATTTTAATATACGACATTTTACTCTCAAAACATTTTTCCTTGATACAACTAAGTATCCAGGTGGCTACGCTCTTATGATTTATATGAATCCGTCAGTCACTCGGAAGAGATACAATTATTGATGTATACTTAACTTACTTTTGCCCTTTCACCTGCACACGAGAAGACCTGATGAAGGCAACTAGCGCTGGTGTAGGCGTAGCTGGATTTTGGTCCGGGAAAATTAAGATTATTTTTGTGGCCATTGACACGAAAGAAGAAGATGTATATTTAAATAAATAATTAAGGTAACCTCTAAACAAAACATTGTTTTTAAGAAACCAGTGTAAATACTATTTTATAGTTTGTTTAGCAAGATTGTTATTTATTGTATCTATTAGGTGGTTAGAAGTGCGATAGAACTCATAGAACTTCGTTAGTCTAAAGGCGCAGACGATAAATCTCAATGTAACGTTACCGCTTCGATAAACCATTAGGATCAACGTTTGGTATCCAACGTTTTATTTGTTTCAGTTATTTATAGATCACTGCATTCGATATTGTGTTTTGGTGCTTGGAATTTAAGTGTTAATTAGTTTGATATGTTGTCTAGTTGGGTTTGGTAGAAAATAATTTACGTTAATTATAATTGGTAACATTTCACTTAAGTAGTAGGTACATACTTTTAAAATAATTTCAAATTGGAAGTGGTGTAACTTGCTGGTTAAAATATCATGTAAGATTTCTCCTTTTTGCTACAAACCTATTGTATTAAAAGTATTTGTATACACAAACAAACATGCTCACATAACTGGTCACAGATTTAGACCAGCTCAGTATAACCTCAAGAAGTTTCAAATCATGTATCTTCACTAATAAAATAACACCTTGTGTTATCTCCGTAACATTTGTAATCATTAAAATGCAAACATATTTTGAAATTTACATTTCTGTTCCATAACTAATATCGTACCTCACATTATTACACTTTGGTTCGTTCGTATTGCGTTTTAATAAAGATTAACTATTAAACAGTTGTACTGTTAAAGGTGTCTGCCCATTACACTATGAAACTAAAATAATTAAATTATGTACACATTCTTTATATCACCACGTGTTTTATCCTGGTCCTTAAAGACTTGATAGGCGAAAGTAACAAACTTTTAATCTAAAGTTGATTGTTTTAGCCCTTAATCGAAATTATTTTACTAAAATTACAGAAATTAGCTTTTTATTATTTAGTTATCAAACTTTTCAATAATAACAATATTAAAAAAAACGCTTGTAAATCCGGTTCATCACCAAATTCACTATAACCATAACATCGCTTATCAGTAGTCCGTCAATTGCATTCCACACCGCAGTAGTGGGCATTTACCTTTACCGGTAACCTAGCTACAGTTTAGTCATAGAAATTAAAGCAATTATGTTGGACTCAGCAAAACGAGGAAATTGTTCGATACAAATCGTTAGTGGGAAAAGCCACAAGTTAGATTCTATTGCCCTCTGCCGGCGAACGCGGTACAAATTGTTTTGATACTACAATATTAACGGGATAATATAAACAGATATCAATGTTATGCTATTTTTTGTTCGCTTTTGTATGTATTTTCTTGTGAATGGACGAGAATAAACATCAATAAAACATTTATGTGTAGGTTATAGTTTAATTTATATTTAAATAGCGGGTAACAAATAGTTTATTAAATATTATAAAGATATCTCATTTTCTAATACTTTAGATACAGGTAAATTAATCTATGAAAATTATAGTGAATTATTATGTTATGTTACCTAGAAAAAATAGATTAATTGACTTAAAAGATAACTAAAACCAACCTAACCTTCCCAATCAAAACAATCTTAAAACAAATCAATTATTACACAATAAATCAGAAGTTATTTATAACAAGGAAGGCTAACACGAGTTAAATATTAACCATTTTACATTGAGCCTTATCTCTGTATCAAATTAAGAGTACTCTCTCAACTGTCGGGGGTCTTGTTAAAATGGACAGACGGAGGAAAATTCATGTAAGATGTTCTCATCCTGTGACAAGAGGAACGGGGAAATGATGCGAAGCGTAAAACGGAAACCGACCTGACACGGCTGTTATATCCTAACGACGTATTAATTTATCCACGTAAATGAATATTGTATTTGTTTCCGTTATATTATTACTGGTTAGGGTTAAATATAAGTTGTTAGTGGCTTATTGCTACTTGGTACACTTATGGCTATGTCATATTTTTGACGTAGAAAATTATATTAGTGACTACCTGTGCCCCGCCATTTCACTCGTGTAGTTCCCATTTCCGTGGGAATACGGGGATAAAATGACCTATGTTACTCAGGGAGAATGTAGCTTTCTAAAGGTGAAAATTTGAAATCGTGTGTAAGAAATGAATTTATGAAATCGGTTCAGTAGTTAGAGTTTATTCGTTACAAACAAACAAACGAATCTTTTATCTTTATAATATTATTTTATTGGTATAGATTTAGCTGGAAATGTAAGGTATGTTTACGTGAATTTGATCAGCGGAAGTTCCTTGAAGTGATATAACAAAGGTATCATTGATCCACGTTTCCTCTCTTTCGTGAAAAATAGAAATAGTCTTATAGTCAACTAGCTGTGCCACGTGGTATCACACGCGTAGTTCCCGATCCCGGGGGAATTTCAGGATAAAACGTAGCCTATGTTCTTTCCCGGACCATAAGCTACCCCTGTACCAAACTTCAAGTCAATCGGTTCAGTAGTTTAGCCGTGAAAAGGTAACAGACAGACAGACAGAGTTACTTTCGCATTTATAAAATTATAAAATAGTAAGGATGTTACTTACAAAATTAGGTTGTATTTTCCGGTGACAGTCTTTTCGAAATCGGTTCAGTTTTTGGTAATCACTCCAATCAGACAAGACATACAAGAACATATTTTCATAATCCATTATTTAGATTCAGGGCGTAATTAAGACATATATCGGTTTATTACATACATACACAGTTACATGGCATTACTTACTTGAATTTAAGAAGTTATGTATCTCTGCGATATTATTAGGACATCAAATAATACCGGGTGTTTGGTAGAGGGTTGACCAAATGCGATGGGCATGTTCCTGGGCCTATTTGGGAGATACAATTTGGCTAAAAATTTCCTAGTTGTTAAAATAACAAAAAATATCGACAAAATTGTATTTTTTATTTTTTTCCCAAATTGCGACTATTTATCCCTATAACTTTTTTTTTGAGCTGGTTTTTTGCAATGTCAAGGGTCTAAAAAGAAGTTTACACTCCACTTACTCACCATGCGACTTCGGTGGTCAGCGCTACTACGTCTGTCTCTACACGGTCATTGCCCACAAAAGGGCCGCCTATTGTCAAAACGCCGTGCAAACCTACCAATATAAAGATGCATTATTATTGTATTTGTTTGGATGATTTGTTTTTGTGTACGCAAGGGGAGGCCGAAGTTAATGTACCAACGGCGATGGGTGTTTGCACAATGTCATAGCTTTATTTGCCCGATCTAAACAATCAACAGCAAATGTGTTTGCTTACATTGCGCAGGGAGCTCTGTGTGTTTTTTTATGTTATTATTTTGTATTATTTTTTGTCTTTTTGTT
The DNA here is from genome assembly GCA_958496195.1 of Timandra comae. Classification (NCBI taxonomy): domain Eukaryota; kingdom Metazoa; phylum Arthropoda; class Insecta; order Lepidoptera; family Geometridae; genus Timandra; species Timandra comae. The sequence goes on from OY292359.1 coordinate 11,484,098, forward strand.
TGTTTTGTGTTTTTTGCTGTTTTGGTTGTCTAAAGATGAGTTATTGGATAGTAGATTTAATCTTGCACTCGTATCACTTGTATCATTAAAATAAAATTGTTTAATGGATTATAGTCACGGTTTAACAACATTTTTATCTGACTTTACGTGCTGACAAAATCAGAAAAAACCTTAGTAATAATGAAATCGCAAAAATGATGAAAAATTAAAGCCACGATTTAAATTCGTTAAAGTACTTATATATTTTTATCTCAAATTACTAGTGTTTGCGTTACTCAAAAAATCTATTACCAATCGAGTATTCAAATTGCGATACTAAGTTTAGCTTATGACCTTTGCAGAGTTGACATATACAGGCGCCTACACACTCCTACTCACCATAACTTAGTTTTATTTCAATAATGCTACGGCCACACTGTCGTGTAAAATTGTCACGATAAAATCCTTTGATTGTGCGCCAATTTACCGTCAGCGACTTTAAAGCATTATGTCAATGGTTTAAGGGCATTCGAGTTCGCGAAACTGATTCGCGATAGGACGAATTCTTTGGCCAGACGTGTCGCGACAACGCAAATGTTCGCGTTATGGCGATAGTGTGGCCGGAAGGTTAGTAGTGTTCGCGTTTGTTTGCATTTTCTAATGAACTTGTATTGTAGAATTGTATGCCCAGTGTGGTAACTGTTGAACTATTTATAATTAGCAATAACACCCGCCTCTGTACACAGTTTTTGAACAATAAACTATTTCTATTCTATTCTATTCTTTGTCAAACCACATACCAGTAGGATCGATTAATCAAATTGTGATACTAAGTTACAGCTCATGCGAATAAGTTTAGCTTATGACCTTTGTCTTTGAACAGTGGACATATAAAGGAACCTACACACTCCTACGCTCTATGCTGGGGCAGGGCGTGATTACGATGGTATGTCGTCAATGGATGTGTAGGAGCTAGTAGTTATTTGATCAAGAAATTAATTTAAATAACGATACATTATTGGTGTATAGCAAAAAAATACCTCCAAAGAGGTTTCTATAGGTCCTAAGTATAAAAGAAGTAAAGATTGAGGAGTTCTTATATTTGGAACTAGCTGTGCCCCGCGGTTTCACCCGCGTAGTTCCCGATCCCGTGGGAATTTCGGGATAAAACGTAGCCTATGTTATTTCAAGGACCATAAGCTACCCCTATACCAAATTTCAAGTCAATCGGTTCAGTAGTTTAGCCGTGAAAAGGTAACAGACAGACAAGTTACTATCGCATTTATAATATTAGTTAGGATTAGTAGGGATTTATTTTCATAATAATAAAAACTCATTTTCATTTCATAACAAAACAATGGAACCGATTTTGATGAAATTAGTAATGAATTTATAATAGCGACCATGTTATTGGATAAAGAGTAATGAATTATAGGACTTATTATCCTAAATAAACTAAAATATAAACACTAAATGTCACCAAAACTACGCATGTAATAAAATTCCGCGTATAATGAACCATACTCATAATTTATGTACTTAATGGTTACAGAATTAATTAAAACACCCACCGATAAAATTAATTAAAACTTTTATTAAATACAATCTACATAAAATTTAAAAATAATTAACCTAAAATTACAAACACGGTGGTTTTAAGCTTTAAAACTTATTAATTTTAATAGCATAGTAGAAATAAATGTAATAAAAAATTACTTAATTAAAAAAACTTATATATTAATTTGTTTATATATTTGTTATTATACATTAGTTTTTGTATATAGCAGCTTCTTCCTCTTCTTTCTTTACTGCTTGAATCAGCACTAATGACATTACTGCGTTCACGATCTGTCAAAAAAAGGAATTTAGTTATTTTTTAAGTATGGAAGTTAGTATTTTATAAACAACTAGCTATGACCCGCGGTTTTACCCGCATAGTTCCCGATCCAACCAACGCCTATGTCCTTCCCCGGACCATAAGCTACCCCTCTACCTTTCAAGTCAATCGGTTCAGTAGTTTAGCCGTGAAAAGGTAACAGACAGACAGAGTTACTTTCGCATTTATAATATTAGGAAGGATTTTGAAACGTATTCGGTTTTTTTTTTACAAATTAAATGATACCAAAAAGTTATTCTTTAAATCTGGCAATTATTTGTAAAACAATTTAAAAAGTTTTAGTTTTAGTAATTTAATAAAGAACGATGCCAACATTTTGCAACGGACTGTGTGCATACCGATTTTTAGTTTCCTAAATTGGTTTCAGCTACAACCTATATTAGAAATGCGTTCGCGCTAAAGTTACATAGGAATGTACGTACGCATCTGTTTCAAATAATAAAAAAAAACTATACTGAAATTCTGGTTTAAGCAAAAGAAATAATTGGATGTGTATAAAGAAAATAAATCTGATATCGTAAATACAGGGCACAGTCATAATTTGAGACAGGTCACATTCAAAGCTTGATGTGAGAAAATTATTATATTAAAAGCTATTAATATCAACCATATTAGCCTATAACTGAACATACGCCTTTCTTTCGTTTCCAGCGGAGACGGATTTTGCGGCCTTTTTCAACAACCATTACCAGGCCGTTCGTCCATGGGGTAGGCGGTCGTCCCACACTGAACTTGCCAGAACATAGACTCCATTGGAGAACATTGCTACCCCATCGGATGTCAGAAAACTTGAGATGTTTTTGGCATACTTACAGCCACCATACAAGAAGCCAGCACTATACCGGCTAACCATCCTGTTTTCCCCTCCAAGTACCAAGTGAGCTCGTCAACACAGCCATGGAAGTACGCATTGCCAGTCACGGAGTCACGGCATTCGGAAGGCAGAGGTTTGTTCAAGTTGATGTAGTCCATTGGGCCGTTGGCACCGCAGCATCCGATCTGGAAATGTACATAATTTTGTAATGAATCATATTTTTTTGTATTACAAAATCTTGACAACTAAAATATCGGAGACCAGAGTGACGGCTTCGATTTCCGTGTTAGTTAAATATTATATTCATATAATCTTAATTTATTCTTAATTTGCGTATTCTCGTATCGGAGGCCAAGACTCACTTTGCGTCACTAAGCCATAGGAGTAAGTAAGTAATCCTTAATTGTTTACAGATATAGATGTGCGTATAAATGTAAGTATGCGTAGTTTTTGATACCCGAAATCAAATTTTATTTGGATGTTTAATTTACTTCCCAAAATTTTGAAACAATTCAAATACTTTGTTAATAATTTCTAAACGCGAAAACCCTAATAGTATTACGAGTATTATTTGAAATCAGTCGTTAAAATAAAGTTATCTTCATTTCAACCAAAAGATTTTATGATTTTAAATTGCCAGCAAAATCCCGTCGCTTTGCATCAAATTACCATAAACCAGAATTGCATACAAGAATCGATTGAATAATTGAATTGAATGCTTGCTTGACACGTAAGGTTGTGTTTGATTGGATCAAACGGAGGCCAGTCGGAACACTCTGATGACGGAAACCCTCTGTTTGCTTCGTTAGGTTTTTCCAAAATGCTTTTTTACGACACAGTTCGACAGCCAAATCATATTCCAAATTTACTTTTTGACATGTACGTCGAAAAAAATGTTGCTGATTTTCAAGCTTTTGTTAGTAAAAAGAGAAAAGTAACAAAAGGTTCGGTGTAAATGTTTTTCTGGCGCGTATACCTATTCGATTTTTAAAAAACATTCTATGGATTTTAAAATGGCTGCCGATTTGAATCACATTCTGGATTATTTTGGATTTGGTGTTTGGATTTTTTAGACTTATCAATTCTTTGTTTGTTTTCTTTTGCCTCTGTTTTGAAAATATCAACATTGCAAAAAAATAAATGGAAATACGCTGATGGAGACTCTAATATGCCGAATAAGTGAGAACCATTGGGGAAACATGCTTTTTGTAAGAACTATACGAAAAATGTAAGCAAGCCAAGAATCAAGACTTACTTACAAGATGATGAGTTCCTACTAGATTTCTGTTGACTATCAAAGAATAATTAATAAAGTACCAACAAAATCAACAATAAATTACACTTACGCCTTCTTGCACCATCTTCAAAATCTCCCTGCTTCCATCATGCTGAGGGTTGTTCATCAGCCTGACGATGACGTCATTGATGAGCGGCTGAATGCTGGAGTCGTATGTTGAGAAGTCAAGCACCACACACGCTCCGACCAGACCGAATACAAACAGGCCTAATTGGGATGCTATATACTGGAAAGGAGTAGAAGTAAATATTTTAAATATGCGTCGATGGAATAGTGTACTTTTAATCTTTCGCGATTGTAATTGAAATTGTTAATAATGGATATGCCATTTTGATTTATCCAGTGGTTATGATATTAGCCTATGAGTCCCATTTTGAAGGTGCCTGCATCAAGCGAGCCATGTACTAATGTGTTTTAGATTTTCTAATTCAAATCTCCGTTTATTTGACGATCTAACGATGAAGGAAAACATCTTGAGGAAACCTGCACACATCAGCCAAGAAATTGACCAATCTACACTTTGCCAGCGTGGTTGACTAAAACCTCATCCCCCTAATTCAGGGTAGGTTTAAGTCCCTTTGTAAGGACATTGATACAGATTTTAAATATTTTATTTAAAGAGACAGTAATTTAAAAAAAATAACTTGTCCTTTACTTACGCCATAGAGCAGCATCACATTTTCCATGAGCGCAGACCCACAACCAAGGAAGGCCACAACCATAATACCGAGAGCTGCTATCAGGATGATGTAGATACCGATAAAATATTTCTGGAGTTCAAGGATCCTCATCCACTCGTTGAAGCCAGGTTCAATCAGGATCCATAGACAGAGTGCGAAGATGGATACTCCGAATAACTGAAAAAAGAATTTATATTTAGACAAATGATTAAGAAACTGAAAATAACTGAAAAAGAAATAAAATATTTTAAAAGTAGACATAATAAGATCGATAGTTTTTCTGTTTTGTAATCGTGACTGACAACCTTTTTCAACAACTAGTTAGTTCAAATTGATCTTGTCACGTTTGTTTTAATATTTATTTTTATATATGTGCATTGTGCGTAGATATTATAAAGCGCTTTTTTAAGTATATTTAATTCTAAACCTGAGCACCTTATTAGCTATTTTAATGGTACCACTTAAAATCACCCCCATGCTAGGATAATCACCCACTCAGACTCCTACTTAAAAACGTCCATAGTTCCTTTTTTAATATAATTTGAATTAAGAATACAACAGCCAAAAGACTGGTCCAAAAGAATAAAACAAAAGAGTTACACCATCAAAGAAGTTTTTATTTGTACATAAACAAGTAACTAATAAAAACTTCTCCGGAATACCATTAACTCGGCCAAATATATGGTTATTAAATCTTATAAGAAAAACAGAGAATAACATACCATATAGTATGTTAGTTAAATAGTAAAGTTGTTCGGGAATCGTCGGATTTTTTCTATTTTCCCCGGACTAGGTAAACAAACTTGTGTATTGGGTAACTTCAAGTATATCTTTTATCTTTAAGTAAATCTTTAGTCTAGTATCTGCACGGACATAAAACATATTATTGCTGATACGGAGTAAAGATTGCGGGATACTGTTGTAGTTGGAAATGGAAATCTAGTTAGGGGTGGATTGTTAATGGTTAAGCACAAAAACTTTTCTTTCACTGATAAATAATACTAATATAGAAACGCTATTATAGCTTATAACCATAACATTCTAACACATGTTAGTAATCTTAAATGGAACTTCTTTTTAGCATGTCGACTCATATTTTTGATTACCAAAACTCGGCCTCCACAAATGGAACTGAATTTGTAGATATGGTCGTTGAAAAAATTGAAAAAATACTAGGTGTATATATACTACCTTAATAACCAAACCACACCATTTGTATTTAAAAACATAATTACCCAAAAAGCATCAGGAAACAAAACAAATAAGGAAACGACTATTGAATACAGGAAAATAGAAACTAAAGAAGTGGTCCGTATCATCATTACAGTTTGCAAAAAGCCATCAGGCCCGTGGCAATCCATTAAAGTACCGCCAAATGACGCAGAAAGTTACACTTGAAAGTACGTCTTGGAAATAGATTCGAGTGTAATTAGTGGATTGCAGCAGCGTGGGTGATAATTGGTTTGAATCGCTTGTTTTAATTGTATTTGCATATTGGTCTTATATTGGGTTGTTTCGAGCGAGTTTGAGAGCGTCGGTGGCGCAGGGGTTAAGGCTGTTGACTTCCGATCGGAAGGTGCCTGGTTCGAACTCCACCAGTCCCGCTACCAATGTGTTTTCAATTTTCGAATTCATAAGTACGTTAATTTCGACGCTCTTACGGTGAAGGAAAACATCGTAAGGAAACCTGGGAAGAAATTCTAAGGTTGTGTGTGAAGTTGACCAACCCGCAGTTGGCCAGCGTGGTTGACTAAGGCCTAATCACCCTAATTCAGGGTACGCTCGAGCCCCTCAGTGGGGACATTATATGAGCTGGTGATTGATGATGATTGGGTTGTTTAAACCGGGCTACTCTTTCATTTATTTAAATTAACCATGATATACGTTGACCAAATAACATGAAGGTATGTCAAATTTAGAAGAGAAGATGCTTTTTCTCTTGACCTACCCACAGTAATGGCGACCCAAAATATCTCTTGCTGTCTCATTAAAAATCGAGTATATTTGAGTTTTAGGAAAACTTTTAGTAATAGCAATTTATTTTTGTGTATTACAAGTATAAATATAATTTTAAATCAAAACGAATGAAACACCACTATTTAGTAAAAATAACAGTTCCCATTGAATGCAACCACCGGATTAATGGATGGATTAACAGTGATACGAGGCCAGTGATTAATAGTCACATCTGTTCGGCATAGCGGCTAACAAGTGTGGATTTATACGTTTTACGAGTATTACATGTATCATACCACTTTGTTTTGGAACTGTTAATCTCTTCGTTTTTTGTCATGAAACTTATTATTCAAAGTTTTTTTAGTTGATTTATTATATTTAATAGTGTATTCACACAACTTTTTAGGATTTGAAAAAATGCATTCAAAATTTTCGCCACAGCCGGGACTTGAACCGTAACACCGCTCTTTCCAATTGAATGCATTTTTCAAAAGTTTTTTTTGTTTATTAGACCTGGAACCTCAGGTTAGCAGATAGGTGACTAGTTCGACTAAGGTACCTTGTAGGTATTAACATTCCATATTTTCCCAATATTCTTCAAAATATCAATTATAGGATGATAAATATTATCATTCAGTCAACTTCACAAAACTCTGCCCTACTCGAATGTATCAAAAATCATTTCGGAGATGAAATAGTACCTAACAATGTAAGAGTTTATAAACAGTAAGTTTTTAAAGCATCTATTTTGTAGCTGAGCGGAATAACCCAAATATAAAAATAAAAAGTTTTGTAAGATCTTTAAAAAAACACAATAGAATGAAGAAAAATCTATTCAAAGAGCTCTAATTTAGTTCTCGAGTTACTGGAATCGAGTCACAATGTAATGCATATTTTAAAGCAGTAAAATACTCCTTGAAACGTTAAGTTAAAAGAATATGGTGGTATGAAGTATGAACTACGAGAGAATATAACATTATTACATTATATGTACGTGTATGAGTTGGTAGCATAAAAATGTAAAACACTAATATTATGAAGGCGAAAAGTGTTTGCATGTGTGTGTACATATATTATTACAAACGGAATATTACTTTAACAGAGATGTATGTAACATTAAAATAAAAATTAAAAAACCCCCAACACATTTACTTTCAAACCCCCATAATTTTTAAACGGGTCAACCGATTTTCATCAAACATGTCTAAGATCACTCACACGTAAGTCCTTTGATACAAAAAAAAAACAAAATTGAAATCGGTTCATCCGTAGCTATGATGCCACAGACGGACAGGTAAGCACACACACACACTCACACACACGTCAAACTTAAAACACCCCTGTTTTTGCGTCGGGGATAATAACTAACTATATTACTCTAATAAGATGTTTAGGCAGCATTCAACTATTTAAGTATGTACACTTTTATGGAAGTTTAAGAAATTCAAAGTTGAGGTTCATATTTTTTTTCATAATACTGTATACTTTTGTGATTAGTTGACTATTATATAGAAAGAAAGAGAGAAAAGGTATTTATTTTAACACACGCAAACATACAAAAGTCGCTCTAAGCAAACATAATAAACAAAGAATATATACTCTCAAATAAGTATTTATGCATACAAATATAAAATTCACCATTACATATCAAGGGACACAATTTAAATTAATTGTAAAGATAGAGACAAGATCCTTGAAAACGATTTAAAGTAATAAAATTGTATAAAAAGAGGGTTCAAAATTAATCAACTGAAATTACCTGAATAAGATTTCGCAGAAGATAGGAGAGGGTCCACACATATATCTGGGATGGAATCAGGAAGAAAATAATGTAGATTGCTAAGGATTTTGAAACATTGTGAAACGGTTTTTGTTTTATCAAGGGTATTCTTTATGATGCAGGAAGCCTTTGATTCATTTTAATATGTAAATTCTTTTAGTATCCAAGTAATAAAGCCGAATGTTTGTGAGTGTGGATGTGTGGATGTTTGTTCCTTTCACGCAAAAACTACTAAATGGATTTTAATGAAATTTGGTACAGATGTTCCTCATTCCTAGGAATAACACATGGGATACTTTTTATCCCAAAATTCCCAAGGAACACGGAACAACATACAAGTAATAATTAGGACGCGTTATATTCCCGGATTATTAATTTGTTGATTAGTTATATTTAAGTAAAACATACACGTAATATTCATTACCTGGGAAAATATATGAGTGATACACACTTTTCAGAATGTAAAAACAGGCTTTAATGAAAAATACTCCGTTAAATATTATATTCTTGCAGACAAAAACAACAAACTAAAAACAAATAATGGCAAAATTTCCTCATTCTATGAAATCGTCATATTTTTTTCAACATATCCAAAAAAGTAAATTATTCTTCACATAAGTCACAGTAATATACGTAGAAACGATAATCATGTCCGAATCACCATTTTTAACTGCTGTTCTTAGCCGAACTATAGTTTTGATGATTATAGTAATTGCTCTATAAAATCAGAGTATTCATAAAATAATTCTTAAACGTCAATAAAGTCTACATTCCTCCATAAAACCGAAACTTCTGTGATTTCAATAAATTGAAGCGAAGCGTTTTATTCAGTTTCAGATTACCCGAACATTGGTTATCCTGAAAACTTTGTTTTTTAGGGTACCGTACCCAAAGGGTAAAAACGGGGCCCTATTACTGAGACTTTGCTGTCCGTCCGTCTGTCACCAAGCTGTATCTCAAGAATGGTAGTTAGACAGTTGAAATTTTCACAGATGATGTATTTCTATTGCCGCTATAACCACGAATACTAAAAACAAAATAAAATAAATATTTAAGGGCCCCACTTCCATACAAAAAACGTGTTTTTTTTGTCGTTTATGGTATGGTATGTCGTTTATTTTTATTTCACATTGTTTTCTAGTTTTTTGTAATAACAGTTCTAACTTTTCAGAAATATTTTGTAAACATTTCGTGAAAACATTTTTGAACTTTTAAACGTATTTGTTCAAATTGAAACGTTCAGTTGTAATAAAAGTTTTACAATAAAGTAAAATAAACATTATTGATGAAAATATAAATTATATTAAATGAAAGTTTTAAATAAGAATTTGAAAGTTGCGCTGATTGTAGAAAAGATAAGGAGTGCTAGATTGGGATGGTATGGGCAGGTGATGAGGAGGCCCGAACACCATATTGCTAAGAGGACTATGGATCTGTGTGTGAAAGGAAACATTGGTAGAGGGAGCCCAAAGAAGGGTTGGATGGAGTGTGTGAAAAAGGATATGAATATGAAAGGAGTGAATGAGAGTATGACGAGTGATAGAAGCGAGTGGAAGAGGGAAACATATTGCGCCGACCCCACTTAAGTGGGACAAGGGCAGGGAGATGATAAAATTATATAAAATTTTAATACAGATTCAGAAAATATACAAAATTATAAATCCTAAAAAAATGCTCAACATAAAAATGAAATAGTTAACAAAATAAAAATGTGATTCCAGACAGTCTTTGATATCTCAATTTTAATAAAATTTTATTACAAGCACAAACTAAGCTATCTATACGAAATATTACAAATTCATGGATGTTCAAATTCTGCTGTTTCATCCGTATTAATAATGGAAATTTTGAGACAAAAAATATCCAAAATAGGCTTTGATGTTATAATAAATTATTTCGATAAGTAACTATAATACCGGTTGCAGACCAAAAGCTATGCTAAGTTATTTTTATAGTTTAGCTTAGCTCGCATAGCTGACGCAGTTTTCCTTAGTGTGCGCATAGTTAAAAACACAACGCCTTTTGTTTTGTTTAGAGCCGTCACCAAGTTCTACGGTAGCCATTTTTTATTTATCCAAAACTTTTCAAATCGCACTCAACGCAAACTTTATTTCGCTTCCTAGAATCACTTTGGAAGTAAACATCACGCTTAATACATAAATAAGAGTTATTCTGTATTCGCATCAGACTTACGCCTGAGTAAATGCGTTTTGCTCTTTTTGGGAGCCAAAGAAGGCACTTTTTTGGAACGTTAAAAATTTATAGGGTCGTAAAAAGTCATACCAAGCTCGTTTGTGACGTCACGAGTAGCGACTAGCGAATATGATGTTACAATGTAAACGTAACGGCTCGAGAGTTATGTCTCTGCAGTCACTCGGTGGTAATCAAGTGTTACACATGGCCAACTGTTCATGTGTATTACACAATATTATAGGATTCTAATCATTTCTTCAACTACTTATGTTCTTACATAGTTTTTTAGATATCTGAATGAATATTTTTTAGTCTTTTATCCAAAGCGCGAATAGTCCAATGTAAACCGCTGATTACTTGCAATTCGTTCGATTAAGCAACATCTAGCATCGTCAATAAAAATGGTAGATTACTGTTCCTGAATTGCCATTTAAGAGATAAAAAGTATTTGTCTACATGTTTGAAACTATCTCTATGCCAAATTCTACTTAAATCACTTCAGAGGTTTAAACAGTTAAAAACAACCAAAACAAGAAATAGAGATTTACTTTCGTATTAACCATATAAATATTAATAAGCTACAATTCGCAACCTAAAATAAACAAAACCACATGAGCCTGCTGTAACTGAACATTAAAATAAAATGAAACATTCCACTGTGTAGTTTCATTGTCATTGCACTAACTGGGACTCTCTGCGCAAGACCTAGTTACAAAATGTTGGTTAAACGGAACGAAAATACTGGTAACCTATTTTTGTGAGCAAAAAACTATTATTTCGTCGGTTGTCCCGGTTTCCCGCAGACCGTCACTCTCCGTGCCCATTGTATCTCGACGAAGACACCTGCAAAGCTAGAATAATAAAGAGTTTTACAACGTACCAAAATGGTACTTTTTCTCGCAATTCAACCGCATCGTGCACTTAAGGGATTTGAATATCTTACGGGCAGGTTTTATCTATACTGAACGAGGAATCCGTCTCAGCACTCCATCTTAACAATTCCCATAACGTTTTGACATTCAAATTATAAGGACTAAGTATTTATCGGTGTTTGTCACTTAGATTGTAGCGACAGGTGACAACTATTCGCGGCGCTCTCAGGAGACTCTTTATTTAGAAAGGTTTATTCGTTTTCTCTTATTGGTAAACGACTTTTCAAATAGAGTAACTGTTTTTTGGAAAATCTGGTGTAAACATTCTCCTTTAGGTGTTTTTATCAAATTTAAGACTAGACTAGACGCTTTTTTTTGGGAATTCTACGTAAAATATGCTTTTGTTATTTGCGTGTCGTTAGTTTGTTATTGAAATGTAAATATCACTATTATTTGTGGTCTTGGACAGGAAAATATTTTATTAGTATATAGTAAAAAATACATAAAATGTAACAACCTAACTACAAACTTTCGCTAACTGAATTCATAGTATTATACGGTTTTAATCGAGTCCCATTGTGTATCGAAACGTTGAGGCAAATAGTTTGCAACATTTTATACGCGATTGTAACCTGTGTTTTTAATAAACGAGAGCCATTAATTTCAAGGAGCTACTAATCCTACTATCCTACTAATATTATAAAGCCGAATGTTTGTGAGTGTGGATGTTTGTTCCTCTTTCACGCAAAAGCTACTGAATGGATTTTAATAAAGTTTGGTACAGATGTTCCTCATACCTTTTTATCCCAAAATTCCCACGGGATAAGGATTCACGCGGGTAAAATCACGGGGCACAGCTAGTACATACTTATATTACAAATGAACATTGTATATTTATTGTATCTAAATTCATATCGTCATTTAAAAAGTACGAAATAAAAGGAATCCGTGCGGGCATTGACTTCTTAACATTAAAGACTTAAAAGTGAGAAATTGACGAGAAAAATGTCGGAAATACATTTCTGTTGGTGAAATAAAGACCGCGCCGACAAATTCTGAAGCAGTTTCTTTTTAAAAAATGCTTCCTTTGAAGTTAATGTTTCCTTACGAATATGGGATACATTTGGAAATGTAACGTTCGATCAATGTTTGATTAATGTGACTTAACTTTGACAAATATTTAATTATGTCGTTATAAATTACAGGTAGGAAAATATTCAGTACTTACTTAAAAAAAACCTGATTAAAATGGTTTAAAACCTTTTAGATATGGGCAAACTTGATGCCAGTTAAAGTTTCATTTTGAATCTACGATTATACACTAAACACTATAAGTTGTAAGGATTCACAAACTCAGGCAGCAAAATCGGATAAAATAAAATACCTAAATGATAGACACTTAGGCACAGGTATCAAGTACCAATAGGTACATATACTCGTATCTATACCTATTTCATCATCAGCTCATATAATGTCCCCACCGAGGGGCACGAGCCTACCCTGAATTAGGGTGATTAGGCCTTAGTCAACCACGCTGGCCAAGTGCGGGTTGGTCGACTTCACACACAACCTTAGAATTTCTTCCCAGGTGTGTGCAGGTTTCCTCACGATGTTTTCCTTCACCGTACGAGCGTGGAAATTAACGTACTTATGAATTCGTTAATTAAAAACACATTGGTACGTATGTATACCTATATGAAAAGGTGAAATTAGTTCGCAACCTTTAACTTTTCAAATCACGGTATAAATTGATAAAACTTTTTCACTTATGGAAAAACACCTAACATTATTAGTTCGTGTTTATTTTATCCCCAATTTTTCCACCGCACCTACCTTAAAAAACAGTGGTAAGTCGACAGAAGTAAAAACTAGAACAAAAGCGTTTGTATTTTTTAATCGTCAATGCATAAATAAACATACCTACATACATATACAGAAGTGGCAGTAACGGAAGCAATGTTGCAAGTTCAATGGTATTTTCATACAAAAATGCCTATGAACCTATAGAAGTTGTTACTTCAATAAAATCTCCTAAAACACCACGAACATTAACTGCATTCAAAAGTGCTGAATGCATATCCGCCTTGTACTGCGCTTAATAGATGCATCAAAGTCAAATATGGTCTTGGCTCGAATCCAACGTCAATTATCGATGAAGTAACTTCGGCAATTATTCCTCATTTCAACAGTAACACCTCAATGACTGCGCGAGTACTGAATGACACTTGACAGAACGGCGCGAGTTTTTGGCGTGAATTCACCACTTCAATTTATGTAACGAGATGAATGATTAAAGTTGGAAACATTGAGTTTGCTCTCGAGTCAGCCATTGTTACGGCATTCCAAAATAAAAGATGATTGTTGCTATTAAATTTTATGTTTACTCACAAATTGGATAAAAATAAATTACTTTTTTTGTGAATTAATTAAAATGTTCGATATTTGGAAGTAATGCTGTGATATAAGTACTTATTTAAGCTATGTTTTTAACAGAAATTAATGTTTATGAAGCCGAACACTCTAGTTTAAATTAGTGCAACTACTCTATGTAGTTATTCCTCTACCATTGTAAAGTATTTGTTTATTTAGTAAAAATATCGTAACAGATTTTGTGTTTTCTAGGTCGACTAATAAACTACTCGACTTGGTGTTGAAGCTTAAAGCCTAAGGCATTTGTCCTTCAACTGAAGATTAACGAGAAACAAATAAAGCTAGAAACAAAAAACTAAAAAACAAATGGCCTTGACAGCTCCGTTAGATAGGACATCGTCAAAGGGGCATAGTCATGGATTCAAATCTCAATAAAAGTAAAAAATATAAGACGCACATACTTACTCTAAAAAATAATTAACTGTTGATATCTTTGATTTACACGAACACTACATATTGAAATAAAACACTTAAATGATTTTTTGTCGCGGTTGTATTTTGTTTTACATTTTCTGACGTTTCGTATTCTTTACAGAACCCGTGATCACAGAAGACTCACGTGATCGTCGTCGCGTCTTCTGTGATCACGGGTTCTGTAAAGAATACGAAACGTCAGAAAATGTAAAAGAAAATACAACCACGACAAAAATCTGTTTAAGTGTTTTATTTCAAAATAATTAACTGTTTAGAAAATTTTGACTCCACGCCCAAAATACTTCAACCTTAAATCAAATATGTTGTTGAAGTGTTTATTTAATCCGGATATTTGTAACAATTCTCAAGCCCAAACTTCAAAACAAACATGAATAAAGATCACGTGTTACAATTCATTTAATTAACAAGCAGTGCCCCGCGGTTTCACCCGCATAACTACCCCTCCCGTTAAAATACGTTGATAAAATTATGCTAAAAACATTACCCTTGAATCACTCTATCTATTAAAAGAAACCGCATCAAAACTGTTGCGTAGTTTTAAAGATCTTAGCATACATAGGAACAGAGAGCGGGAAGCGACTTTGTTTTATAGTACACTAGCTGCGGCCTGCGGTTTCATCCGCGTAGTTACCAATCCCGTGGGAATTTCGGGATAAAACATAGCCTATGTCCTTTCCCGGACCATAAGCTACCCCTGTACCAAATTTCAAGTCAAACGGTACAGTAGTTTAGCCGTGAAAAGGTAACAAATAGACAGACAGAGTTACTTTCGCATTTATAATATTATAGTAAGGAAAGGATAATATATGAAGGGATTTCAAAATCGGTTTGATAAATCAAGAGATAAACTCACAAATAAACTTTACCTCTTTATATTATTAGTATAGATTAACTAAGGCTCGATAAGTAACATTTCGTGGGCAGTGCTGGCTACCCACGATTTAGTACAACGCCACGTGTCCATAATGTCTGTAACTTGGTAACTTGTTGTTTATGTTACTCATTGTATGGCAACTCGTTAGTGTAGAAATTAGGTCCTCATATTTCAATAATACGAGTATTATAAGAGGTTTGGCTAAATAACAGTGACTTATATTTATAAACTTACTTTATTTAGTCTATCAAAATAGATGTTGTACAAAAAATACGTAAAAATTACATTAATAAATGGTATTTTCAACCTAAAACATGTAGGAATAATGTTGTTAATAAGTTAAAAGGATTTGAAAATAAACTATAAAAAATGGAAAGTCCTCAACGCAAATAAAACTTAAAGCATGTAAGTAGACTACATGGTGCTAAGTAATAATATTATAGGCGTCAGCTATTTGGGAGAATATTTATTTATTTATTTATTTATTTAATTCGGAAGACCAACAGCTAATGCAATTATACAAAAAATATGAATAGATACAGAAAGCCAATTACAGGTCCTCGCTTATAGCTACAGTACATACATTTTATAAATTCTCTAGTTAACAAAATATAGAAACATAAAATAAAAACATTGCCAAAAAGATGAAATAAATATACGGGCATACAAAGTTTATCTTGAACGGAAATCGAACCCATTACCTTTAGCATAGGTAGCTCGTTACAGTACTACCAACTAGTGGTGTACACTCAGTACTTAAAGCACAGTCGTAATTCACATAAGAAATATCGTACATTGACCTGTATCTATCTATCTCTGTCGCACTTGCCTAAATTATAATGCGTCCCGCTCGCACGGATGCGAATTTACGCAAGTGCGACAGAGATAGATAGCTACAGGTCAATGTCCGATATTTCATGTGAATGACGACCGTGCTATAATTCAAAATATTTTTATTAAAATAATCAAACGGAAACAAGTCATAAGAAGAATTTCATTAAGTATAATACATGTAAGTAAACAGAATATGAGTCAGTCAGTGAGTAACTACTACTTAGAAAACAGGACAAGCGTTATCTGAATGATAACATGAGTACTCGCGTGCTCACATTACAGGTACCGTTTTTGTTTTAGGTTATTTTACTATAAAACTTATGATGTCATCAATTAAATCGTGCCATAATCGAAATGTTTTTCACAATTTGTATGAAAAGGGATAGGCTGAATAATAGCTTGAATTCGTTTCTATGTTTATATATATTACTAGCTGTGCCCCGCAGTTTTACCCGCGTGGCACCTTATTCCGTGTTAATTTTGGGATAAAAAGTATTCTATATATTATTCCTAGGTATCAGGAACATCTGTACCAAATTTCATTGAAATCTATTCAGTAGTTTTTGTGTGAAAGAGGAACAAACATCCACACATCTAAACATCCACAGTCACAAACATTCGGCTTTATAATGTTGAATTTAATAATCTTGCGCTTGACTGTAAGTCGCCTGATGGAAAGCCATAACACAGCCTATGATAGAGCGTGCTCGCCTAGAAGATACCTATTTACCCGAGGCTTTTTAATTGACTCTTTATAATTGTATGTTTCAAGGAAAAGAGAAACTGGCAGGAAGCTCCACACTCGTGCTGTTTCACATCATAAAGTTATATAATTATACTTAATATTTATAAGCTATTGTTAAATAAATTAGTGTGTGCATAGTTCTATTAACCTAGGTACACTTACAGGTAATACTCGTAAAACAAGTCAAGGATCGATTGTAATATGATTAGTTGATATTCTAGTAATTTTTAGGCTACTTCGAAATTAAATACCTGTCAATTCAGTCAGCAAATTGTTTATAAGTAGGACAAGGTGCTTCATTGACAAATGATAAAACAAAAAACATTGTACGCACCAAA